>CAUYUJ010016408.1:226710-280088 GCA_963575745.1 Prorocentrum cordatum | reverse complement strand
CCCCCCCGCGTGGGGGGCGCAGATGCCCAGCGGCTGCGCCCCCCGACCTGAGCGCGGCCCCCTTCCCCGGGACCGCGCCGCGCGGAGGTTTCGCGCGGCGGAGGAGGAAGCCCGCCAGATCTCCAAGGCTGCGGGGGGGGGATCGCCTCGCGGGTGCTTTTTTCCCGCCCCTGACCTCGGAGGAGGAAAGGATACCGACAGAGTCACCCCCCTCTCGTCCTGGTGGATGCACGGCGGAAGGGCTTTGCTCGGGTTCTGTGCCGGGGGGGCCCTCCCTGGACCCCGGAGCCGCCAACAAACGATTCGGGACAAGAAGCCGGTCCTGTAGAATGGGTCCAGACGTCTGGGGGGTCACGGCTGAGGGTTGAGGGCCATGGGAGGACAAGGTACCGATTCCGCTGCTCGTCCTGGAGGGCCCTCGTCACCACGGCTGGATTCCCTTTGAAATTCTGGCCAGAGCGCCCTAGAGGTCCAGGGAGTAGCGGCATCGGCTTTTTTTTTCGGGGTAGCCCCATTGATCCCCGAGCCCCCCCCAGCAGCAAAAATCAGGCCGTTCAGGAATGAGGGGGAGCTCGGGGGTACACCACCAGGGTGCTAGTCGGGCGCAGCCCCCGACCGGGGCGGGACGCCCCCATCATCGTAAGATCCACGAGTTGGGCCTCAAGTCCCGGGCCTGGGGTCGCCGCACGTCCCTTCTATCATAAGCGGCGAACGCACGGCCAGGAACTTTGGCTCAGCGTGTCGCGCCGCCGGTTCTGGCCCACCACGCTTCGGCGCGACGCGACTCTCAGGAATCACGCTCTCAGTTTGGCCTGATCTACTTGGGAGCGTCGCTATCGCTCGAGACTTCCTCGCGATTCATGCAGGGCTCACACTTCAGCAAGCCGCCTTCTTGACCTGGCCGCCTGGGCTCGCCTTCCCGACCCTCCCGCTAGGGTCTGCCTGCCCGATCTGCCCGTCTGGTTATGCCACGTGCTTCTGCTCCTAGCCCACCACTTGCTCATTTATCTCGTGCTCCATCCTTCCCCCTGCCCCTTTCATCTGCCGTCCCTTCCCCTGCACGAAATACATGTGCACATAAGAAAAATTACCCCCAAGAAGGCACGATCAAAGACGAAGAGGGCGGGTATCGAGGGGGTGGGATGCACGTTTTGAATGGCACGCGAGCAGATAAGAGCCTAGTCTTAAACTGACTGTTGTTGTTATTATGGTTGTCGTTGTCGTTGTCGTTGTAGTTGTAGTTGTAGTTGTTGTTGTGGTTGTTGATGCTGTTTATGTTATTGCTGCTGTTGGTGTCGTCGTCGTCGTTGTCGTTGTTGTTGTTGTTGTTGTTGGTGGTGGTGGTGGTGGTGGTGCTGTTGCTGTTGCTGTGGTTGTGGTTGTGGTTGTGGCTGTTATTGTTGTTGCTGTTGTTGTTGTTGTTGTCGTCGTCGTCGTCGTTGTTGTGGTTGTGGTTGTTGTTGTTGTTGCTGCTACCCTCAATGGCCCCGTCCTTGCCCTCCGCGGCCCAATCCACGTATGCCCTTTGTGGCCCCCGCTCGTTCGCGCCCGTCGGGGCCCCATGTGCATGCCCTTCGTGGCCCCGCTGTCGCCCTTTGTGGCCCCCTCGCTGTCCTACGTGGTCCAGTTGCTACCGTCAGTGGCCCCGTCGTTGCCTTCTGTGGCCCCGCATTATCTGCCCTTCGTGGCCCCCGCTCGTTCGCGCTCTTCGTGGCCCTATACGCATTCCCTTCGTGTCCCCGCTGTCGCTCTTCGTGGCCTACTTCGTGCCCTTCGTGGCCCTACTGTCGTTCTCTCTCTCGCTCTCGCTTTCGCTCGTCATCGTCGTCGCTTTCGCTCGTCGTCGTCGTCGTTGTCGTCGTCGTCGTCGTGGTCAGTCGCCTGTCCGTCCCTGTTGGGGTCGGGTTGCCGCCGATCAGCGCTGCCGCTGGCCAGGCCGACGGTCCGCGGCCGCCCCGCCGCTTGCCGGGGCCCGGCTTGCAGGGAAGAAAGGTATACCCCCAAAAGGGGTACGAACGAAGACGAAGACGGCGGGTACCGAGGGTTTGGGAAATACGCGTTGACGGACATGCGAGCAGATAAGAGCGAACAGTCTGAAAAACGAGTGTTGTTATTGTTGCTGTGGTTGGGTTTTCAATTATCAGTAATGTTTGTTGTTGATCCCCCTTCTCACTGACCAGCGTTATATATACACATTTATACGAAAAAGCTCCCAGGGCTCCCGCCTTATTCTTTACAAGGGGAAGTGTCGAATCACCAAACTAGGCCCCTGGCCCCCGATTGGCAACAACAACGGCACCCGCTGGATATTTCCTCACAATGTATTGAGAAATCGCGCTCTCGCGCGGGGACTTCTTCACAATTCATGCAGGCATCGCGCTCTCGCGCGGGACTTCCCCATAGTTTATGCAAACGGAATCGCGCTCTCGCTTTGTTTTTTTTCTCGCGATTCACTTAGGAATCGCGCTTTCGCTTTAGGATTCCCCGCGATCCATGCAGTATTCACGTTTCACCAGGCCCGCCTGCTCGACCTGGCCGCTTGGGCCCGCCTTTTCGCCCGCTGGGGCCTGCCCGCCCGACGAACCCGCCTGGTTCTACCAGGTGTTTTCTACTCCTCGTCCCCATCTGCTCATCCGGTGCTCCATCCTCCTCTCCCCCTTTTCCATCCGTGCTCTCTTCCCTTGTTTAAGGGGCTGCACCAATCACATGCGGCAAGTCAAGAAGGTTCCCCCCCCCTTGACTGGGTACGATCGACGACGAGGAGGGCGGGTATGGAGAGTTGTGGATATACGTGTTGAGTGGCACGCGAGCAGATGAAGGCGAACAGACTTGAAAAGGATTGTTGTTGAATTGTCATGTTTAGCGAATAGTTAATGTTGATCCACCATGCTTGGTACGTTGTATTTTTGTTCTTAACACATGTGTTTTTCCCCCCAAGGGATCGCACCCTTCTTTTTACAAGGGAGAGCTGGGTGTCATCAAACTGAGCCCTAGGCCCCCGAGTTACAACAATAACGGCTCGCGCATGATAGTTCCTCACGCGCTCTTGCGCGGGACACCTTCACGATGTATAAAGGAATCGCGCTCTCGCGTAAGACTTCCTCACACTTGTTGCAGACGCCGCGCCCTCGATACTCAGGAATCACGCTCTCGCTGGAGATTTCCCCCCGATTTGTTTGGGAGTCGCGCTATCGTTTAAGATTTCCTCGCGATCCATGCAGGACGCACGCTTCAGCAACCCGCCTGCTGGACCTGGCCGCCTGGGCCCGCCTTTCCGACCCGCCCGTTAGGGTCTATTCGCCCAATCTGCCCGTCTGGTTCTGCCGTGTTTTCTGCTCTTAGCCCCCCCTCCTGCTATTCTCTCTCGTGTGCTCCATCCTCCCCTCTCCCCCTTGTCGCTTCCTTCTATCCGTCCTCTCTTCCCTGCCTTGAGGGCCGCACGAAGTACACGTTGCAGGTAAGAAAGAAAGTCGAAGAGGGCGGGTTTCGAGGGTTAGGGATATACGTGCTGGATGGCACGCGAGCAGATAAGAGCAAACCGTATTAAGCTAATTGCGGTTGTTGTTGTTGTTGTTGTTGTTGTTGTTGTGGTTGTTGTTGTTGTTGTTATTGAACACTATTTCTTCTTAAGAATAATTATTGTTGGGGCCCCTGGTGCACGACCCCCCCGCCGCGCCTAGGCCGCAGCCTCATTTTCATCATTTTCGTGAGGAAGTCTCAGGCAAAACGGGGGAGTCCGGATCCGGTTGTGTTGTTACGATCGGTTTTCCCTTGCAAAAAATAAGCTAAAGTGGACATTTCTTGTTCTAACATAACCAAACTTCAAGAATCCCTTGCAAAAAATAAGGTAAAGTGGACATTCGCGCGCGCAAGACGAAATCCTTCCAAAACCTTAGTTTTCGTAGCGATTTTAACATAAAAACATCAAAAAACCAATGGTTTTTCAAAAAAAAATGTCAAAAATTCATCCCGCGCGCTCTTGCGGATTCGTAGGAAACCCAACACTTTTTAAACATTTCTGTCAAACGGGCTTTTGCGAGCAACTTTTTCGAACTTCTGCAACAACGGTTGCGCACCTGCCAGGGCCATCATCCCTGTCAAATAATACCATGCGGGACACATTCGTTTTTTCTTCGCGCGCGCACGCCGTCGTCGTCGGCCGCGGGGCCCTGAATAGTAGCCACGGTCGTCCGCATGCCACGAAGTGAAGTGTCCGAACGTCATAGGGCGGGAAGCTGGGTGTGGGTGGTGGCGAAGAGTCGTTTGGAAATTTGGTAGAGCTTGAACCGGCCCCCCCACAAAGTGGGGGTATTGCCCGCCTCCTATGAAAACCCTGGCACTGGTGAGAACGGAGTGTCCCCACGTGCTAGTAATTGTTGTTGTTGTTATTGTTGTTGATGTTGCTGCTGTTGTTGTTGTTGTTGTTGTTGTTGTTGTTGTTGTTTGTTGTTAGTTGTTGTTGTTGTGGTGATTGTTGTTTCTGTTGTTGATGAGGTTGTCGTTGTTTTTGTTGTTGCCGTCGTCGTCGTCGTTGTCGTTGTGGTTGTTGTTGTTGCTGTTGCTGTTGCTGCTGTTGTTGTCGTTCCCGTTGTCGTTGTTGCTGTTGTGGTTGCTGTTGCTATTGTAGTTGCTGTGGTCGTTGTTGTTGCTGCTGCTGCTGCTGCTGTGTGCTGTTGCTGCTGCTGTTGTCGTTGTTGCGGGTGGTGGTGGTGGTGTGTTTGTTTGTGTTTGTGTGTGTTTTGTTGTCCTTCCCTGGTGCGCGGAGACTCCACAGGCCTCCGGGCACCTCGGAAGGCCTCCGGGCCTCCCGCGGGCTTCCAGAGATGCCCCCCCCCCTTCGCGGAGACCTCTGGGGAGGGAGGATCAGTGAGGAGGAGGAGGAGGAGGAGGAGGAGGAGGAGGGGAGGGGGAGGAGGAGGAGGAAAAGTAGGAGAGTGATGATGATGCTGATGATGATGGTGATGATGGTGATGATGGTGATGGTGATGATGATGGTGAGTACGATGATGATGAGGATGATGATGATGCTGGTGATGATGATGGTAATGATGACGATGGTGAGTATGATGAGGATGATGATGATGATGATGATGATGATGATGGTGATGGTGATGGTGATGGTGATGGTGATGGTGATGGCGAAGATGGTGATGATGATGGTGATGATGCTGCTGATGATGATGCTCCTGGTCAGCTGATTATGATGATGATGGTGATGATGATGATGATGATGATGATGAGGAGGAGGAGGAGGAGATGAGAAGGAGTATCAGGGATTTATGTATATATATGTCCTGTCTTCGTGCTGGGCCTCCGATGGTGCCCTCGTCTGGCCGGATCCCCCTCCAGATCATGGCCAGAAGGCGCTTCAGGACAGGTCCGGGTGCCGATGTGGAGGAAGGGGAGAGGTCGTCGTCGATGCTTACACGATTTTTCCAGGAGCCGAATTCGCAATCACAAGCCTGAGGCGAGGCTCAAGCCGGGCTGGGCTACAAACAATAGTAATGTGTAAATCTGCATATCTGTATACATATCCATACCAGGTACAGACAGGCGCACTGCGTTTGGGCGCGTGGTTTCGAGGGCTATGGTAAAGAAACAACAGAGAGACCACCATCATGCCAACTCATGTCTGCATCAGTTTCGATTCGTACCGTGAACATGCTTATTATCACAGGGGGAGGCCGTCAGTCAGGCAGCAATCTTTGTTACCATTTTTCTCATTTCTCCACTTGCTCGCATCAACCCGTCCTTCCTCATTCGCCACTTCCTCGCATCTACTTCTCTTTCCTTACTTTTCCTAGTCCTGGTCTTGGCGCTGGTCCATCGCTTTCCTTCATCTGTTTATTTATGTCCTTGTTCTCCTCATCCTCGTCGTCCTCCTCCGATTCCTCCTCCTCCTGTCTCTGTGATTTGTGTGCTCCTGAGGCCTAGTGGTCGTATGCAGGCCTATGTTGGCCACAGTCGTTTCGACTCGCAGCGGCGTTTCGTTCCGTAGCCGGCTTGGGTCATATCATTGCGCAGTGGAAAAGAGTCCGCGATTCTTATTTCCGTTCTTATGCATTTCTCAGTTGGTAGCGGAACCGTGGTTTCCCCCCCACGGTAGTTGCGCACCCGCTACAGTTTCGATTTCAGACAGCTGAGCACCAGCTACAGTTCCAGATTTCAGAGTGCTGCCGCCATGCCGCCAGGGGCTCAAGGAGATCCTGGGGATGAAGAAGATGGAAAGCCGACGCGAGTATCAACACGAGTGGATCGGAACCCACCGCCGCTATTCACGGAGCCGGCGGACGCTACCGACAAGACCTGCTGATCTGGCAGGCCAACACCACATGAGAAGAGAAAAAGATCGGCGGTGTGGTTTTCAGGAACCTGCGAGGTCAGGTTCGACTCGCGTGCGAGGGGGTCGTAATGAAGCCTTGACGGGCATGAATGCGGTCGAGCTTATCCTGCAGGCCTTGGACAATGCGTTTTAGTGCTTGCAGGAAGCAGAGAGCCCCGAGGCGCTCGAGAAAGCTTTCTATACGTGTGTACGCAATCCTAAGAAGGGAAGGTTCACGACATTTGTGAACAGAGGCAGGCTCGAGTTCAACGCACCCGAGAGGCTGAAAGCTATGCTGCCGGACGCGCTCAAAGGCTAGTGTACGTTGCGTTTCGCGAGGTTTGATGAGAGGTCCTACGATAAGGTAATCGGCTGGACTGATGGTGGCTACAATTTCGAGCAGATCGCGAAAGCTTCCATTCGGCTGGAACGACCTGACCGACGAGCTGGACTACCGCGACCGACGACAGGATTGGCATCGCTTCCGTTCTTTGGGGATTTCGACGACAAGAGCACGCCACCCCCGCAGCTGCCGATCGACGTGGCCACGACGGACAAGTCAGACGAGCTAGACGCGCTCGCGCTAGAGGTGATCGGATACGAGGATGATGGATGCGACGACGGCGAGGGCACGCTGCAGATCCCAGGGCCGGAGGCGATTGAAGGCGTATACTACATTAGTGTTGAGTGGCTCGACGGCGTGAATGAAGAAGAGGATCTACCGTGGGTGCTGTTGGACATGCGGCCCACGATGAGCTACCCAGTCGAATGCGAGCAAGTCCGGAATCAGCTGAATGAGGCGCGCAAGGCCAGTGGTTTCTGCGGGCCAAATGGCAAAATCAAGGGCACGCATGGCATGGGCAGGACAAGGGCAAGGGCGATGGCAACCATAATCAGCGCGGGCGCATTTCGACCGACCAGCTCAAGCTCAGGACGAAGCGCGCGAAGTGCAAGCAGGTTGGTCATTGGGCGCATGAGCGCCCGCAGAATCGACGCCGACAGCGTCCTGCCCTTGGAGCTTTCGCTGTGCGCGCGGTGGGCGGTAGCAACCAGACGTTCGATATCGATGGGCCGAGGCCAGCTGCATCTGCGACCGGAGGTGCCGTGAAGTTCTTCGTCGGAGTGATCGCCGCGTCCTTCGGGCTCGCCGTCAATGCATGGGAGGTCCTTGTGGACACGGGCGCTCAGGAGGGCATCGTCGGCGCGGAGCACCAGCTGAATGGGCTCGTTAACGAGCTGCAGGAGTTCAACTGACAGCCGCGGTCCTCGCGGCATCTGTGGCGACGCTAAGGTCGTTGGGCGCGTGGAGGTCCCCGTGGGCATCGCAGGCGTGCGTGGGAATGTATCGTTCCGTGCTCTTGATGAGGAAGTGCCTGCGCTGCTCCGAGTCGGTCTCGCCAGGGCGATGGAGATGGATCTCAAGCTGCGCGGATCTGGCGATCGGGCATTTTTCCACGCGTTCGGTGCTGGCACAAAGCTGCGGGCCATCGGGCAGAATGGCCACGCGGCCATCGGCGTCGTTATGTTTGCGCCGGATGGATGGCGTGAACCAGAGACCGAACAAGACGAGCGTCGTTGGTTGTTGTGGACATGTCGCCGTCACCTTCGCCACCGCCCATGCTGTTGCCATCGCCGACTTTAGCAACAGCAGCGCCGCCATCTACAGCATCGCAGGGCGCGTCTACAGCATCGCAGAGCGAGACTGCGGCAATCTCAATCGCATCAACAGCATGTAAGACAGCCAGTGCAGCATCACAGAGCACAACGCCGGCATCAGAGGGGCAGGCGACCGCAGCGAGAGCACGCCGGGGCAAGGGGGGCTACAACAAGCACACAGAGGACAAGCTCGAAAGCCCAAGAAGACTCCAAAGACGACCCCCCGGAACCCAAGGTTGCGATCTCCCGGGGCCATGTGTGCTCAACGCCGAGTTTGTCAGCAGAGGCCGATAGCGATTCCATATTCGCGCTGCCCAGTCCTGCGATTTTGACGGAGGCATTTATCTCCACAACTGCGCTGGGTGACGAGTCTCGCGGGCCGGGCCCTCGGTCAGCGCGAGGGCCCGGTGTTAGATCGCGGGAAGAACCGAGGCCGAAAGAAGCGAGCTTTGGCAGCGCGGTATCGGACCCTGCGAAGGTCCATGATGGTCATCGAAGCTGCTTTCTCCCAGTCCTTGTGCTCGGCTCCCTCGCGCGTCGCCCGCGCCCAGGCGCGGGTCAAACCTTTCGCTGTGCATCGGAAGGGGGCTGGGTCATCCACCGACAAGGGATCCCCCGCTGCCTTCGCGAAGGGCGAGCGCCCTCCCGACGCCAGGCGCGAGGGCATCAAACCAAGCTGCGCGCCGGATGAGTGCGACCGCCCCGAGGAGAGCTCGCTCCCGGAGGGCAACCGCAGGGGCTACTACGAGGCGCGCATGAAGTGCGGGGCTCGATGGGGGCGAGCCCCTCAATGCGGCGAGACGGTCAAGGTCGAGCCCGGTTCGACAGCGGTGAAGAGAGGTTCCAGCATTCCCAGTCCACGGGGCACCCATGGAGAGGGCGTGCGACCGCTGCGAGGAGAAGTACGCGTACCTGTGCACGGTTTGGCCTTGCCAGGAGACTACGGAGATCGCGCCAGAGGGATTCGAGAAGGTGAAAGTGCTCGCCGTTTCGTCGAGCGACGATGACATGTGACTGGGGGGTCGCTCTTTTTTTCAGACGCTCAGACGACGGCGACGAGACGGGCGTCGTGATCATCGTGGCGCCAGTCAATGCGAACAGCTTCGCGAATGGTGGCCTCTTTGGCGACCGGATCGGCAGTGGGTGCATGAACAGGTTCGCGGATCGGGTCGACCACGTCGCAGAGGACCGCGTGGGCGACGCGACTGACCGCGTCGATGTCTTCCAGGTGCGAAGTGGGGCTATCACGAGCGTCTTGTTTAATGGCGACGAGCGGGCAGTCATTGCCAAAGGACTTCGGCGAGAATTGCGACGGAGCCTGGGGGAGCCATCCAGGAAGGGCGCTGACGTCGCGGAGATCTACAGCCGACCTCGTGTCACGCAACACAGTATTCGACATGGGTTTCAACCTGGAAGCGCTATGGACCTGGCCGCCGGATTCGATTTCGCGCTGGGGGCAGACCGCAGGAGGGCGCGAGAGATCATCGAGAAGGAGCAGCCGCTGCTCATCATCCTCAGCCAGCCGCGCAAGGTGCGGAGCCGCATCAGGGACCTGCCAAACTACCGACGCGACCAGGACGTCGCTAGCAGCGAAGAACGCGAAGGTCTTCAACATCCAAAGTTATGCGCGGCGCTCGCTCGAGATCAACGCGAACGAGGGGGGCTATTTCTATTTGAGCAACCAGCCCACGCCCGATCGCGGGGCGCGCCGTGCATCCAGGGCCTGGCCGACACCGACGGGATCGGCTGGATCAACGCCGACGCGTGCGAGTTCAATTTGCGCGTCGACGGGGGTAAGCTCAACCGCGAGCCGACTGGCATCCTCAGCAACAGCATCGAGGTTCTCAAGGCCGTTTGCAGACGTTGTGCTCACCGAAGTTCCGACCGCGACCAGCTCGTTGGCAGCAAGTACACCAGGCTCGCGCAGGAATGCCCGCCACAGTTTTGCAACGCGATTCTCAGGGGCCTAGTTGAGCACCTCCAGGAGGCCAGCGCCATCAAGCGCGCCGATTTCAACACCAACGAAGCCGATAAGCAGCCGTGTTTCTCCCAGTGCTCGAACACCGTCGCAAAGATAGCCGAAGACTGCGCGCCGCGCGTGGTCGACGGTTTCGTGCAATCTATCGCCGAGGACCAGATGATTATCGGAGTGCACCCCGCGCTCCAGACGATCGATGAGGAGATGGAGGGCGCGGCGGAAGGCGACCGCTTTGGGCCCCATTTCGGCGGACCTAGCCCACATGGGGACGGAGTTGAAGATGCGCCAGGTACCGGAACCATGGAGGTCCCATCGCCTCTTCAACAGTGGTTATTTTTACGAGCTCACAATAATATGGGGCATTCCGAACTTTGATTTCATGCGGGTTCTTCGGCGCGGACGAGCTTGCAATTCAATGTTTGATGGTGCGGTGTGATTTCGTTTGCCCGGCGTGCGCATCCAATGAACGTCCTCAGGTCATTTCGGTTTAACGATGTTGTCGTTTGCGATGCGGTTGCAGTCAAGACGGTATACAGTTTGGAGTTCACTTTTGCACAGGCCATCTGCTGGGGCACCAATTACCAGATTGTGGAGCGCGTTGTTGGGCGTACGACAGCTCAGGCTACCTGGGAGGCAGTTCAGTGAACATGACATCGTCACAATGGGCCGCCACTCACTCTTTGTCGTGGACCAGTGTGCGGAGTTCAAGGCCGAGTTTCAGGACGGAGCTCGCGAGTGCGCCGCTCTCGTGCGCGTCATCAGCGCGAGGTCTTCATGGGGAGATGGCAAGACCGAGCGCCGCGGTGGGCGGTGGAAGAGCATCTTTCAGAAGTCCGAGTCCACAGCCGTGCAACGACGCGTCAGCGGTGGATCTGCTGGCCGATTTCTTTACGCAGGCGAAGTATAGGTTCACGAGCAGGAGTGATTACAGCCCATGTCAGCGAGTGTTTGGCGAAGACTTGCGATTGCCTGGGTGTTTGCGCGGCGACGACGTGAATGGCCCGGAGATGCCCGGCACCGCGCCGTCAGTGGAGTGCCGGCGAGCTCAGGCTATGAGGCAAGCCGCAATGCAGTCAGCCGTCAGCCTCAGCGATCAGCAGACGCTGCAGGAGGCACTCAAGAGCAGGATGCGGAAGGAGGAGAAAGCACACAAGGATGGCGAGGTAGTTTTCATATGGAGGCGAGTTTCAGCCCGACGACGCGACGGAGGCATCGACTGCAGGGTGGGTTGGAGGGGACCAGCCATGGTCATCTCATCCACTACTCAGAATGGCCCTGCCGTTTTTGCATGCACGCGTGGAGTTCTTCAAGTGCGCGTGGATTCAGGTCAGAGCCGCGACTGGCGAGAAGAGTTCGGGAGCCCAGATCGTCAACGAGTTGCTCTTCGGACGCAAGGAGAAGCTCAATGCGGCGCGCCAGCAGCGGGGCTTCAGGGACATCAGTGGCGAAGGCGGGCCGCCGCAGGAGGGGGGGGGGGTCGTCGAAACGGATCCGCCGCAACAAGCTCCACCGCCAGATGATTTCAAAGAAGCAGGAGGAGCCTTGCGACAGAGCAGCGCACAACCAGAACGCGAATCTCGCACGCAGGCGTCGAGCGATGGAGATTTTCGTCGCGGGCCCGTCGTCGAGGCAGAAGATGAAAATACAGGCGCGCCGCCAAGGAGCAGGCCGAGGTGCGACGACATGGAGCTGGACGGGCAACGATTACCATCGTCAAATCTAGGATGCACCGCTGCGGGTACGAGAGCACCATGGCCAGCGCCGTCTGGGTTTACCGAGCCGAGCCTCTTCTGGCAGCAGCCAGACCGTCTGCGACTTCACGAGCGGCGCCTACGCGAACTACAATGATGCGGGGAAGAGCGATTTCATCGCGATGCACGAGGCGCGGGGCGCGGGGTCACCGACGTTTGGATAGTGGGCTGTGGAGACCAGTTATTGGATTCAACAATGACAAATACATAGCGTTCAGTATTGAGGATCCGTGGGCGCGCCTTAGTTAACGAGGTAGCTTTTACATCATGGAGGCGAAGTCCGGGGCGGCAGAGCTCAAGCACCACGCGATCAACGATGGCGACTGGCCACAGTCCACTGCAGCCGTTGCGAAGGAGTGGAAGGCAGTTGTTGGCATCAAGGCCGTCGCCATCATCGCGCCAGCCGAAGCCGAGCATATCTGGAAGGACACAGGCGAGCGGATCATCACCAGCAGGATATTACTTCGGTGGAAGCCGACCGAGCAGGGCGTGGCAGCCAAGGCAAGACGGGTGGTGCATGGGTTCAAGGCCCGATATCGTGGAGATCGAGCGGAGTTGTCCAACGCCAACAATTGGTTGCGCTTCGCATCGCCATGCAGGCGATGTCGTCGAGGAGGTTCGAGGCCAATGTCGGTGACGTCGCCGCCGCATTCATGCAGGGAGATCCGGGCGAGAGGACCGAGCCGCTCTGCGCCGAGCCACCACCTGGTGGACGCCTGGAGCCACTTGGAGCACCGCCGGGAAGTCTCATTTGATTGGATCGAGATTTTTATGGACTTGTCAATGGCATGGCAGCCTGGCGCAGTGCGATGTCGACTTGCTTAGCAGGCTCGACAATCGCATGAGCAATCACGACCCGTGTTTGTTCTGTCTCTTCAACGACAACCAGCGCGACGACAGCGGCGACTACATCGCGCAGGGCATTGTGGTTTTAGAGGTTGACGACACATTGTCTGGAGGCAACGAGAAGCACATCAACAAGATGAGCCAGCTTAAGGGCATGATCGAGCTTGGTCACTGGCACAACATATACCGAGATGGACCACATTCGTTCGTCGGCAGGCGTTTTTCGCAAGAGAAGGATTTCGGTTTCAGTATCGACATGGGGCGCTATATCAACCAGAAACTCAACCCGGTCGAGCGCAGGCGAGGGCGACATGCAGACCCAAAAGCTGAGCCATCAGATGGAGAGAGTGGTTAATTTCGCGCAGACGTTGGTGGAATTGGTTGGGTTGCCAGGCAGGCGAGGCCGGACGAGGCTCCAACTGCTTCGCTGTTACAGAGTGCATTTTGCAGTGCCGTGATGAAAGGATATTTCCGACGCCAACTCCGCAGTTCGACGTCTCAAGGCAGATGCAGCTTTTGGTCCGCGCGTCGTGCCAGTGCCCGCCGGACGCGGCCAAAGTCGCCAGTGTCAGCAACGGCAGTTTCGACGCGGACAAGGAGACGGGAGCTTCGCAGGGCGGACTCCTAGAGGGCATTACTACGAAGGCGTTCAATGATAATGAGGAGGCACCGTTCAGCATCATCAGCCGGGCGAGTCACAAGATCAAGCGCGTCGTGGGCAGCGCCGTGGCGGCAAAGAGTTTTAGTTTCAGTGATGCGCTGGCCGAAGCAGAATGGGTATGTTTTCTATGTCAGGAGACGATGTGGAGCGATTTTGGTGCAGTTTCGAGGCGAAGGACTTCGATTCCAGAACGTGAGGATCCAGCAGTTGCAGTGCTCAAGAGTGAAAGCGCGATTTCAGTGGATCCGAGTATTGTGAGTGTTGTTGGCGCCAAATCGATGTTTGACAATCTGGCGAAGGAGACGACATGAGGCAATGATCGTAGGGTTGCGCTCGAGCTGTGTGCTTGCAGGCAGTCAGTGCGTGCTCTTGGTTGCAGGGCCAGATGGGTTCAGCACAACTGTGTGCCGGCATATGCTTTTACAAAGAGATCGCCCAAGTCTGCAGGTTTAGGAAGATTGATCTGTACAGGGCGATACCGTGTATCTGATGAAGAGGGTGAGTTGCAGAAGCGGGTTGCCGAGAAGGCTAAACGTGGATTTGTGCAGCGACCGCACAAGCGAGAGCAGTTCAACCGCCAGTCGAGAGGATGTGCTGTTACTCCCACGAAGTTTTCGGTATAGACAGCTGCTGCCACTTCATGTCAATTTTGTTTCATATTTTACTTCGCACATTTTGGCGGTTATCCATATCAGACTTTTTTTTTCGCATGCTGGCAGATCTGCTTGATCGATATGTTAGTTTATTTCGCATGGTAGCGAATCTGTGCACGCCTTGGCCAAAGTTTTTCCTTGGGGGCTGTTATTTATGTACTTTGAGGCCTAATGCTTGTATGCAGGCCTATGTTGGCCACAGTCGTTTCGACTCGCATTGGCGTTTTGTTCCATAGCCGGCTTGGGTCATATGGTTTCGCAGTGGAAGCGAGTTTGCGATCATTATTTCCGTTCGAATACATTTCCTCCATCCCATCATTTTCCTCATTCCCTTATCCTCCTCTTTCTCGTTATCTTCTTCCTCCTCTCCCTCCTCCGCCTCGTTCTCCTCCTCCGCCTCCTCCTCCTCCTTCTCCGCCTTCTCCTCCTCCTCCTCCGCCTCCTCCTCCGCCTCCTCCTCCTCCACCTCCTCCGCCTCCTCCTCTTCCGCCTCTTCCTCCTCCGCCCCCGTCTTTGACGGACGCCCTGCTTCCGCTCTCCACCACATAGGAAAGCCAATTAGCGAGCTGTGCGCGCGAGTGAGCAAAGCAACGCGTTGCTCCCGGCTTCGTTGACGTGGAATGACCGGCATAACGGCGTCGGATTAGCTCATCAGCTGATCCTATTCTGCGGTTGCTCGGACAAATATTTCATTCTTAATCGTAGACGCCTGCGGCGAACCACCGCCGCCCCGTGCCTTTAGAATACGCCTATGTGGCCAAACGTTTGGGCAAAGTTTGGCAACGCTATTGGATCATGCGTTCTCCCAGCCGTTGTGAAAACCCTTCGGAGAACTCGTGGGGGAGGCAGAGAAGGATGATGAGAGGGAGGGAAAAGGAAGATGAGGAGAAGGATGAGGAGACCTCTCAGGAGGCAAGAATCATTCTTGGGGCCTCCTGGGCGCATTTGGGGGCCTCTTGGGGGCCTGTTGGGGGCCTCTTGGGGGCCTCCTTGGGCCTCTCGGGCGCATTTGGAGGCGTCTTGGGGGCCTCTTTGGCTGTCTTACGGCGTTCTGAGTCCGTCTCTGACGCCGTCGGAGTCGGCCATGTTGAGGCCATCTGAAGACGCGAGGCGTGTGTTGGATGGGCTTTCCGAGTGGCCGGCGCGCTGGGCCGAGACCCCACGGGGAGATCAGAACAGAACCAAGGACCACCATCGCAGGCCTAGAGATTGACACCAACACCAATATCGGCGCTGTTCCTCCACGGAGGGAAGAAAGATCCCGATCTCGGTGATGGTGGTAATATTTTGGCTTCCAAGGTGGCCGAAATATCACCACCAACATCGAAATCTAGGATCATCTCCCCCCTGTAGAGGCAGCCCCCTTGTCTTGGTGTTGGTGCCCATTTCCAGGCCTCCAACACCAGACGTTTGGCACGCCATGCGCCCCTTTTGATCAATCAACTGGGGGCGGCGGATCCAGTGGCCCTCGGCCAATCCCGCCACCGTGCCTGCCCCTCGGAAGCTTCTGGGGATGCGTACCTCTTGGATGCAAGCTATATGACATCTACTCGAAGTGGTACCCACTTGGTATCACTTGCATTCCGTCAAGTGTCGATCCCTCGTTCCTGGGTTGTGTGTCAGAGGCTCTCTCGGGCGCCTCATGGGGTGTCTCCCTCTTAGATGTGTCGTGGGGGCTTCTTGGCGGCCCCTTGGGGGCTTCTTGGCGGCTTCTTGGGGGCCTCTTGGAGGCCTCTTGTGGGCTTTTGCTGGGCCTCTTGGGGCCTCTTGGGGGCCTCCTGGGGGCCTCTTGGGGGCCTTTTGAGGCTTCCCTTTTGGCGCTTCTTGGCGGTCTCTGGGGTCGTCTTGGCCCCAGTGCTCCTGCTCTCGGGCCCCTCTTGGCGCCGTCTTGGGGGCCTCTTGGGGCATCTTGGGGGGCCCCTGGGCCGTCTTGGGGCCCTCTTGGACCGTCATTTGGCTTTCCTGTGGCCTGTCAAGTCGTCCTGGGGCGATATTCGGGGCCTCTTGGGCTCTCAAGGCCGAACAAGCGAGAGCGTCACACTCCTTCAACAACCCATGGGTAATCCATGAATTTCACCTCTCTGGGCAGCTGTACAGGCTTACATTCTGGGCCGTTACAGTTGAAGGAACGCCCTCTATCCGAACAGCTGTCACATATAGGTGATTCAATGTGCAAGTTTCAGGCGGTTAAGTTTGATGACCATGATTAAGGGAAGGTCCCTTTTGGAAGAGGAGCTATCCTCAATCTGAGTAGGTGTTTCACACGTACCTTGATGTACGTGCACTATGCTCAGGCGAGAGCCCTATTTCGAAAACGAACTGCCCTCCGTTCTCGCTGCTGCAAAACTTCGTGCCGAATTTGCGCGCTGCTAGGAAGATCGTCTTATCTTGGAAACGGCCCGCGCCCCATTCCTGTAACCGTTCCAGGCTTTCCAGACGAATGCGCGCAGCGTTCGGGTGAGAACCCCATGTTCAAAAAAGGCGCCGCTCTCCGTCCCTGTAGTTGCTGCGCGCTTTTGCAGGCGACGGTGTGCGGCGAGCGCGCCTGCTTGAGCACCGGTCTTTCTCAGTCCTTGCAGATGGAGCAAGCATTTGAGACGAAAGTGCGTGGCGCTAAGCGCTACGGCGAGTCTATGTTGAGAAGGACCCCCTCCACCCGCGTAACGGTTGCAGGTTTCGAGCTTCAGGATGACGAGGTGTGGGGGAGTCTCATGCGAAACGCCTGGCCCGCCCTTCGACATGTGTGGGGGGGGGGTGCGACGGAAGGATACATTTTGCGGAAAGCGGACGGACGGAGAAGGAGGAGGGGGATGAAGAGAATGAGATGAATAGGCGGGGGAGCAGGAAAAGGTAGACGTGGCAGCCAGGTGTCCAGCGCATCAAGATCACCAAGGAGCGGCACCAAGTGGCAGAACAGGGCGATCTCGCAGAAGGAGGCCGCGACATGAACCAACTGCTAAAGGTCGGCGGCGAGCCTGGGGGGGAAGTGAGGTGGGCGGGCCCTCTCAGAAAGCTCGGAAGTCCTCCAGGGTTTTTGAGAAGTTTTCGAAGTCTTCCCCCGAAGACAAAGAATCTGTATGAGAAGGCGGGGGCCTTCTGAGAAGCCCCGCCGCCTTCTGAGAAGGCCTTCTCCCTCTCGCTTCCCCCTTGGCGCGCCGGCGGAAAGGGGCTCGAGCTTATAGATCCTGGCGTCGGAGAAACATCCAGAATGACCGTTTTCTCTTCGTTCTCTTACCCTCCCGAAGCAGCCTGTGGGCCGTCCGTAGAGAAACTGCTCGGGGTGAAGCGCCAGCCCCGTGGAGAGAGGCGGGAGCTGCGACCCAGTCGCCGAGTTGTTCGTGCCCTGTCTCTGGTCGCCGAATGCGTTGCGGAGGTACAAGGGGAGGATCAGAAGAGGAAAAGGTACCCATACCGCTACGCTTCCCTCGATTTCCCCGTTGTGGGCTGCCTGGGAAGCCCTTGTCGCCACCGCTGGATTCGCATCGAAGTTTTGGTCAGAGCGCACCCCTGGAGAGGTTCGGGGAGTAGCAGCACGGGTACCTTTTGGTTTCCCCAGAGGAGGCGGAGGAGAACAAGCTCGTGGAGCGGGAGGAGGGGCCGGGATAGTCGCGGACCTGGAACCGTATCCTTGGTTCACGTGCCTCCAGCCGCAAGAGCCTTCCGCCTGATACCCCTTGTGAACAGCACAACCCACGAAGTGGCAACACGTGAACGCGGTCACCAAAAAGGTACCAGAAATTGCCCGAAATGGCTTCGGATGCAGTTTCATTACAATGACGGAAAAACCGTGACCATTTTGGCTTGAGCCATTTTGGCTCAAGCGCGCATTCCCTGCGCCGTGCTTCCACCGCCATGCTGCAATTTGTGATACTGGCGAGCGCCTGGATGGCTGCCTGGGCTCAGGGAGACGAGGTCTGCGACGCCAAGACTGGCGTTTGCGAGGGGCCTGGCAAGCCTCACAAGGGCGTTCTCGTGAGCACGTACGTCAAAGAGGATGCAAAGCGCGCTTCCCTCGAGAAGGAAGCCACGACCATCATGGAGCTGTCAGAGCGGCAAGCATGCGACGTGGCTCTGCTGATCACGGGTGGCTTCTCGCCGTTAACAGGCTTCATGAGTGAGGCTGACTACAACGGCGTGGTTAGCGACATGAAGACGACTGCAGGCGTACTGTTTGGTATGCCAGTCGTGCTGGATGTACCGGATACCACCTTCAAGGGCAAGAAGGTCTTGCTGAAGTACAAGGGGACTGGAATGGCAGTGATGAGTGTATCGGACGTGTACAAGCCTAACAAGGTCAAGGAGGCCGCGGAGTGCTATGGGACCAGCTCAACCGAGCACCCGACCGTGCAGGAGCTCTTCGAGACCCTTGGCAAGTACTACGCCGCTGGCGAGGTCTACGGGCTCGTTGACAACTTCGAGGGGATCTGGGGCCCCGGCTTCAAGAGCCCAGCGGCGGTGCGGGCAACGCTTCCAGCCGGGAAGCCCGTGGTGGCCTTCCAGAACCGCAACCCGGTGCACAAGGCCCACTTCGAGCTCCTCGTGGCCGCGCAGGAGGACGTGAAGGACTCCGTGCTGTTCGTGCACCCGACGTGCGGGCCCACGCAGCCGGGGGACATCGACGGCGCCGCCCGCATCAAGACGTACGAGGTGATGCAGGAGGAGCCCTTTTACAAGAAGTGGGCGGGGGACAAGTGGAGGTGGTCGTATCTGCCCTACTCGATGAAGATGGCCGGGCCTCGCGAGGCGATTCAGCACATGATCATCCGCAAGAACTTCGGCGCGACTCACTTCATCATCGGCCGCGACATGGCGGGCACCAAGAGCACTCTGACGTCCAACGACTTCTACGGGGCGTTCGAGGCCCAGGAGAAGGGCAAGAAGCACCAGGACGAGCTCTTCATGAAGGTCGTGAGTTACGAGAATATGGTCTACGTCGGCGAGGAGAACGGCAACGCGCGCGGCTACGCTACGGAGTCCGAGGCCAAGAGCAAGGGTCTCAAGATCGCAAAGCTCTCCGGCACCGAGTTCCGCAAGCGCCTGCGGTCGGCGAATGATAAATACTTACATGAACACACGTAGCATCAGCTTTCGGAGGTCCGAATGGATTTCTCGAATCGGCGCTGTTACACCCTGGCGCCGCCGCCCCTGGTGCACCCCGCGCGCCAGGGAGGGGAGGCGGATCTGGCTCCGATCCAAGAACTCTGCGCGGACCTCCGAACGTTTGTGTTTACGGTCGGGCACTTTGGCCTAGCGTGTCGCGCCGCTGGTTTTGGCTCACCACGCTTTGGCGCGACACGCTATCCACGCAGGTACCAAACGCCAACGGCCCGAGCTTTCCACAGCCTCCCGCCCCGCGGAGCGGGGCGACATGCAATCACCTCGCAAGGCATAGCGTGTCGCCAGAACCGCCGCCGCGGCACGCTATCAAAAGTTCCGGCCACATGTAAGAGTTCGCAGGCCCAGAGGTTGACACCAACACCAAGATCGGCGGTGTGCCTTCTCCGAGGGAAGGAGATCCCGATCTCGGTGATGGTGGTAATATTCTGGCTTCCAAGGTGACCGAAATATTACCACCAACACCGAAATCTAGGATCACCTTCCCCCTGTGGAGGCAACTCCCTGTGTTGGTGTTGGTGCCCTTTTTCCTAGCCTCTAAAGAGTGACTCTTCACCGGAGTGACCTTTGGGTGCGGGCCCACACGGGTACCGCCAGGCACCCGGCCTGCGCACTTGGATTTGGCCTTACCCTCGGCCCCCTAAAGCCGCGCACCAACGGCCACTGCTTGGCATCGCTCAGACGTGTGCATTTTTTCTTCGACGAGGGCCATCAACGAGCATCTTTGATCATTTGGCGAAAAAACCACGCACGAAACCGAACAAAAACACAGGGAATGGACGTCCGAGCGATGGCGAGACTGTTGCTTAGGGTCGCTCTCGCGTGTAGTCGAAAGTTCCCGACCGTACACCGTACACCTTTGCTTCTCCCTCCAGTCGGCGCCGAGCCCCGGGGGGAAGTGCGAAGGGGCGGGCCTCCTCAGAAGGCTCGGACGTCTCCTGGCCTTCTGAGAAGTTCCCTACAGCCCCCGCCAGTATGAACTTCATAGATGTGGAAGCTGTGGCGAATGTGAACCTGGCGCGGCTGGACCCCCCTCAGGGAAGTCCGACGCTGTGACTAGCGTAAAGTTGGCGCGGCTGGACCCCTCTCGGAGAAGTCGCGGCCCTCCAATGCTGAGACGCAGCGGCCCAGCGCCGCGCCATCTGTCCGCTCGTCAGCATTGGGCGGCGCGGCGCTTGTGAAGTTAGTTTTGGCGGGGGTGGCAGGCCTCCTCCGAGGGCGCAGAAGACCTCTCGGGGGGCCAGAGGGCTCCGAGAAGGCCCGCCGCCTTCTGAGAGGGCCTTCGCCCGCTCGCTGCCCCCCCTTGCTCGCCGCCGAGCCAGCCTGGTGGTCATGGGCGAGGAGCACGTGGCCGCATCCGTGGCCTCGCGGGCTGGGCCCCTGGGCGGATGCTGCCCCCGTCGTACTCAAGGACCACATCCCAGACATCATTTCGAGCGCCCGGAATGGCATCGAAACAGTGTCGAAGCAGTGTCGGGCGAGCGTCTCCCATGGCCCGACACGTAAAAACCGTTGAGTCTCGGTGTTGTTTTGGGGGGGCTCGAGTTCTCGTGACCAAGGCTGCAGTAGGTTGGCACATCGTAGCCCCGCGGACGCGGGGCGTGCTGCCGCGGAGGCCCCCCCCCTTGCGCGGAACGCAACCATCCGTGCGGGCCGCGTCTCCGCGGGACCGCCCCCCCCCCCCCCGGCATGCGGACCGCGGGGGCGCGGATGCGGATGCGTGCGTCGCCCGTGAGGTCGGGCGACGAGATCCCCGAGTGGTTCGCGTTCCCCGCCGTCGTGAAGGTGCTCAGGGACGGCGGGGACGCCATCTTCCTGTGAGGCGATCGGCGCCGCCCCGACGCACCAATACTGCGTGTGCGTCGCCCCCCCCCCCTCCCCTGGGGGGGACGAACGCACCGAGAACTCTTTTAATAGTATATGCCTCGTGGCCGGCGCTTTTTCTGGCCACACCGCTCGGGAAACCATGCCCATCGGTCGTTGAAAGTAGGCACGCTGGGATGCCCAGATTCCAATTTGCTTCGAGCGCCTCCCCACTTCGGTGGCCGAGAGGCTTCGCCTTTGCCGTCCTCTTCGGGGGGGGCGGACGGAACCCAACCTGCTTTCAGTGCCTTCCTGCCCCATGCCTCTGCCTACGTCTTCCGACCGATGGGTGCAGTGTCGACGCGCCTCTGTGAGCCCCAGGCCAGGCGGCCGCGCCCCGGCGCCCCGGCGGCGCGGGGCGCGGAGCCCCCATGGGCTGCACGGGGGCGGCCCGCGCCACGACGAGGGGGGGGTCGGAGGGAGGGGCGCGGAGGGAAGCAGGGGGAGGGCCAGATGCAGGCGACCGCAGCCGTGGATCAAGGGGGGCGTGGATCAGCGACGGACCCCGCTTCCGTGGGAAGTCGCGTCTTTCCGCCGCCGAAGGAAGCGGCACCGGCCGCAGTTTGGGGCGGGCCCCTCCTCCGATCCATGGATCTGGCGACCGCGCGCCAAATCCATGGATCGCTGATCCATGTTTGCGCGCCCCCGACAGATGAGGCAGAACAAGGCGATCTCGCATAATCAGGCCGCGACATGAACCAAAGGCTAAAGGTCGGCGGCGAGCCTGGGGGGGGGGAGGGAAGTGAGGTGGGGCGGGCCTCCCCAGAAGGCTCGGGAGCCCTGCGGCCTCCTGAGAAGTTTTCTGAGCCGTCCCCCGAAGACACAGAATCTGTATCAGAAGGCGGGGGGCCTTCTGAGAAGCCCCGCCGCCTTCCGAGAAGGCCTTCTCACTCTCGCTTCCCTCCTGGCGCGCCATTAGAAAGGGATTCGACCTTAGAGATCCTGGCGTCGGAGGACTATTCAGAAGACGGTTTTCTCTTCGCTCTCGTACCCTTAATTCGGCCCTGCTCTGCTACAGGAGGGATATTCCCAAATAGTAAAAACATCGTCTGGGGACTATGTTTTGACTTTTGCCCCGCATTTTCTGAATATGTTTTCAGTTATTTGTTTAACGGTGTCGAGGTACACATGCACGCTGTGCATGTCTAATTCTTCGGCAGTTCTTTGATTATTTGGGGGGCCAAGCGCCTCTCATGTTTAATTATTTTATCCTGGGCCTCTTCCTGGCCACCAGGGGGCCAGGAACAAGTAGCAACGAGCACGCTTAGAAGTGACCACGACCAGACATGAACGACGTGCAGAGACAGTCAAGACGCTGAAGTAAGGAACGGTTTGGGTACGGAAGGGGCTCGATGTTCCTGAGGCTCCTCCAGTGCTGTCCCTCTTGCCCTCCCGGGGCACGGAGGCGCTTATTAGGCGTTCCTTCTCTCAGCGGCCCGACTGTACATGGGGGAGACGTGTAGAACGACGTGTAGATACACGTGGAGGGAGGAGGAGGAGGAGGAGGAGGAGGAGGAGGAGGAGGAGGCGGAGGAGGAGGGAGGAGGAGGAGGAGGAGGAGGAGGAGGAGGAGGGAGGAGGAGGAGGGGGAGGAGGAGGAGGAGGAGGAGGAGGGGAGGAGAGGAAGAGGTGGAGGAGGAAATGAGGAGGAGGGGAAGGAGGAGGAGGAGGCGGAGGAGGATAGGAGGAGGGAGGTGGAGGAGGAGGAGGAGGAGGAGGAGGAGGAGGAGGAGGAGGAGGAGGAGGAGGAGGAAGAGGAGGAGGAGGAGGAGGAGGAGGAGGAGGAGGAGGAGGAGGAGGAGGAGGAGGAGGAGCAATGGGGGCGGACAGAGCTGCCCGTGCCGCGCTATACCCCTGCCCCCGGTGGCGCCCGCTTTTGGGTCGCCTTCGCCGGAGAGGCGCCCGTCGCCACGGCCGGCGTCGCCCAAGGGGACTCCTGGGCAGAATGCGCGGGTCAAGCAGTGGCGAGGCGTCCTGGCTCGCCGGATGGCCCTGCCAAACAGTGCTCTAAGAACCTTTTGTGGCTCCCACGAAATGTTCTTAGAACAGTTCTGGCTGGGACTGTCTCGTTTTAACACATCGGGTGTATGTTCTAAGAACATTGTTTTTGTTCTTAGAACATATTGGGGTTCTAAGAACAGTTCGTGGTATGACTATAGGAATTCCGGGACGGTCGGTCCCTGCGCGAGCGGGGAGAGGCCCGGGGAGCAGGGGGGTCGGTGCTCCTTGGGGCTTCCCCAGGAAGGAGGGGGAGGAGTCGAGGACGAAGGCAAATAATCACACAAATAACAACAATAGCAATAGCAATCAAACAAGAATAAGAAGACGAAGAAACATACTAACAGGACAACCCAGAAGAAGGACAGTCACCTCGATGAACAGAACTTCGAGGCGCTTTGTCTAACCCCACCCGCTACCCGGCTACCCGGCGGTGGGCCCGCCTACCATCGCACGCTCTCCACGGACGTGCTAATACCGTCTCGGACGTGCCCGGCTGGGGCTCATGGCCCGTCCCAGGCTCCAGGTCCCCCCCCCCCAGGGCACCCTGCGGCACATCCCCCTTGGATGGCTGCCGCCTCCCCGGCCCGCCTTAGGCGTCCAGGGACCAGGCCTCTCCGCGTCCCTCTGTACTGCCCTAGCGCCATCGCGGCATCACTTTGCAGCTCCTCGCTGCCCTACACTCATACACCTCGCGGCTCCATCACCGTTGACGGTAAGACAGGGGCCGTCGTCACCCACGTCTTTTGGTGTCTCCTGGTCAGTCCTACCGAGCGGTGCCGGCTCCGCTGCGATGGTTCACGAAACGAGGCCAGCGCGACCCGCTGGGTGCGGCTCGCAGTGCCTTGCGGAGGATCCGCCACACACTGGACAATCTCAGGCTGTACCACTGCATATGATTGTGCGGGTTTCGGACCCCCACCAGCCAACCCGTGCTTCGATGGCAGGCTGCCCCCCCCCTCTCTCCGCGATAATGAACACTCAGGCCGGGCTCCGGCCATGCTACTGGAGACTCAGGTGTCGCACTGGTTTGAACACATCGGGGGCCCAACTCCGATCCTGAACACGGCGGGGGCGTCGCTGAGGTCTGCTGTCCCATGTCAGTGCTGCAGTATGTCTCAGGCGGATCCCACCCCAATCTTTCTGCGGCTGTCAGCTGCACCCTACCAGAGGCCAACTGCTGCAGGCGGAGTGATCCCCCACCGTCCTGTCGCTAACGGTCAGTTCCGTACTGGGCAACGTGGTGACTTTCCCAAATGTCAGCGCAGGTGGACCCTCCTCACCTGCTGCGGCCGCTAGATGCACCCTACCAGAGCAATACCATTCTTATCGGGGCTTTCAGCTACACCCCACCAATGGACCGGCCCTGCCTTGTCTCAGGCGAAGGCGTTGTTCCCCTTTCCGGCAGCTTTTGGCTGCACCCTACCAGTCCGCCAGGCCCCGTCGCTCCTGGCCGTCTACGGGCCTCCGCACCCGCTTTCTGCCCCTGGCGTTGTCTCCGTTCTCCCCCCGTTTCCTGCTGTGCTTGTCCTTTTCCGTCTAGCTCTTGTGGTTCAGCAGGTGTGCTTCTTTCCGTACCCTAAGCGCCTACGCGGCATAAGATGAGCGGGCAGCGTCCGATTGTGGCCAAGAAGGCCGAACAGGAGGTTGCAGAGCGCCAGAAGATCTTTACCACGTGGGACGATCTAGTACCCCTTGGACACACATCGACGCTGCAATACAACAGAGTGTGTGCTCTCTCATTGAAGTTCCAGATATGTTCGCAGTTACGGTGGAGCCTCCGCGGAAGGCTGTACTACCTGGTAAGGTGGTTATCCGAGGACGTCGATTCGCAGTTCGCGGGCCTGCGTGTGGACTACGGCGGAAGGCGCACCCATTGGAGAGAAGCAGTCGACTCACATCGGCCGGCTAATATGGAGGTGTGATCCCCACCCTCCCCGTCCCCGTTCGTGGGCAGCCCAAAGCTCCCCCCCGCCTGCTTCCCCGTCTGTCTGTTGCACTTCACCAGAGGCTCGGCACATTGCATGCGGAGTCCCCCCCCTCCGGCCTGCGGCCGACGGTTGGATCCAATTGACCAGTGCGGTGGCTGTGCCCAGTGCCAGCGCAGCAATGTCTCAGGCAGACCCTTCTCAATCTTCCTGCGGCTATCAGCTGCGCCCTACCAGAGCACCTCCATTTTTTTTGTGGCTGTCAGCTGCACTCTACCAGAGATTCGGCACAACGCAGGCGGAGTGACCCCCCTCCGTCCAGCGGCTGCCGGTTTTATCTGGATTGGGCAGCGTGGCGACTGTTCCCAATGCCAGCGCAGCAATTGTCTCTGGCGTACCCTACTCAACCTTCCTGCGGCTGTCAGCTGCACCCTACCAGTACAGTTCCCATCCTTCTGCGGCTGTCAGCTGCACCCCACCAGCGAATCGGTACCGCAGGTGGAGTGACCCCCCTTCATCCTGCGGCTGACGTTCGGATTCCAATGGGCCAGGGCGGTGGCTGTGCCCTATGCCAGCGCAGCAATGTCTCAGGCGAACCCTACTCAATCTTTCTGCGGCGGTCAGCTGCTCCCTACCACAACAATTCCCATCTTGCTGCGGCTGTCAGGTGCACCCTACCAGCGAACCAGCACCGCAGGTGGAGTTACCCCCCTCCGTCCTGCGGCTGACGTTTGGGTTCTTACTGGGCTGCGGGGTGACCCAGGCTGTCCAATGCCAGCGCAGCAATATGTCTCAGGCGGAACCTTTCACAACCTTCTGCGGCTGTCAGCTGCGCCCTACCAGAGCGCACGCATGTCCCAGGCGTCGTGCCCCCCCCCACAGGAACTAGTTCCTGGCGTCACCGCGCTGGCCCTCATCGGGCTGTTGGCTTCAGGCGGCGGCCCCCCCGCCGTTGGTCGCATTCGCGGCAGGTTGACGGCCATCCCCCCCCGCTGGTCTGGTATGTCACTGCCGCCTCTGGGCTACCCTTCCGGCTCTTCTCCTCGTCGCGCTTGGGGCGTGCCCCTGCCCTTGGTGGCTCCTGGACGGCGCCAGCCATGTGGATTTGTCTTATGGCCCTGGAGATGGCCTGCTGGATTGGACGTCGCTCGCGCTTCTGGTCTGCGTCAGTGGCAATTTCGCTACCCCCCATTTGCGACACGGCTGACACGTCGCTCACTTCAAGTCCCAGCTCCTCGGCAAAGAGTTTCGTCCTCGATGACGCCTGAGCCTGATCCCCGGCGCGCCCGTCTTCTTCGCTGCGTCTCTTTTCGCCTCTCGTTATCCTTCTTCCTGTGCGCCCTCGTTTTCGCTTGTCCTTGCTCCTTCGCCCCCTTGCTCTTCGTCGCCTCGCCCTCTGTGTGCTCTCGTTCGTTTCTCATCCGCTGCGTAGTTCTTGCCACCGTTATGGCCCTTTTTGTCCGCCTGTCCTGTTGGGTGGGCTTGTCGTCTGACTCCCTTGACGGCGCGCAGCTGCCTGCGTCGCTCGCGATCAAAAAATACCCCCACCCGCCTTCTTTTGTTGTCCTTCTTCTCCTCTCTCTCGTGTGCAATTTAGGTTGCTGCCAGTTAGCTGTAGTTTTGGACGGCGCGCGGCGTTTCCGTTTGCGCTCGCGAACAAAAAAGTAGCCCCGCCCGTCCGTCTAGAAACGATTCTCAGACGAGTTGCCCTAATCAGGGACGTGGGGGTGGGGGGGGGCATGCTGTGGAATAAAAGGCGTCTTGCTCCAAATGGGGGGGATGTTGGGGGAGGAATCGGAGGAGCAGGAGGTGGAGGAGGATGAGGAGAAGGAGGAAGAGGAGGAGGAGGAACATGCGGATGAGGAGGAGGAGGAAGAGGAAGGGGAGGAGGAGGTGGAGGAGGAAACGGAGAGGACGAATAGAAGGCCAGAAGCCTCTTGGGGGCCTCTCGGGGTCTCTTCGGATTCCTTCCCTGAGCTGCGTGGGGTCCTCTTTGGTTGCAGTGGGAGTCTTGGCAGTCCCGGGGACCTCCTGGGGCGTGTTGGGTGCTTATGGGGAGCCTCTTGGGGCCTCTTGAGGAGCACCTTGAGAGCCGCTTGGGGGTCTTTTGGGGCCTCCTTGTCGCCCCTCGGGGCCGTCTTGGAGTAACCTTCGGAGCTTCGGGGGCCATCTTGGGGCCGTGTTGGAGGAGATCTATCAAAGGAGGGGGGCTCCTTGCCCACCCCCCCCACCCCCCGTCCCCAGGAGGCCAACATGTGTCCAAAACCTTGGTAACATCACTGGTTTCGGTTTCCTCGCCGATGCCTCTTGGGGAGTCTTGGAAGCATTTGGGGGGCACCTTAGGGGTCTCTCGGGGGCCTGTTGGGGGCATTTCGGCGGCCTGTTGTAGACCTCCTGGGGCATCCTGGACACCTTTTGAGCTGTCTTGGGGCACCCTTGAGAGCCTCGGGGGACCATTGTGGGGTCATCTTGGATGGAGGAAACCGATCAAAGGAGGACAACTCCCCACTTATGTTCCCCCCCAGGAGGCCAACATGTGGCCAAAACCTAGGTCAGATCAGTGATGTTGGCCTTTTCGCCGAGGAAGCCTCTGAGGGGCCTCTTGGGGCCTCTTTGGGAGCACCTTGGGGGCCTCTGGGGGGTGTTTTGGGGGCCTCTTGGGCGCCTCGTGGGGCCTTCTGGGCACTGTTTGGGGCTATCGAGGGGCACTCGTAGGAGCCTCGGGAGCCATCTTGGGGCCATTTTGGAGGAGATCCATCAACGGAGGGGAGCTCTCCAATTAGATTCCCCCTCAGGAGGCCAACCTGTGTCCTAAAGTTTGGTGTGTCAATGATTTCGGCTTCCTCTCCGGGACCAACAACCTTCTGACACTTCGCGCCCCCCCGTCCAGACCCAGGGGTAGGGGGTAGGGGGAGGGATCAAAACACCCTCCTAGATAGCAAGCCGTCTGGCTCACCCCCGCCCGCCCTCCCAACACATAAGTAACACCCGAGCCTCAGCATGTTCAGCGGTTGTCTTTGGATAGACAGCGAATGGGAGCCAAAACCGAGCCCATGTGCGCGACGCTGCGGCGAGGTGCGCCATGAGTGCCAGGCGCGCCACTCACGCCAGGCACCTCTGGGGCCCGAGCGTGCCAGGCACGCCTGGTGCGCCTGATGCGCCACGTGCCTCTGCGTGCGCCAGGTGTGTCGCATACCCCACCCGCGCCAGATGCGCCACGTTCGGGGCACGTGCAGAGTGTGTCAGGTGCGCCTGCGCACGTGACAGCACACATCGGGAAACATGTCGGCCCCAAACATCTTTGTCGAAAACCGATGCCCATCATTGTGTTTGACGGGCCTGCGCGCAGCAGGCCATACGCCACCATCCCCGCCGTCCCTGTCAACAACCATTTGACAGTGATCGCGGGGTGTCCGCGGGGTGTCCGCGCATGATCCAGATTTAGCCGCGAGGGGCATTTTGCATTTTTTTTTAAGGATGGTCGCCCATGGTAGCCCTGCGCAGAGCAGGCTATATGCTGACACCCCCGCAGTCCCTGTCAAAAAACAGTACAAAGTGCTCGCGGGCCTCACGAACATGACTCCAGACTTTGCCCCAAACTCCCCTAACTGTATTTTGTATTGTTTTTGACAGGGATGGTGCGAGGGGGGGGGGGGGGGGGCGCATCGTGTTGGTTGCGCATGCTCCGAATTTGGAGCCAGCGTGTGTTTCGTAGTGTTTTTTTGGCAAGGATAGTTGGGTGTGTGTGATCATGTGGTCCTCATTGTCCCTGGCTGGCTGCCGGTCGCCTGGGGGAGGGGGTGTATTAATTGGGAACAGTGATCAATACACCCTCCCCGCCCGCAAGGTGTCTCTTTCACTCCCACCCGCCCTCTCAACACATACGTAGCACCCGAGCCTCAGCATTTGCAGCAGTCGTCTGAGGATGGGCAGCTACTGGGAACCAGTGCAGACCCCATATGCGCGCTGGGGCAAGGTGCGCTACGCGTGCCAGGCGCGCCAGGCACGCCAGGCACCCCTGCGGCCCAAGCGTGCCAGGCACGCCTGGTGCGCCAGATGCGCCACGTGCTCCACGCGCGCCATGTGCCGCATGGTCCAGCCGGGCCAGGTGCGCCACGTCTGGGGCACGCGCGGAGTGTACCAGGTGCGCCCGCGCACATGACGGCACACATCGGGGAACACGTCGCCACCATCCTTGTCGAACACCAATGTACAATCGTGGCGGTCTGGTCGACCTGCAGACAGCAGGCAATATGCCAGCACCCCCACGTCCTTGTCAAAAGCCAGTCGGCAGTGATAGCGGGGAGGCCGCGCACGATCCAGATACAGCCGCGAAGTGCATGTTGTATTGTTTTTTGACCAGCAGTCTGAGGACCCCTTCGCCGTCCTTGTTACAAAGCAATGCAAAGTGCTCGCGGGGCCGCCGAGCAGGACCAAAGATTTTGCCCCACGGTGTGTTTCGTATTCTTTTGTAGCGAGGAAGGGGGGTGTCGCATTGGTCCTGGCCGGCTGCCGGTCATAGGGGGAAGAGTGATAAACCCCTCCCCGAAGGGGCAGAAGGGGTTGGAAGAGGAAACTCTCTAAAGCACGCACGCCGTAAAGGGCTCGTATGGCGGCGCCTGCGGCGCCCGCGTGCCATGGGTGGGGGGTACCGGCGCTGATCCATGAGGTCCACGCGGACCTTCGACAGTTTGTGCTTATGCAGTTTTCTCTCCTTCTGCGGGGAAGGGGGAGGAGGGGGGGGCGATGAGGGGGAGGATTTCCGACGCCGCCGGCCGCAAGCAATGGCGCAGGCACGGCTGGATTTTTTGCAGGGGCCGCGCGGCTGCCCCCTGTGAGCGCCGAGAGCCGACGTCCCCCGTCCCCCGGGCGCCGCCGCCTGCACCGCCCCCCCCGCGCCGAGGAGCGGGCGCAGGGAGGGGGCGGGTGCCAGCGCCAGCCCATTGTGTGGGCCACTTGCCCGAGGCGCTGCCGAGCGGTTGCGTGCACACCAAGGCTAAGGCCCGGCTGTGGAGCAGAGCACCGCATCACGTCGCGACCGCGCAGCTCCGAACGAAACGCCCCAGGACCCCACGACCGTGAAGCAGGAAGCGGCGCGCTTTCTTCCTATTTTCCACGAAGGGCTGCCAACCGCGCGCTCGTCTGCCCAAGAATTCCTTCTGGATGCTCGGCTCGCTCGCTTTGTCCGAGGCGGTGATTTGTCCGTGGCCACCGCCTGGTCAGCCTGCGGTGGATCTGGATGTGTTCGGCCTCCCTGGGGCCCAACCCATGTGTACAGTGGAGACCCATGCCAAGAAACACCCTACTGGCCTCCAGGGTGCCGTGGGTCTCTTGGGTTTCGATGGTTTCCTTTGGGAAGCGTGGCGTTCTCACACCACAAATCCATGAGCGTCCTGGGGTCACAGGGTTGGGTTTCTTGTGGAAGGTTTCCTGTGGACTGGACTCCACTGTATTCACATCCACCACCCGCGAGGGTCCAGGGACGTCGGGTCTTCAGGCGGTGGATGTATTGCCCCGTCCCACACTTCTCTCATGGCCACCACTGCTCGCCATGGGCGGCTGACCTGTGGCAGTGCTTTGCTGCGCGCAGCTGGTGCCTCGCACCGCAAGGACCTACCGTTGGCTGTGGTGATGAAAAGTGGGCCCACCAGATCCAAGATTCTCGCGCGGACCTCTGGACAGCGTTTGATTATTTTGGGGAGGTCCCGGACCCTTGGATCTTGGATCCAAGATGGACTTCTTTTTGCGAGAGGGACTTCTTCTTGCGAGAGGGATCTTTTCGCTTCCTTTTGCAACAAGGGAAGATCCAAGGGGAGGTCCAGCGCCCCCCAAAAGCCCTGGTCCCTCTCGCAAAAAGAGGTCCAGATCCAAGAGGTCTGTGTCCAGCGTGTCCCCGGCACTCGGCATCTGCCTTGCACGGTCGGGGCTGATCGGAGAGGGCACGCGAGGGGACACAAGACCCTTCCGAGGGCCACACTGCCACAGGAATGTACGAAGGCATGGGTCGCGAAGCTCAGGACACAAGGGTACCCTCGAGTTGGCAGGGACCTCCAGGAGGTCTGTGCCCAGCGTGCCCCCGGCACTCTGCGGCAGCAGGCGCGCGGCCCGTTCATCCTCCTCCCGGGCACCGGCGGGCGAGGCAAACACAGGGGCGGGCGGCCAAGAGCCGCGCATGGCGCCCGCGTTCTCGCCGCCAGGGAGCCTCGTCGCAGGCACGGGCGATCTGGACGCACGAAATTCGACTAGACGTAAGAGTGACCCTTCGCCGGAGTGACCTTTGGTGCGGGCACATTGGGGTTCCCCGATCGCCGAAATCGATGCGCTGGTAGCGTCTTGCGCGCCTGTGTTTGGTCACCCTGCGGCCCCCCAGAAAGCCGCGCACCAAAGGTCACTCTTACCCAGGGTCACTCTTGCGTGTAGCCGAGAAATGGGTGCGGAATGAATGAGTACAGTGCCCAACAGCAGTTCCCGTTCACCTTGAACAGGACTCGCTGTCCGCGCCGCCGCGGCCTGGGTCCACTTGAGACAGGAGGCCTCCTGCCCAGCAGCGGCCGCTGCTGGTTTGGGACACCATTTGTTGTTGGGCGTTGTGCCCATTCTTTCCGTGCCCATTTTCGGGCGTCCAAAATGGATTGGAGGAGGGCGATTGGCGACCACGGCGGGTCTCCCGCTCGGCGCAAGCCAGCTCAAAACTGGTCCCGGTCTCCACCGGGGTTCGCCCCGACTCGTTTTCCGGAGCGGGTCCAGCCGTGGAGGCGAGGAGCCTCCAGGATTCCAAAGCGGGAGCCAGCACGGGAGACCACCCACACCCACACACCCACACCCACACAGCCACACACCCACACAGCCACACACCCACGCACCCACACGCCCACACACGCGCGCACGCGCACACGCGCAGCACGCGCACAAGCGCGCACGCGCACACGCGCACACGCGCACACGCGCACACGCGCACACGCGCACACTCGCACACGCGCACACGCGCACGCGCACACGCGCACACACGCACACACGCACACACGCACACGCGCACTCGCGCACACGCGCACACGCGCACATTCGCACGCACGCGCGCACGCACACACGCACGCACACACGCACCCACAAGGGAGGGCCGCGCCCTTGTCTCGACCGGCCCCCTGCACGCAACCGCGCGCCTGCCCTGGCCGCTTGCCTGCTCTGCGCGCGCACCTTGTCGCAAGAGGCGGCGCCTCACTTGCTGGAAGGTTCGCGCCGTTTCCACCAGCGGGCGGCGGGGAGGCAGGAGGAGGAGGAGGAGGAGGAGGAGGAGGAGGAGGAGGAGGAGGAGGAGGAGGAGGAGGAGGAGGAGGAGAGGATCTAGGCCCCCTTGATGGGGTCCGAGTAGATGGGGTCGGAGGATCCCGCCACGTCGCCGATGCATCGCCGATGCATCGCCGATACAGCGGCGCGATCCTTCGACCCCATCCACTCCGATCCCATCTAGGAGGCCTCTAGATGAGGAGGAGGAGACCCTGCTGCTGGCGGTCCACGTTGGACGCTGCCAGAATCGGAAACTGCCGAAACTGCCGATCGTTCAGCGCTGAGCGATCCCCGCGGTGTCAGGAGCCAACGCGCAGGTCGTCACGACACGGGCCCGCGGCACCACATGCCGGCTGCCGAGTGCAGCGATGTGCGGGGCGTTCCTTCCGGGAGCTTGGGCACCCCGAAGGGGGGCGGCCCGAACCGTTGGGCGCAAGACTGTCGCCCTGTTTTTTTGCAGCGGTTGCAGTCAAGCAGTGGCGAAGCGTCTAGGCTTGCCTGTAGGCCCATCCACGATTGTTCTAAGAACCCTTGTCGGGTATAGCCAGGACCCCAGGTAAGTGAACCCAGCTATTAGTAGGACCCCGGAGCCCCCTAAATTTGCCAGAAGCACTGAACCAGGTCTGCCGTAGCTGGTGTTCTTTCGAGTGACGGCACTTCCGTTCAGTGGAACCGGGCGGGGGGGGCGTCCCCCAGTACACATCACTAAACCAGGTCCCATTAAACCCAGTTCTGCCAGCGCCCGACCTTGGTGGTCTGTACGAGCATCTCCTGCTCTTTCTGTTGTTTCTGAAGCTTGAAAGCAGGGCTCGCGGTTTATCACGCCGAGGTTCCGAGCTACACACAGCGACAACGGTGGAGTTGTGGTGAATCGGTACGATCGACATGGGTACGGAAAACATGGCACGAAGACTAGCAGCATGTTCTTCTCATTTGAAAGGCAGGACGCGCGGTTTCTCACGCCGAGGTTCCGAGCTACGCACAACGGTGGAGCTGCGGCGAATCGGTACGATCGAAATTGGTACAGAAGGAATTGGCACGAAGACTGACACCATCTCCTGCTCATTTTGAGCAGGGCTCGCGGTTTCTCGCTCCGAGCATTCCGAGCTGCGCACAGCGGTGGAGCTGCCGTGTTCTCGGGAGGCGCACTGACGACTTCGTCCGTGCCTTGACCGCGCCGACTGGTACAGCTCGCGAGGCCTCGAGCCTCGACCACCTGGGCAATCGAAGATCGGGCCCGTATCTTCTAGAAGCTGGGTACGCGCACCACGTTGAGACACAGGATGCGCTTGTACATGTAGCTATTATTAGAGGCACCAAAGATGTTGAGGAGAGGATCTCAGGGAGGGCCATCTTGAGTCTTGCCCACTTGGGTGGGTACATCAACGTTAACGGCAGCAGCATGTGCGAGGTGAAGGCATAATGAGGTGGGGGGGTCACATTTGCAGGGGTCTGAACATGAGGCCGCCCTCTCATGGCTGGTCTGGGGAAGTCTGAAATTGCTCGTCTGGGAGGGATATGACCCCCGCACACTTTCTTCTGATATCTGGAGTGCGAAGACTAGCCGCGTTTCATTTTCATTTTTAGCAGGACTCGCTATCGGCGTTGCCGCGGACGGTGTCCAGTTGAGAAAGAAGGCCGCTTGCCCAACAGCGGCCGCTGTCGGTGCTGGACAACGTTGGTTGTTGGGTATCGACGATCCGCAACAACCAATGCCGTCAAATCCGAGGCGGTCGTTGTCCGGAATGGGTACGGGCAAAAAGGGGGAACGGGGAAAATGCAGGTACGATGCCGCATCGTGCCCATCTTTTCCCGTACCCATCTCGGGCGTCCACAGAAAACGAGTTTTATGATGTTCCAACCTAGTTTAGCCTGATCACCAGAAATAATTTCGAGTACCAAGAATATAACCAATCTGGAGTGTTTTCACGTGTCGGGCTCTGGGAGGCGATGCTCGTTAGACACTGTTTCGGCAGTTTTCTGGGAGCTCGACATGCTCTTGGGGATTTGGTCCAAAAACGATGGGAGCAACATAAAACGAGATCAGTTGCCTCGATACGCCCGTTTTGAAACGCAATACGCCCCGCGTTCAAGACGTCCGTGCCAACACGTTGCGTGGTGGCTCCGCGTACCAGACCACGCTTTGGCGAGTGCATCGCGTCGGACCTGCGTCTTCAGCCTGCGTGTTGAGCTCCGTCTCAATACGCTACGCGTTGCGTGTTGCGCATCGGGGCAGCTCAGAAAGCGAGCTCCCCCCCCTCGGCGCCAGGCCGCCGTGCCCTTCGAGCGCTTCGCCACCTGGTGGGCGCGCTTCGAGCTGCGGCCCACCGCCGGGGCGGCCCAGCCGCGCGCCGCGACGGCCGAGGACCTCCCGAGGAGCCCCACGGCCGCGGCGCGGCCGCGGGCCGCGACCGAGGCGACCCCTCGCCGTTTTCGGGACGACGGCTGGCTCAAGTAGGGGGGGGAGGAGGAGGAGGAGGGGGAGGAGGAGGAGGAGGAGGAGGAGGAGGAGGGGGAGGAGGAGGGGGAGGAGGAGGAGGAGGAGGAGGAGGAGGAGGAGGAGGAGGAAAAGGAGAGAGGGGTGAAGAGGAGGGGAGCCACGGATTGCCCGACGTCCGCGGCAGCGTGCCAGCCCAATGGGGGCCAACCCCGACCGAAAACAATTTTGCCTCTGATTCCAGGTTCTGTCCCAAACCATACGTTTACATTCCGTTTCGATTGCTTCTTTCTCCTGGACACGGCGATTTCGTCGACCAACCCAGGTTGGCATCGTCGGCTACGCGAACAATTGGCTCAAACACGAGTGGTAGTCCGAGTTGCCGCAGCACGCGAACTTTTCGACCAGGACATCAACTACCAGTTTGACTCAGCTCGACGATTTCTTGCAACGCGCCACAACGCTCAACAATCACCTCGCGTTCCAACAATGGCGACGTCATGGGGGAGGGCCGCGAGTGGATCGGGAACCGTGCCACCACCGAACCGCCCACGAAGCAGAGGAGGTACACCACGTTCTATTACACCCGCCCGCGATAGGAGGAGGCCTCGAGCGTTGACGGATCTACAACTGGTCGGACCAGTGGGCGAACGACCACCCTGACAGGTATTGGAACCAGACCTACAATGGGAATGGCAGCGGCAGCAGTGGTAATGGAAACGCCGCGAAGAACGACCGCGATTCCGACGCCCAAGGCCAGAAAGGGCAATTACAAGAACAACAATGGCAAAGGCAAGGCGAAGAAACGGCCCGAAAAGGACACGTCACCCAAAACGAGGCGAACCAGGACTGCAACGACCACAACGCCAACGCCCTCTACAACTCCGTGCCGATGAGGAAGATCTGCGCCACTAGGAACGATGACTGAGAGTTGCCACCGAACGACCCCGAACTCATGACAAAACATACAACAAGTCGAACGCATCGAACATACGAGTGTCGTTAACAGATGCCGGCAAAAACAGCGCAGCAGGCCTACCTACCACAGGCGCCGTCGCCCAGATGGCTTTGACCAAACCTATGATCTTCAACGGCATGCCCCTAGATAGGCCCTAGCCCACCAGGCGGGTGGGGGCAATCGGCGACACTAAGAGGACCTTGGGGGATTCCCACGAGCGTGCCACTGCCGCCAGTACCAGATACAGAGCTCTACATGCTTGAGCCTCAGACCACGATTGATGGGCTCAATGTCTTGCAGCGGGATAGCGACAACGCGACGGGCGACAACTGCAGTGACACAGGAGTTGCCGACGACGAAGCTGACAATCCACAGACGGAAACGTCGTCCAAGATAACGCCCGCCACACCGCCACAGAGACAGACGAGGGCTCGAAAAAGTACCGAGGGACAGGACTTCGGCACGCCACTCGTGGCGATCAAGGAGGAAAGCCGCCACGCGGCTGCAGGCATCATAAAGGATGAGACGAGGCCACCGGCGATATCAACTCCTCCAGGAACCTCTTCCAGGCTACGCGCTGACAGCCGCCACAGGGAGGTAGCAAAGGCCATCTCTACCGCGCCGAGCTCATGTGCGAGACGTACAACGCCAAACTAACCATCGAGAATATGCCAGCTCATCATGAGTTTCTGTCAGAAAGAAGCCCGGCAATTCACAGGAAGACAGGAGGGGCCCAACGTTGCAAGGGCAACTTCTGAGAGAGACACTATTCCAGCGAGATGACCGACGCAATTCAGGGGGAGCTCAGAGAACCACGACAAAGCCTCATCGGCAGCAACAATGACCGCGCCATCCTGGGGCAGCAGCTGCTGGAAGCGCAGAGAAGCGCGACATAATGCAATACCAAGGATCACAAAAACACAGCGTGACCATCCGCAGCGACAGGGCCGAGGGTGAAGCCATCATGCAAAGGGCACATGGGGGACTGCAGTGGCAACGGAGGAAATGTAATCAACGGTATGTGGCGTGCGCAACGGACGTCGGCAGTTGGGCTTCAACATCGAGCCCCAGGTCGGAGAGCGAGACGCTGAGCAGGCACGACAGCAAGAAGGTTACTGGCATTCAGTACTCTACTGACATGAGCCAGCACGGGTGCCAGGTGCATCGCAGAGTGCTGCAGGCAGAAGGGCAGGTCAACGCGCGATGCAGAGGGCCGAATTGGGCACGGCAGAACAGCAGGGCGAACTCCGGCACGAGATGCAGACCCACCGCTGGAAGGAGAGCGAGTGGAGGGACATGGGGAAGACCCGCCAACGGCGCGCAGGGAAGGCGAGCGATGTGCGCCGCCAAGCCTGTCGCGACGCAGCAACCGCGAGAGTGCGCCCCGCCGACGTGGAAATGATCGACGCCATCGAGCGCCCCCCCGACGCGAGCGTCTCCGTCGACGACGACAAGTCACGGCCCTTTCCACCGCGGGCATTGCCTTTCACGTCAAGCGTAGTGGAAGACAGCGGGGTGCAGCTCGCCCAGACCCAGAGCGACCAGATGGCACAGGATACCGATATGTTTGGAGCTTGCGTCGCAACCTGAACCGCAAGAACCGGGGCTGCGCTGCCCGTCGACGCCGACGAGGTCGCCGCGAGATCCGACCGCGCCACCTGCGGTGCAGCTGTCCGATGGCGAATCGAATTGCTCGACGCCGATTGCGCGAGCCTCGGGTTTCACGCAGCAGCTTCACAGATGGAGGGCGGCTCCTTTTCAAAGTGTGGCTCTCGCCTCAGCGCCGGGCACGTTCGCTTTAAAAGTTTGCATGAGCTTTGCGGGTTTCAAAATGTGGCTTTTGCCTTAGCGCCGCGCGCATGGAAGAGCTTTGCGGATTGAGGGCGGGCCGTTTTTAACATATAGTTTTCGCCTTAGCGCCCCGCGCATTCGTTTTTTGTTGTTACAAAAAAATTGGAAGAGTTTCTCGGAATGGAGGCGCGCCGTTTTCAAAATGTGGCTCTCGCCCCAACGCCGCGCACATTCGTTTGAATCATTTTCAATATCTTCACGGCTTGAGGGCTGGCGGTTTTCAATATGTGGCTATCGCCTTGGCGCCGTGCGGATTCATTTTCAGAATTTGACTGAGTTTCAAGGATTGAGGGTGGGTCGTTTCCAACATGGGTCTCTCGCCGTAGCGCTGCGCACATTCGTTTTGAATGATTGGGGCGGGTCGTTTTCAAAATATGGCTCTCGCCTTTGCGTTGCGCGCAGTCGTTCTAAACACTTTGCAAGAGTTTCATGGGTTGAAGGCGGGTCGCTTTCAAAATGTGGTTCTCGCCCCAGCGCCGCGCGCTTTTTTTCCAAACCATCCTGTGGTGTTGGGCCCTCGTTTTGAACAGACAGCGCCCCGCGTTCACTCCTCCTTCCTCCTCCTCCCCCTCCTCCCTCCTCCCTTGATCATCACCCATTTCGGTACACCCCTTACACGTTTCGTGGCCCCATGGGGAGCTCCACCGGAGGCCCCAGTGGTTGCGTTCGCTTTTGCGGCGCATGCGGTTCCACCCCCCCATTTCGGCAGACCCCTCACACGTTTCGTGGCCCCATACGGGAGCTCCACCGAAGGCCCCAGTGGCTGCGTTCGCTTTTGCGGCGCATGCGGTTCCACCCCCCCATTTCGGCACACCCCTCACACGTTTCGCGGCCCCATACGGAGCTCCACCGAAGGCCCCAGTGGCTGTGTTCGCTTTTGCGGCGCATCCAGTTCCACCCCCCGTTTCGGCAGACCCCTCGCACGTGTCGTGGCCCCACGGGGAGCTCCAGCGGTGGCCCCAGTGGCTGCGTTCGCTTTTGCGGTTCATGCGGTCCCACCCCCCCCATTTCGGCACACCCCTCACACGTTTCGTGGCCCCATGGGGAGCTCCACCGAAGGCCCCAGTGGCTGCGTTCGCTTTTGCGGCGCATGCGGTCCCACCCCCCCATTTTGGCACAACCCTCACACGTTTCGCGGCCCCATAAGGGAGTTCCACCGAAGGCCCCAGTGGCTGTGTTCGCTTTTGCGGTTCATGCGGTTCCACTCCGCATTTTGGCACACCCCTCACACGTTTCGTGGCCCCACAGGGAGCTCCACCGAAGGCCCCAGCGGTTGCGTTCGCTTCTGCAGCTCATGCGGTTCCACCCCGCATTTTGGCACACCCCTCACACGTTTCGTGGCCCCACAGGGAGTTCCACTGAAGGCCCCAGCGGTTGCGTTCGCTTTTGCGGCGCATGCGGTCCCACCCCCCCAATTCGGCACACCCCTTACACGTTTCGCGGCCCCACAGGGAGCTCCCCCGAAGGTCCCAGTGGCTGCGCTCGCTTTTGCGGCGCATGCGGTTCCACCCCGCATTTCGGCACACCCCTCACACGTTTCGTGGCCCCATAAGGGAGCTCCACCGAAGGCCCCAGTGTCTGCGCTCGCTTTTGCGGCGCATGCGGTTCCACCCCGCACTTCGGCACACCCCTCACACGTTTCGCGGCCCCATAAGGGAGCTCCACCGAAGGCCCCAGTGGCTGCATTCGCATGCGGTTCCAACCCTCCATTTCGGCACACCCCTCGCACGTTTCGTGGCCCCACGGGGAGCTCCACCGAAGGCCCCAGTGGCTGCATTCGCATGCGGTCCCACCCCCCCATTTCGGCAGACCCCTCGCACGTGTCGTGGTCTAAGGCGGCACCACCGAAGGCCGCAGCGGCAGGTTCCGCATGTCGGTGCCGCCCCACTTCTGCGTACCCCTCGCACGTTTCGTGGCCCACCGACGGCGCCAGCGGCAGGGGTCGCATGGCGGCCTCGGGCCGATGCCGGCACACCCCTCACGAGGATCGCGTGGCCCCATATTGGAGCTCCACCGACGGCGCCAGTGGCAGCCTCCCTCATGGCTCTCGGAGCCCTCTCCTGCCTCTGCTCCTCGGTCAGGGTGGCGCCGTCCTCGTCGTCGTCGGCGCCCGCGAAGACGGCCACGAACGTGCCCCTGAGCATGTCGGGCCCCGGCTGGAAGCCGTGGCTACATAGGGAGCGGTGGCGAAGATTGTAGTCACAATTGCGGTATTCACAACTGCGTATGGCTGGGTCCTTCGCCAGGCTATCCTTTAAGAAAAAGGCGGCTTCACGGATTGAGGGCGGGCGGTTTTCAACATGTGATTTTCGTCACGTCTCAGCGCCGCGCACATTGGAAGTTTACCAAGAGCTTCACGGATTGAGGGTGGGTCGTTTTCAACATGTGGTTCCCGCCTTAGCGCCGCGCGCATGCTTAAGAAAAATACAAAAGGCTTCACGTAGTGAGGGCGGCTCCTTTTCAAAGTGTGGTTTTCGCACTAGCGCGTGCACATTCGTTTAAACAGGCGCAAGAGTTTCATTGATTCTCATTGTTAACGTACCATGGTGCTCGGGAGCGGTTCAGGATTGTGAGGGCGCAGCAGTTACGTTGACTCGCGGCGTTGACGTCCCAGGAATTGTGTTCCGGCGCGATTCAGGATTGCCATGACCTAGTAGTCAGGTTGTTTCGTGTCGTTGAAGTTATGAGAGTTGTTCTTGAACGCGCTTCAAGATGTTCACACGGTTGTCCCCCAACGGGGCAATTCCCCCAGTGGAAATGAGATTTTGTAGGGGCCTGCAAAAATCGATTTTCGAGGCAGGGCGCATTTCGACATCGTTAATGCGTCTTGGGTATACAAAGCTCCTCTTCCTCCTCTTCCTTGTCTTCCTCGTCGGGTTATCCTCCTTTCCTGTTTCCTTCATTGGTTTCTCCGATGTAGTTTGCGCAGGGTTTTGGGTTAGTTTCGGCGTGCGTGAGGCAACTCACTTGAACTCCCCACGGGCTGCCCGTCATCATTGCTTTTCGTCGTCCTCATATTATTGTCCTCCTCTTCGTCGTCGTCGTCGTCCTCCTCCTCCTCCTCCTCCTCCTCCTCCTCCTCCCCCTCTTCCTCCTCATCGTTGTTTTTCACCCTCTCCCTCCTTCTCATCCTCCTCCTCAAGTTTTGCTTATCCCTCTTATCAACATGTTATTTCGTCGTCCGGGATTCACCGCGCCAGCTGCCGCCAGGCAGTTTCGCGAAAGTGCAGGGCCCACTGGTGCGCGCTGCAGAGAGCAAGGGTGAACACACTATTCATTGGACAATCGAGCAACTTGGCGCTAATGGTGTGCGTGCCGTCTTCAAATCATATCCTCCTCCTCCTTCTCTTCCTCTTCGGCCCTCCTCCTGTCCTCCTCCTCCTGAATCCCTCACACCCAGGCGCTGCAAAACAAATCGTGACGGCTGGTCTCTCGCCGTTGTCGGGCTCGGGCAGGCCATCCCCCGGCTCCCACGACCATCGGAAACGGTTCCTGCATCCCAGATATCCAGCGTAATAAACTACTAGAAACATCTTCTGTCCTCCTCCCCCGTTGCCACAATTACACAATAGGAATACTACTCCCTTCTCTCCCCCAGATGCGTCCAGAGAGAGGCCGGCCCTCTCGGCGTAGTGCTTTTTACAAACATGTTGTGCGCGAGCGAGCTTTTATTCAGTGTTTTCTGGCTTCGGTGCCCCCGCTTCTGGTCTTTCACGCAGTAGTTGCGCGAGCTGGCTTTCCACCTGGTGTTCTGCCATCCGACTGTTTACAGCTCTTACAATTTGTGCCCTCGCTGCAGTGTGGGCCTCAGTTGCGGATCGGCGCTGTGTCCCCGTTGTTCAGAGCTGCTCTCCCGCCCCAGCGTGGGCCGTTTTTCTGGATCCACACGTCTCGCCTGCCTCGCGGGCCCCACAGGCCCCACGGGTCCCACGGGAGCCACGAGTGCCGCAGGCCGCCCCGCAGGTCCCCACGAGTCCCACCAGTCTGGCAGATTCCATCCCGCATGTGCCGCAGGTATCGCGTGCCCCACAGGTCCAACAGGTCCCGCTGGTCCTGGAGGTGTCGCATGTCTCCCAGGTCCCGCGGGTCCCGCGCCACGGGTCGCACAGGTCTCGCAGGTCTCAGAAGGTTCGCAGGTCCCACAGGTCCCACAGGTCCCGCAGTAGGAGGAGGAGGAGGAGGAGGAGGAGGAGGAGGAGGAGGAGGAGGAGGAGGAGGAGGAGGAGGAGGAGGAGTTTGGAAGAAGAAGAAGAAGAATAATAAGAAAAAGAAGGGGAGGAAACGGCCCTGCTCGCTCCGCCTTTCCCTCGTCCCTTGCTCGGACACCATCGCCTACTGTGGGTGGCCATTCTGCTCTGAGCTCCTGGCGTGGCATTGTTGTTGCACAACGGGCGTTTTAGCTCAACAGCTCGGGCCCAGGACCGTCACGGAGCGATGCGGCTCGAGCAGCGGCGCAGACCGCGGGGGCCCAGAGTTGGTGTCGTGATTTGTTTTGCGGTGCTGCACTTTTCTGCAGTGTCAGACCTCGGGGCTCGTCCACGCCGACGTCGCCGCTGCATCGGCGCCGGCGCGGAGGGGAGCCGAGCCCAAGCATGCGGGCCGCCAGCGTCGCCTGGCACGCCGGGGTCCGCACGCCTTGCGCCAAGGGTCGCCCCCCTCCCCTCCCCCCGCGTTCGGTCGGGAACTAGTTCGGTAGCAAGTCATGGGAGCCTCGTATCGGAGAAGGAAAAACGGCATACACAAAATGTTTGGCGCTCCGCGCGGATTTCTTGGATCCGCCATGGGTCCCCTGGCGGCGCCTCCGGCGCCGCCCCTGGCGCGCTCCGCGCGCCAAGGAGGGGGACTCAGCGCAGATCCAAAAAATCCGCGCGTAGCGCCAAAAGTTTCTGTTTATAGCGTTCTTTCTTTCTCTATTGTGTGCCCTCGCAATTCCGTCTTTAGCGTCGACTAGCGTGGATTGGGAGTCGATGAGGTAGGCGTCGGTTAGCGTCGATCTAGCGTTGATTTAGCGTCGATGAGCGTCGATTTAGCGTCGACTAGCGTCGATTCGCAAGAACCGACCAGATGGTACGGGAGGCTCCCATGAGACGCCACCGAAAATCACCGCCTCTGCTCGCCTCCAAGGCGGACGCCCTGGCCATGGAGGACCTGGACGCCCGCAAGCCCGTCGCCGCCCAGGCGAAGTGGAAGCCCCGAAGGCCGTGGCGCCTCGCTCCGCCGACCCCCCCCCCTTCAGGTCCCCGGGGTCGCAAGACGATCGCGACGTCACGAAGCCGACGCCATTCGGCCCCCCCCCCCCCCGTCGGAGGGGCGACCCCCAGATCGGCACAGACGTGAGGCGATTCCGACCATGAGGATCGAAAGGAGTTGCAGGCTTGTGAGATGCCCCTTGGTTGAGCAACGACGCGACGATGAACACTGCGATGTAATCGAAAGAGTTGGTTCCCCTGATGGGTTCTGCCTGAGCCGGCCTGAGTGTCGGAGCGATGACTGTCCCGCTCTCCGAGAAGATCGCAACTCGGGCGGTTGGCCCAGGGGGGTGACCTAAATGGAGGGTGGAGACCTACAACGGTGACGTAATCGTGGCGAGGCCCGAAGCCGTCCTCCCCGACTGGCGTTTCGGCCGCGTTCGTAGGACAGCGCTGCGACGAACAGGATGATTGCCAGCACGCTTGGCGAGGCGAGTTGTGTATATTGTTGCGGTCCGCTCCCAGTTCCTGCTCCTCCCCCCCAAAAAATGGGAGGTGGAGACAGGACCCTGAGGGGGTCTGGGCCTCCCAGATGGGGTCCGAGCAGGTGGGGTCGGAGGCTCGCGCCGCATCGCCGATGCATCGCCGATGCGGCCCGATGTGAGGCCTGCTTTTATCCGCGCCGACGTCGCCGATGCATCGCCAGCGTCGCCGATGCACGGGCGATGCACCGGCGATGCATCGGCGATGCATCGGGGATGCATCGGCGATGCATCGGGGATGCGAGGCGATCCTCCGACCCCATCTACTCGACCCCATCTGGGAGGCCTCCTTAGGGGGCCCTTTCGGTTCAAAAGGGGTCCTTAGAGGGCCCCTCTTACGGCACTTTTTCGTTACCCCTCGGTCATTAGCGGGCGAAGCACGGTATAAGATAATTTTTTCCGCCGGCTGGGACGCCTGCCCTCCAGGCGGCTTGAAAATTTCTCCCCCCATATTCAAGCAGTGGCGAAGCGTCCTGGCGTGCTTATAGGCTTACCAAAGAATGCTCCAATAACCTTTTGTGGTTTCCACGAAATGTTCTTAGAACATTTCTGGCTGGGACTGTTTTGTTTTAGCACATCGGGTTGATGTTCTAAGAACATTGTTTTTGTTCTTAGAACATTTTGAGGTTCTAAGAACATGGCGTGGTAGGCATATAGGAGTGCCGGGACGATCGGTCCCTGCTCAACTAAACTTTCCAGCCGCCTGGGTGCGGGCGCCCCCGACGGCGGAAACGTTTATGTCATGCCGTGCTTCGCCCGCTGAAGTTTAGCTACCCCCCGGTACCACCCGCAGGAGCGACCGCATCTGCCACTAGGGGGGCCCGCTCCCCAGGCCTGGCGCCGGCGAGACGACACGGCTCGGGGTGCAGCGCTGGCTCCTCCTCCCCCTCCTCCCTCCTGCTCCTCCTCCCCCTCCTCCCTCCTCCTCCCCCTCCTCCCTCCTCCTCCTCCTCTTCCTCCTCCCTCCTCCTCCTCCTCCTCCTCCTTCTCCTCCTCCTCCTCCTTCTCCTCCTCCAGGGAAGGGGCCGGCCGAGACCCTCAGTCGTGGTCGAAAAAACAAGCGCATCCATGACCTTGCGGGCCTGGCCCCTGGGCCGCGAACGCATTCATTCTTGGGGTCACGCATGCTCTGACGGACTCATTCTGGCATCACTCACACTCAGAACGTTCACGCCTCCTCACGCCCATCCCTCTTTACTTCTTCCCTCGCGCTCGGGTCCACGCACGCTCAGACTCACCCTTGTCAAGACTCGTTCGTACTCAGACTCACTCACGCAGACTAACTCACACTCAGACTCACTCACCCTCAGATTTACTGACGCACTCACACTCATATTCATTTGTACCCAGACACACACATTCAGACTCACTCGCTTTCAGATTTATTCACACTCAAGCTCAAGCATACTCTGACTCAGACTCGTCAAACTCATAACCAGACCTACTCACTCTCAGACTTGCTCTCACTCAGTATCACTCACACTCGGACTCACTCATACTTAGACTCGCTCATACTCAGACGCACCCGTATCCATACTCTCTCATACCTAGACTCACTCGCACTCAAACTGAATGATTCCTGCGCTCACTCGCACTCAGATTCACTCACACTTAGATCACCCACGCCCAGGTCCACTCACAGCCATCTCTATTTTGATAGTTCAATGCTCCCTCGCTCTTCGCTTGTGTTTCCCACATCTCTCCTGAAAGATGTACTGGGGAGGAGGATGTCATTGACTTTGTCGCTGTCGTCGTCGTCGTCGTTGTCGCGCCCGTCGTCTGGGCTCGTTCCCACACCCAGAGTTTCTTTGACAGACTTCTCCAGCGAGACGCGACAGGAGCACGGGATGCACACATGGGGATCTTCGCGTCGAGCACTTTTTAATGCTCTGGTGATGACGGGCGTGACCTGGGGGTGTGGGGAGGGTGGGAAATGGGGTTCAGTTCTCACGACTCGCGCTGGCGCCGCCTGGGAAGACTTCAGGAACGGCTAATTCCCAGACGGCGCAGGCGCGAATCTTGACGCGGGGGGAGGAGGCGGGGGGTCGGGGGCTGGTCACGGGCGTGCGCCGCGAATAGCGAAGAACGGGCTCGAATCAGTGGGTATTCGGGATGACCGCACGGTTTTGGGATTCGGGCTTCGAGGACGTCTCGGCGACTGGAGCTGCCGAGGTTCCAAGACCGTGCTGTCACGGATCGCGCTGTGAGGGCTTCTGGGATTTCAAGGTCACCGCGCGGTCCGTCACCACACGGTTTTTGGGACCCCGCGAAGCCTGGGTTGGTTCATGTCGTGTCGATGCGTCGGCGTCGTTGCGGTCGTTCAAGGTCGAACGCCGCCAGTTGTGGCCCAGAGTCGACCAACATCAAGCTATGTAGCGATTGAAAAGCCGCCGATCGCTGGATGATGCGACGAAGCCACTGCCAGGGTCGTCACGACTGGAGCCTGCCGTGCTTGGATCGCCGCGGGGGCCAAACGGATCTGCAGAGGGGATGGTAAGCGGACGCCAAGGTTGTGGAGGGCGATCAGTGGAGAGGAAGCATGTTGAAGAATAGTTTCCAGATGTCTGAAAGATGTGTTGAACATGGGTTAAACATGTAAGAACATGTTTGAAGTATGTTCAGGACATTTTCCGACATGTCCAACGCATTCAAATTTCAAGGATCGGACTGTGAGGGTGTCTCCACTGTCGTGGCATCCGCAAGGCTAAGGCCCGTTGGCTGTGGCCACCGTCGGGAGCCTTGGCTCGGCTTTGTCGCGCCGCCGGCTCTGAGGCCCACCGCGCTCCGGCGCGGCGCGCCAGCGACGCCCGGCGACGCGCCAGCGACGCCAGAGGGCCCCCGAGCGGCCAAGGGCCCCGAGCCCTTCCCGCGGCCCCATCGGCCCCGCGGGGCGGAGCTCGGGGGGCGGCAAAAAAGGGGGGTGGTGACTCGGGGGGGGGGGTGGATACCATGGCCGGTGCCACGAGGTTTCCCCCGGTTTCATGGCGCCTCTTCTCACTTCAACACGTCCCTGGCTCCCCGCGATGGGCCGCGCACCTGCCGCCGGCCATGATTTTTGCACCCCCCCCGTCTTGCACGCCCCCCCTCTTTTGCCGCCCCCGAGGAGCGGCCCGCGGCCGGCCCGCAGGGCACGGCGTGTCGCCGGTGGCCGCCGCGGCGGCGCGCCGGGCGGGGAGTTCCCGGGGCTTGCAGCCATAGCAGGTGTCGAGCAGTGGCGAGGCGAGCCCTTGCTCGCCGATGGTGTCAGGAGGGAGCAAAAAAACACAGACACACACTGAATCGTCGACTCCCAGAAAGTGTGGGAACATATATGAAGTGGGGGGGAAGACAAAACCCAGAAAAATATAGGAAACATGGGGAATCCTGCTATTTGTGTGTGTGTGTGTGTGTATTAGTGTGTCCCAGGGCCCCATCACTATGGGCCCACCAAAGAATTTTCTAAGAACCTTCCGTGGTCTGCACGGGGTGTTCTTAGAACGCTTCTGGCTGAGATTGTCGTGCTTTCACACTTCGGGCTGATGTTCGAAGAACATTGATTTTTGTTCCTAGAGCATTTCTGGGATCTAAGAACATGTCGTGGTATTACTATAGGAATGCTGGGACGGTCGGTCCCTGCTCAAAGGTGGGATGTGGGTTGCAAGTGCCCTGCGTGATTGGCTCAGGTGGTGGCGGCCTGGGCGAAGGATGGCTCCGCCCACGGAGCGGAGTTCGAGTTGAATTCTGATTCCCCTGAGCAGCGCGCAGCCCAAGCTAGGTCGGGCCAGATACAATCCACCTCAGCATTATGATGTTCCAACCTACTTTAGCCTAGATCACCAGAAATGATCTCGAGCACTAAGAAAGTACCGAAACTTGAGGGTTTGCACGTGTGGGACGCTAGGAGAAGATACTCTTTCGACACTGTTTCGATAATCTTCTAGGTGCTCGAAATTATTCTGGGGATGTGGTCCTTCAGTACGATGGGAACAACGTAACCTTAGCATCCATCTGTAGCCCGTAGCCCACCCCCCTGCGGTAATCCAAGCACAGCATAATCCGTGCGGCCACAGAGGATGTCTGTCCCAGGGAGGCTGGGAGGTTGAGATGTGGCCATGGTGGACCAGCCGCCCCGGGGCAGGCGTCCCGAATGGCGGACAAGCTTATCGAGTTCCCCACACAGTGCTTGCACTTAGGGGCTATGGAGCTGGGCCCGTCTGGCGGTCTGACGGCTCCGTGTTCGCCGTTGCCGCTGCGTCGCCGCCTCGTCGCCGCCCGTTGTTTGGGACTGCGCGGCGGTCTGGCGGCTCCCTGCGCGGCGGTCTGGCGGGTCCGAAGTCGCCGTCGCCGCCTCGTCGCCGCCCTGCCGCCACCTCGTCGCCGCGCGGCGTCTGGGCCTACATTGCTTTGCATTGCTATGCCGTGCTTTGCATTGTTGTGCACAGCCTTGCATTGATATGCATGTTTTGCAACGTCTTCCTGTCTTTGCATTGCAATCGCACTGCTTTGATATCGCATTTCGCTGCATGTCTTGGCACTGCTGTGTATTGCTTGGTGCTGTTATGGTGTGCTTAGCATTGCCTTGTATTGTTTTGCATTGCATTGTTTTGCAATGCTTTGCATTGCGTTGCATTGCTTTGAATCGCTTTGCACTGCTTCGCGTGACTATGCCAAGAGTTTCAGTGCTTTACGTTGGTTTCCAATTATTTGCATCGATGTGCACTGACTGTGCTGCACTGACACAACGTATGTTGTACCGCATGTCTTGCACCACATGTATTCTTATCGCTTCCCCCTGGGATAGTATGATTTCATATATTTTCTGCACACTCGTCCATCCTAAATATGAAATCGTACCATCCCAGGCAGGCCGGTTCCCCCCCCCCCTGAGGTTCCCTTGCAGAAAAGCACTATGCGGTGACATTTTTTGTTCTAACATAACACTTTTTCGCGAATCCCTTGCAACAAATGGGACGAAGTGCGCACGCGCGCGTCGTCGCGCGCGCATGCCGAAATCCTTCAAAAACTTTCGGTGCCGGAAGGATTTCGCAATCGAGTTTCCGAACCACATATACAAAAACACATGGTTTCGCAACACTGATCTGCTAAAACAGCTTCCGCGCGAGCTCTTGCGAAATCTTAAGAAAACCATCGGTTTTCAAGATTTTCACAACATGCTACCAAACGGGCTTCGCGCGCGCGCGCATGTCGAAAGGATTTCAAAATCGTGCGTCCAACAAAACATACAAAAACCCAAGGTTTCGCAACACGGATTTTCAACAAAAGCGTGCGCGCGCGCTCTTGCGTCGTCGTCGTCGTCGTCGCCGTCCTCCCTCCTCCCGCGTCGTCGTCGTCGTCGTCGCCTACGCCGTCTTCTGTCTTGTCTCGTGTTCGTCGTCGTCGTCCCCTTTGGCGTCGTGGTCGTTTCCGTCGTCATTGTCGCCGTGGTCGTCCTTCCTCCTCCTCCCACGTCGTTGTCGTCGTCCGTCGTCGGCGTCTCGTCGTCGTCCCTCCTATTTCGTCGCCGTCGTCGTCGTCGTTGTCGTCGTCGTCTTCCCTCCTCCCTCGTCGTTGTCGTCGTCGGCGTCGCCGTCTTCCTCCTTCGTCGTCGTTCGCGTCGTCGCCGTCCTCCCTCCTCCCTCGTCGTTGTCGTCGTTGTCGTCGTTGTCGCCGTCGTCGTCCTTCCTCCTCCCTCGTCGTCGCCTTCGTTGGCGTCGTCGTCGTCGTCTTCGTCGTCGTCGGCGTCGGCGTTGTTGTCGTCGAAGTCGTCGGAGACGTCGTCGGTGTCGTCCTAGTCGTTGTCGTCGGTGTTGTCGTAATCGGTCTTAAGAGGTTTTGCAAACCAAGTTGCGGGTGGGTGGGTGGGATGTTTGCGCGAGCAGTGGAGATGACGACTTCAAGTTCAGCTGAGTGGATTGCACACTATAGATGGCACCACATAGATTGCACAACACATGAGGCGTTCCAGAGAAAGGGCCTCGCCTTCGAGTACCGAAGGAGTTACCAGTTCTTCCTTGACTGAAGGCGGCGGAAGGTTGGCGGAAGCCAGCGGAAGTAAAACGTGGGCTGCTTTGTTGGCGGAAGTTGACGGACGGCCGGCGTGATGCCTGCGGAACGCGGCGGAAGTGACATCCTCCAAGAGATGACACAATGTTTGGGTTCTGGGCTTCAGGAATCGTGCATCTAGAATACCTATACTGCACCATACAGATTTTACCTCACATGTTGCACCACATGTATTGCAGCACGTCGGTTGCCCCATAGATTCTGCACAACATAGATTGCACCACATATATTGCACATCCTATATTGCGCAACATCGATTGCACAACATATGTTGCACTTCGTGGGTTGCACCATGTGGATTGCACAACATCTGTTGCAACATACTTTGCACCATGTAGATCGCGCACCACATAGGTTGCGCCACATAGGTTGCTGGAATACATACTGTTCGGGATCCATGCTGGGTGGCATACTAGCACTCGTCTGCTAATTCTTGTGGCCGCTCCCGGGGCTTGCTGGGCCCATCCTTGGGGCGTCTGTGGACAACCCTGCAACCCCTGCCGCGCTCTGGGCGCCATGGCGGACACCCCCCCTGTTGCACGATCCACAGCCGATATTTTGTAGGAAAGACCACTTTGGGCTCAGGAGGGGCTCTGGTACTCGTGCGTTTCCACGGATGTTGCGAAGCCTATTCTGCACGCTGCGCGTAGCCTCATCAGCCCATCCAGAGACGATGCCCATGCGAGTTGCCTTGACCAGGGATGCGGAGGAGCATGCAGTGGAACCGGGGGTTGGGGAAGCTGTCATACCCCAAGCGGGGGAGGATGGAGAAGAAATCGGAGGAGGAAGGGGAGGGGGAGGAGGGTGGGGGCAACGGACGAGGGACGAGGAGGGACGAAGATGAATAGCCAGATTTTCAGCGAATTGGGGGCCTAGTTGCAGTCCTAGCGCGTCTTGGGTGCCTCGCGGCAGCCTCTTTGGGGCCTCTTGGGGGCCTCGCAGGGGGCATTAGACACCCTCCCCGCCGGCAAACCGTCTCGCTCACTCCCACCCGCCCTCCCAAGACAATGGTAGCACCCGAGCCGCAGCGTGTGCAGTGGCAGTTTTTGGATGGACAGCTAATGGGAACCACAACACGCTCCATGTGCGCAACGTTGGGGCGAGGTGCGCCAGGCGTGCCGGGCGCGCCGGGCGCGCCACGCGCGCCAGGCACCCCTGTGGCCCAAGCGTGCAGGGCACGCCAGGTGCGCCAGGTGCGCCAGATGATCCGTGTGCGCCATGTGTGCCGCGCGCTCCAGCCGCGCCAGGTTAGCCAGATGATCCGCGTGCGCCATGTGTGCCGCGCGCTCCAGCCGCGCCAGGTGCGCCACGTTCGGGGCACACGCAGGGTGTGCCAGGTGTGCCTGCGCACGGGACAGTACAGTCGGGGCGCTGAAGAAGGAACCCTTTTCGTTGGGGAGGGGCTCGGTGTTCCTTGAAGGTTTCAAAGTTTGCCTCGGGCTTTCCTGAGGTTTTCCACAGGAAATCGAGGTTGAACTTATGGGAAAAAGGGGCCTTGTTCCATATTTGGGGTTCCTTAGGTCAACGCCCCGACTGTACACATCGGGAAACGCGTCGGCCCCCACCACCTTTGTCGCAGACCAGTGCGCAATCGCGTCGCGGCGGGGTGGCCATCCTAGCGTCTGTGGATGGAGCCTGCGCGTGGCAGGCAAGATGCCAGCACCGCCGCCGCCCCAGTCAAGAGCCAATGCACGGTGATCGCGGGGTGCCCGCTCATGATCTAGATTTTGTTTCGACGGGCATTGTGTAATAATGTTTTTGAGAGGGACGCTGGCCCTGCACACAGCAGGCAATACGCGGGCACCCCCGCCGTCCCTGTTAAACAAATACGACGTGCTCGCGCCCCCCCGATCATGACCTAAGATTTTGTCCCAAAGTGGACTTCACAACATTTTTTGACAGGGATGGTGGGGGGGCCCTCATTGGTCCTGGTTGGCTGCCGGTCGCCGGGGGGAGGGGGTGTTTATCAATAGAGAAGAAGGATCAACCCTTCCCCAGAGGGGAAGACGGGGGCTGGAAGAAGAACCGCGCTAAGCCACTCCCGCCCTAGAAAGGGCTGGTGGGACTGGCGGCCGAGGCTCGCCGTGGCCAGGCAAGCCCCTGCGATCCTCGCTCCGCGCTCCGCACTGCCAGCACGATGGCCGTGCGTCGCCTGCCGTCCACGCGCGAGCCAGGCGGGCACCTCTGCAGGGCGGCGGGCGGCCCCGCGGCCACATTCGCACACGGGCCGCGGCCCTGCGCCGCACCGTCCTGCCGCTGCGGGCGCCTCCACGCTGCGAGCTTGGGCCAACCCTCGGGGCCTGCAGGGGCATGCTCCTCCTCCTCCATCTCCTCCTCCTCTTCCTCCTCCTCGGGCTCCAGGCCCCACTCCCAGCCGTCTCGGGACCTCCTGGGGCGTTCTGGGGCCATCGTGTGGGCCGCCTCGTGGCCTCCGGGGCGATCTGGTGGGCGCCTCGAGGGGGCCGGCGGACGCGTTGGTCAACGGGTGAGGTGCAGCCGGGGGTTCTGCGCAGGCTGTTCGGGGCGATTTGCCCCGCGGTGGCCTGCGGAGCCGCCGTGCACGTGTAGTCTTAGAATTCGGTGCCGCCTTGTATGCCGGCCTGCTACGGGCTCCCCGCAGCCTTTTAAGCACTGAGCCCTTGAGATCCCGCGGGCAAGGTACAGGCATTGAGCCCGTACTGGTGGGCTTGTTTTCCGCCACCACCACCACCATAAGTTGGAGGGGGAGGGGGTCCTCCTCCTCCTCTTCCTCCTCCTTCTCCTCCTCCTCCTCCTCCTCTTCCTCCTCCTCCTCTTCCTTCTCCTCATCCTCCACCTCCTTCGCCCCTTCAATTTATGGTGGCGGTGGTGGAAAACAAGCCCATTATGACCTCCGTGGGGCGTGGGATGCCGACGACTCTCTGGGAACGGCTGTGGCGCACAACCTATCCCAGTACGCCCAAGGGGGTGTGGGGTCGTGCCCAGTCTGCCTTTGGGTGGTCACCGAGTCCTCCGCTAGCCGCTGCCTTCCGCGTGCGTTGCGTCCCCTTTCTTCATCCGTTCCCCTCCATCCATTACTGTCCCGGTCATCGTCGTCGTCGGCGTCGTAGTCGACGTCGTCGTCGTTGTCGTCGTCATCGTCATTTTCGTCATCATCATCATCATCGTCGTCGTCATCATCCTCATCCTCATCCTCATCCACATCCACATCTTCATTCTCATTATCATCCTCATCCTCATCATCCTTATTTTCAATATCATCATCATCTTCATCATCCTCATAGCTCATCAGCATCCTCACCATCCTCATCCTCATCCTCACCATCATCCTCACCACCATCATCATTACCATCATCATCACCACGACCAACATCATCATCACCACCATCATCATCATTATTATCCACATCCTCATCCTCATCCTCCTCGTCCTCATCGTCCTCATCTTCCTTATAATCATCATCATCATCACCATTATCATCATAATCATCATCACCAGCAGCATCCTCATCATCATCACCATCAGCATCATCATCATCATCATCATCATCATCATCATCATCATCATCATCATCATCATCATCGTCAGCATCAACATCAGCATCAGCATCAGCCTTCTCATCTTCTCCCTCATCCTCATTATCCTTATCATTTTTCGTTAATAGTTCACCATTCGCCATCTACCATTCACCATTAACCGTCGTCGTCGTTGTCGTCATCGTCGTCGTCTCCGTTCTTCTCTACCTCCGATCGCCTGTTTTGTACTGGAGGCATCCTGCGCGTGTGCGCACTGGTCGACGGCAGTAACTGGGCCGCCTGCATGAAAAGGAGGCTCGCCGGCAGGACTGGCCAGGTGCCGTAGGACGAGGAGAAGGAACACAAGGTGGGAAGCTTTAGTCACGGTCCCTCGGTCCGCGCTGGGGTCCCTGGTCGAGGCGGCCTCGCCAAGCCACTGATTAATGGTGAGTTGTTTTTTTAATACGTGTGTTCTTCCAGAGACCTCTGTCTCCTAAGGTCTTTCCAGCGAGGCCCAGCTTCGCGTGCCCATTTTGCTCATGGAGTGTGGTCGGCAGTCTGTCTCGGGCAAACAAGTTTTGGTCACACCCCGCATTTCTGGGCATCGCTCGGACGTGCCATATTGCGAAGGCTTTACGGCCGGTGCCGCCGACCCTGAAGACGACGAAGACGAAAGGGCGGGGGGGGGGTGCAGGGGGAGGAGGAGGAGTGGCAGGAGGAGAAGGAACGAGTGCGTCGGTCGATGTCTCTCGTCTGTTGTCTCCTTTCGCTGCGGCTCATCCTGCCTGAGAGAGGGAGGAGGATGAGGA
>CAUYUJ010016408.1:214210-221710 GCA_963575745.1 Prorocentrum cordatum | reverse complement strand
GTCCTCGTCCTCGTCCTCGTCCTCGTCTTCGTCGTCGTCGTCGTCTTCGTCGTCGTCTTCGTCGTCGCCGCCGTCGTCGTCGTGGTCGTCGTCGTCGTCGGGGGGGAGGAGGTGGAGAGGGGGAAGAGCAGACTCTCTCCGAGAAAATCCATAATCGTCGGCGTCGTCGCCATCGTCGTCGTTCTGTGCTTCCGGAGAGTGGCGGGCACATGGGGAAAAGAGAGGGGGGAGCAAGGTAGGGAAGAGAGGGCCAAGGAACGCGGAGGGGGGGAAGAGACGGCGGATGTTTTGGATTGCCTGCTCGTGAGGCAACTAGCCTGTCGAGTTACGGTGGCGCTGCGGCTAGCGATGCAACTGAAATAGTGATATCGCACGGGCACCTAAGGATTGCAGTATGCAGTACCAGTACACCAAACCCACCTCTCCTTATTCCTTCCACCCCCACGCAAAATCCCCCACCCTTCAACTGGGCAACTGGACGGCAAACGCGAAAAGCTGCGACAGTGGCTTGCTGTGCCCGTCCAGGGCATTCGGGTGGAGGGGCGGAGGGAGGGAGGGGGAAGTAAGTACGTAAAGCGGGAAGGAGGAAGGCTGGGACGCAGACCACATTCCCTACTCGATGCAGAGGAGGAGAGGGTAAGACTGGGACGACGACCTCGGCCCTGAGCCCTCGGAAAAACACGCGGCGTGGGAGCGAAGCTGCAGACACTCGATCGCCGCTCGGCCCTCCACTCACGCCTCACTCGGTCGCCGGCCCTCCTCTGCGAGACAAGCGGTGAACCGGAGTCGAGCAACGCTCGCAAGAGTGCAAGGGCCGTGCAGAGAAACGTGTGCATCCCACCGACAGCCACTCCTCACAACCCAAAGCATCAAGCAGCTGGGCTGGCATCTGGGATCGCTCAAGAACGACCGCCGTTCCGCCGGCTCTCGGCCGCTCGGGACGGGAATGGGTGGAGGGGGGAGGATGATGAGGAAGACGAGGAGAGGGTAAGGCTGGGACGCAGACCTGGGCCCTAATCCCTCTTCTCTCTCGCTCGCCGGCCCTCCTCTGCGAGAACACACCGGCTGTGTAATCGAGCAGTGCTCGCGAGAGTGCACGGGCCGCGCCGAGAAACGCCTCCATCCCGATCCTCCCCTCCTCTGACAACCTGAACCCCCACCCTCAACAATACGCAGATTGGCCGGCAAACGCTAAAGGGGCTTGCTGCAACGGCCTGGGCACTGTGGAGTAGGGACGGGAGGAGGAGGAATAATGAAGTCTGGGACGCAGACCTGGAGCCTCCTCGCTCGGGAACAACTGGGCGAGAGAGCGATGCTGCAGAGAAATCGCTGAGCTCGCTCGCCGGCCCTCGACTGTCGCCTCTATCGATCGCCGGCCCTCCACTACAACATAGTGGATGAAGGAGGGAGGGCGAGAGGGAGGCAGCAGCGGAGGAGAGGGTAAGGCTGGGACGACGACCTCGGCCCTGAGCCCTCGGAAAAAGACGCGGCGTGGGAGCGAAGCTGCTCCCACCGACAGCCACTCCTCACAACCCAAAGCATCAAGCAGCTGGGCTGGCATCTGGGATCGCTCAAGAACGACCGCCGTTCCGCCGGCTCTCGGCCGCTCGGGACGGGAATGGGTGGAGGGGGGAGGATGATGAGGAAGACGAGGAGAGGGTAAGGCTGGGACGCAGACCTGGGCCCTAATCCCTCTTCTCTCTCGCTCGCCGGCCCTCCTCTGCGAGAACACACCGGCTGTGTAATCGAGCAGTGCTCGCGAGAGTGCACGGGCCGCGCCGAGAAACGCCTCCATCCCGATCCTCCCCTCCTCTGACAACCTGAACCCCCACCCTCAACAATACGCAGATTGGCCGGCAAACGCTAAAGGGGCTTGCTGCAACGGCCTGGGCACTGTGGAGTAGGGACGGGAGGAGGAGGAATAATGAAGGCTGGGACGCAGACCTGGAGCCTCCTCGCTCGGGAACAACTGGGCGAGAGAGCGATGCTGCAGAGAAATCGCTGAGCTCGCTCGCCGGCCCTCGACTGTCGCCTCTATCGATCGCCGGCCCTCCACTACAACACAGTGGACGAAGGAGGGAGGGCGAGAGGGAGGCAGCAGCGGAGGAGAGGGTAAGGCTGGGACGACGACCTCGGCCCTGAGCCCTCGGAAAAAGACGCGGCGTGGGAGCGAAGCTGCTCCCACCGACAGCCACTCCTCACAACCCAAAGCATCAAGCAGCTGGGCTGGCATCTGGGATCGCTCAAGAACGACCGCCGTTCCGCCGGCTCTCGGCCGCTCGGGACGGGAATGGGTGGAGGGGGGAGGATGATGAGGAAGACGAGGAGAGGGTAAGGCTGGGACGCAGACCTGGGCCCTAATCCCTCTTCTCTCTCGCTCGCCGGCCCTCCTCTGCGAGAACACACCGGCTCTGTAATCGAGCAGTGCTCGCGAGAGTGCACGGGCCGCGCCGAGAAACGCCTCCATCCCGATCCTCCCCTCCTCTGACATCCTGAACCCCCACCCTCAACAATACGCAGATTGGCCGGCAAACGCTAAAGGGGCTTGCTGCAACGGCCTGGGCACTGTGGAGTAGGGACGGGAGGAGGAGGAATAATGAAGGCTGGGACGCAGACCTGGAGCCTCCTCGCTCGGGAACAACTGGGCGAGAGAGCGATGCTGCAGAGAAATCGCTGAGCTCGCTCGCCGGCCCTCGACTGTCGCCTCTATCGATCGGCGGCCCTCCACTACAACATAGTGGATGAAGGAGGGAGGGCGAGTGGGAGGCAGCAGCGGAGGAGAGGGTAAGGCTGGGACGACGACCTCGGCCCTGAGCCCTCGGAAAAAGACGCGGCGTGGGAGCGAAGCTGCTCCCACCGACAGCCACTCCTCACAACCCAAAGCATCAAGCAGCTGGGCTGGCATCTGGGATCGCTCAAGAACGACCGCCGTTCCGCCGGCTCTCGGCCGCTCGGGACGGGAATGGGTGGAGGGGGGAGGATGATGAGGAAGACGAGGAGAGGGTAAGGCTGGGACGCAGACCTGGGCCCTAATCCCTCTTCTCTCTCGCTCGCCGGCCCTCCTCTGCGAGAACACACCGGCTGTGTAATCGAGCAGTGCTCGCGAGAGTGCACGGGCCGCGCCGAGAAACGCCTCCATCCCGATCCTCCCCTCCTCTGACAACCTGAACCCCCACCCTCAACAATACGCAGATTGGCCGGCAAACGCTAAAGGGGCTTGCTGCAACGGCCTGGGCACTGTGGAGTAGGGACGGGAGGAGGAGGAATAATGAAGGCTGGGACGCAGACCTGGAGCCTCCTCGCTCGGGAACAACTGGGCGAGAGAGCGATGCTGCAGAGAAATCGCTGAGCTCGCTCGCCGGCCCTCGACTGTCGCCTCTATCGATCGCCGGCCCTCCACTACAACACAGTGGATGAAGGAGGGAGGGCGAGAGGGAGGCAGCAGCGGAGGAGAGGGTAAGGCTGGGACGACGACCTCGGCCCTGAGCCCTCGGAAAAAGACGCGGCGTGGGAGCGAAGCTGCTCCCACCGACAGCCACTCCTCACAACCCAAAGCATCAAGCAGCTGGGCTGGCATCTGGGATCGCTCAAGAACGACCGCCGTTCCGCCGGCTCTCGGCCGCTCGGGACGGGAATGGGTGGAGGGGGGAGGATGATGAGGAAGACGAGGAGAGGGTAAGGCTGGGACGCAGACCTGGGCCCTAATCCCTCTTCTCTCTCGCTCGCCGGCCCTCCTCTGCGAGAACACACCGGCTCTGTAATCGAGCAGTGCTCGCGAGAGTGCACGGGCCGCGCCGAGAAACGCCTCCATCCCGATCCTCCCCTCCTCTGAAACCCCCAGCCCCCGCAGTAGGTGGCGACGGACAGATCAATACATACTCTGCTCGCGTGCCCTACACGGGCATTGTGGAGGAGGGGCGGAGGGAGGGAATAATAAGTGAGAGGGAGAAAGAGGGCTGGGACACAGACCGAAATCCTCCTGCTCTCGTGACACGGAAGAGAGCTTGGGAGAAGGCTGGGACACAGACCGAAATTCTCCTGCTCTCGTGAAGTCGTGACATCTGCGACGCATGCTACGGCAGCTGCTGCTCCTCCCCTGCACCACCCTATCTTCTCTCATGAAACCCCCATCCCGCACAGTAGGTGGCGACAGACGGATCGAGACATACACTGCTCGCGTGCCGTTCCCTACACGGGCATTTTGGAGGAGAGGCGGAGGGCGGGAAATCGTGACGCGGAAGAGAGCTTGGGAGAAGGCTGGGACACAGACAGAAATTATCATGCTCTCGTGATCAAAGTGTCTGAGCACAGACGTGCATTCATGATCCCACTTCACAAACATCGTCCTGAAGTTGACAAGTTGCGACGTGGCAGGAAGCTTGCAATACTCAATGCTCAGTCGCCTCACTCGGGGCCACCATCCGGGCTGTCTGGAAGAAGATTCCGACGATCACCATCAGAGCGAGGCACGATCTTTTACTTCATATGGATGCCGATGGCCGCATATGCGGCAACCATGGCGGCCCTGGCAGCTTCGATGCCTCCTTGAGCAGCGATCGCGTCGCCGATCCTCCGATTCCTCTCGTCATCATCTCGCTGAGCAGCAAAAAGGCTGGCTGCCACGTGATGTAGCTCAGGATGTCGGGCTCCAGCTTCACCACCGACCTCACGCGGAGGAGCGAGAGGGCTAGCTGCCATTGCCCTCCCTGATCGCACGCGCGGATCGGGATCCGGAAACTCTCGATGGCGGGCTCCATATTCACCATCCACATCTCGATGAGCAGCGATCGGGCTGGCTGCCACTGCCAGCGCTTCTCGCACACGCTGGTCGGGGTTCTGTGGCTCAGGATGGAAGGTGCCAGCTTCGCCACCGACATCTCGCTGAGCAGCGACGGGGCCGGCTGCCACGTGCTGTAGCTCATGATGTCGGGCTCCAGCTTCACCACCCACATCTCGCTGAGAAGCGATAGGTCCGGCTGCCACTGCTCGCCCTTCGGGTAGCTTCCGCTGTCCCAGTGCCGCTGCACGTTGCTGGGGCCACGCAGCGCGGCGCGCGGCCAGCGGACACGCAGCCGCAAGATGGGCAGCAGCTCTGACGGCAGCCTTGCTGGGCATCGCGGCGGGGGCCTCCGCCACGGCACCGGCCTCCAGCTTCGCGTCCGACGCGGGTACAGCAGCAGCGTCAACGTCACCAAGTTGCCCGCACGGTGTGCCGACGACGTATCGGCTCACATCATTCAGCGGCGGCGGCGGCGGAGCGCGCAAGGCCACAGCCGGCGCCACAGCGGGAGGAGCGCCAGGCGGCGGCGCCGGCACGCGGCGAGCAGCCAGGTAGCTGGAGGTACCAAGATACGCCGCCCGAGCGCCACGCTCCGCGCCTTTCGAGCACGGCGGGAGCTCCGGGAGTACAGCACGAGCAAGAAGACGTAGAACATGATCCTGGCCGAGAGCGGGAGAAGCTGCAGCAGCAGCGTCGGCACGATCTTGGGCGGGTTGCGCAGGCAACACGCGTGGCGGCAGCAGCACCGACGAAACACACGGCGAGGAGATCGGCGTAGCACTGGGCGAACGGGCGGCTGCCGCAGCCGCAGGGGCGCTGATCGCCTCGAGCCCGGGTGACTCCTGGGGTGCAGCACCAGCAAGAAGAAGTGCATGTTTATCTCCGCGGACACGCTCGGGTCCAGGAGCACGGCCACGACGCACGACGGCGGCCACGTCGCTCATACGAGGCCGGCATCCGACTCTGGCCGAATAGCCGAGCCGTCGCGCAGCTGCACGAAGCGTCGGCCTCGGTCGGCTGCAACGCCGTCCGGAGGGGTCTCGCGGCGCGCGGCTGGCCTGCGGCTCGCCTGGCATCGGCGCCAGGGGCAAGGCGAGGCGGCCTGCGCGCATGGCAGCTGTCCGCGGGCGAGGCGCGCAGCGCGCGGCGGTACCTGGTACCGCGGGCACTGCACCCAAATCCTCGACCCGGGACGGCGGCTTGAGCCAAAATGGCTACGGAAGAGACGGCGGACGGAGGGAGGAGGAGGAGAAGGAACATCGTCGTCGACGGTGTCTTCCCAGTCGTCTCCTCCCTCTGTGTATGGCGTGGTGTTGCAGTGCTTCAGGGAGCCGGAGCGGACGGTGTCTTCGTCGTCGTCGTCGTCCCCCACCATCCCATCTGGGACCCTGGGACCATAACATCTCGCGGAAGGGGGAGGCCCGTGGGCCCAGAGCCCGGGATCACAGACGTGTTGAGTGGCACGCCAGCAGATAAGAGCGAACAGTCGTAGAATTATTATTGTTGTTGTTGGTGTTGTTGTTGGGCAAGGCGGGTTTGAGGGTCGCCTCCCCCCCCCCAGCAACCCAGCAACCCAGCAATTTGAGGATTCCCGAGGGGGTCCTGAGGATTCCTTTGGGATGCCTCAGAATTCCATGGGATTCCGAAGGATTCCCGAAGATTCCTGGGTGATTCCTCAGGGTCCTTCCTCTTCGGGGGTTCTGAGGAAACCCTAGAGTCTCCGATGGATTCTTCATAGATTCCCGAGGTTTCTTTTTGGGACCTCGAGTATTGCTTGGGGTCCTCACGACTACCGGTCCTGAGGGTTTCCAGGTGATTCCCTCCGAGTTCCTGAGGAGCCGAAAGGGTGTCTTAAGGATTCTGGAGCATTTCTGATGGATTCCGCAGGGATTCCTGAGGACCCCTTTAGGGATTTCTGGTAATTTCGCATAGGGTTCCTTAGGATGTCCTCTGGCTGTCTCAGGTTTCCGAAAAGCATCCTGTGGAATTCCTGGGGGGTCCCCAGAATGCCCTGGAGATTCCTGAGGATTCCTTACGGAGTCTCAGGATCCTCCAAGGATCCCCGACGATTCCCTAAGGGTTCACAAGATTCCCGAGAGTTTCCTGGGGATTGCCTAACGGTTCTTCAAGATTTTCCAGGGGTTCCTGAGGATTCTTGGGGGGGTCCTGATGATTCCCGAAAGAGGGGTTCGAGGATTCCCTAGCGGGTCCTGGGGATTCCCTGGGATTCGTGGCGATTTCCTGGGGGAACCGGATGGTTCCTTAGGGGTCCAATGGGATTCCGTAATTGCGGTATTTCGGCTTATGGTTCCGCAGTGTTGCGCTGAGAGGCGGAGGAGGATGCGAAGGAGGAACAGGAGGAGGAGGAGGAGGAGGATGAGGAGGAGCACGAGGACGAGGAGGAGGAGGAGGAGGAGGAGGACGAGGACGAGGAGGAGGAAGAGGAGGAGGAGGAAGAGAGGAGGAGGAGGAGGAGAGGAGGAGGAGAGGAGGAGGAGGAGGAGAGGAGGAGCAGCTGCAGGAGGACGGGGATGGGCATTTTGATGGGAGGAGGCGGAGGAGGAGAAGAGGAGGAGAGGAGGAGAAGGAGGAGAGGAAGAGAAGGAGGAGGAGGGAGGAGGAGGAGGAGGAGGAGGAGGAGGAGGAGGAGGATGAAAAACAGAAGGGAGGCCCGAGTCGCTACCGCACGCTATCAAAACGCGTCTTGCAGGTGTAATCTG
>CAUYUJ010016408.1:171710-209210 GCA_963575745.1 Prorocentrum cordatum | reverse complement strand
ATGTCCTCCGCTTCCCACTGGATACCAGCGCCGTAGCTGATGGCATCGGGCTCTATCGCATCGCCGCCCTGTAGCCACGTCCCGGCGATTTGGGTGCGTGCTCTCCACATGGCCCTGCTGACGCTGTAGCTGCTCACACACTGCGTTTTCTCGGATCCGGCCGTGGCGGCAAGGTGGGACGAGGAGGAGCTACGGAAATTGGGCTCCAGCTTCGCCTCCGCCAATACTGCCTCGCTGCAGCTGGTCACGTTGGGCTCGTTCTTCGCCTCTCACTTCTCGCGAGGGCTCTCTGCACTGTAGCTGGTCACGTTGGGCTCTCTCGTCGGCTTCGCCTCCAACTTCTCGCATCTCGTGGGGTCGGCATCAGCGCTGTAGCTGGTGATATTGGGCTCCAACTTCTTCTCGCACGCTATGACAGCCTCTCGTAGCTGCCACTGCCCGTCCTTCTCGCACGAACTGGCCGCTCCTTTTTGAGGCTGCCACTGTCCGTTCTTGTCACACGAACTGGCCACACCCACTGTCGGCTGCCACTTCCCGTCCTTCTCGCATGCTCCTCTCTCGCTCGTTGCGCTGTAGCTGATCACGTTTGGCTCCAACTTCGCCTCCCGCTTCTCGCACCCAGCTTTCTCGGGTCCAGTCGTGGCAGCGAGGGGAGTCGAGGGGGAAACGTTAGCGATAGTGGGTTCCAGATCCACTGTTGCCCTGATCGCGGCGTTGTAGCTGATCTTGTCGGGCTCCATCTTCGCCTCTGACTTCTCGCGCTCACCGTTCGCAAGGCTAGGGCTGTGTATGTCGGGATCCAAGCTCGCTGCGCTGTAGCTGATCACGTTTGGCTCCAACTTCGCCTCCGCAACCGTGTCACATGCCGTTTTCACTGATCCAGCCGTGGCGACGAGAGGTGACGGGGGGAACACGCTAGTGCAATTGGGCTCCAACTTTGCCTCCGCCACTGTTGCCCTGATCGCAGTGTTGTAGCGGATCATGTCGGGCTCCAGCTTCGCCTCCGACTTCTTGCGCTCACTGTTCCCAGAGCTGTAGCTGGGCTCGTCGGGCTCCATCGCCGTTCCCTTCTCGCACGCCCTGATCGCTTCGCTGCAGCTGGTCATATTGGGCTCTGTCTTCGCCTCCCGCTTCGCATCCCACGTCTCGTTCTCTGTCCTCGCCGTCGTCCTCTCGCACGCCCTGATCTCTGCATTGTAGCTGGTCGTATCGGGCTCGATCTTCGTCTTCCACTTCTCGCACGCAGGTTCCTGCAGCCACCCTTCGACGAATCCATAGTCAAACGGCGAGGCTGGCCAGGAGGTGCTGAAGTCCAGCTCGACCAGTCCGAGATCCAGGGCGGCTTGCCGGCGCACGTGGAGCATTAGCCGTCTGCGGGCTCTCCTGCTGGCTTTGGACGGGCGCCTCATGTACACATCGTGCTGGGCGCACTCGGTCCACGCCATCCAGGTCGCCCCGAATGATGCTCTCCACGTCTCCACACACTCGCCCGTCGGGCTGGGGGCTCCCGTCCTCACGGGCCCATCCGCGCGCCGCGCCCGCCGCGGGCAAGACGGCTGCGCGGGGCCTCGCTGGGGAGCCGCCTAGGAGGAGAAGGAGGAGGAGGAGGGAAGGAAGGAGGAGGAGGAGGAGGAGGAGGAGCAGCAGGAGGAAAAGCAGGAGGATGAAGAGAAGGAGGAGGAGGAGGAGGAGGAGGAGGAGGAGGAGGAGGAGGAGGAGGAGGAGGACGAGGAGGAGCAGGAGCAGGAGCAGGAGCAGGAGCAGGAGCAGGAGCAGGAGCAGGAGGAGGAGAAAGAGGAGGAGGAGGGAGAAGCCTCACAAACGGAAACTTTCGGAGCTCCTCGCGGCCCCCCCCCGGCGGCGCCGCAGGCGGCGCCCCTATGGTGCGCTTCGCGCGCCGGTGGTGGGGTGGGGTCCAGCGCAGATCCAAGAAGTCCGCGTGGAGCTCCGAACGTTTCTGCTTCTGCCGTTGTTTCGCCCTCCTCCTCCTCCTCCTCCTCCTCCTCCTCCTCCTCCTCCTCCTCCTCCTCCTCCTCCCTCCGCCCCACGGTAGGGCCTGCGGCTGCGCAGAGGCAGCCCCCCCCCCGCTCAGACAGCGCCCCCCCCCCTGGAGGGCAGTCCCCCTCGCGGGCCTCCGCGGGCCCCCCGGGAGTGGCCCCCCGAGGGCCTCACCACAGGCCCCCCCCCCGCCCAGCTGAGACGGCCAGCCCCTTCCTCACTGCCCCTCTGGGCGCGCCTACTCTCAGGCGATCGCAAGCACGGATCGAGGGGGCGTGGATGAGCGACGGGTCCCGTTTCCATGGGAGGAGTCGCGGACTTCCGCCGCCGCACGAGGCGGCACCGGCCGCATTTTGCGGAGGGCACCTCCCCCGATCCATGGACTCGGCGACTGCGTGCGCGTGCCAGATCCATAGATTTATGTCGGGCGTGTCCCCCTACAGGGGGATTTTCGACGACAAATAGAAAATACCCCAACAATGCCCCAGAAAGGCCCAAACATAGTCCAAAACTAGTCCCCAGGCTATGTTTGGACGATTGTTTGATCATTTTTGGGGTATTTCTTATTTTTCGTCGGAAATCCCCCTGTAGGGGGACAGACCCGACTTAACACCAGAGGCCCCCCCCCAGCTGTCGGGGCGGTCTCGGCGCCTCAACCCTGGGTCAGGAAGGCATTTGTCTTAAGTCGACCTGTCCCTCTACAGGAGGAATATTCACAAATAGTACAAAGTAGTCTGGGGACTATTTTGCGATGATCTTTGATTTTTTTTTTTTTTTTTTTTTTTTTTTTTGAGCATTTTGGGATATGTTTAATTTTTCGCCAAAATCCGCCTGTATGGGGACAGGCCCGACTTACATTTGTCAGGTGGGAGGATGGGGCTGGGAGGAATGAGGATGTCATTTTACATTGTTCATTCCTAATTCTTCGAAAGTTCTTGATTTTTTTGGGGGCCAAGATTCTTTCATTTCTAATTGGTCTATCCTGGGCCTCTTCCTGGCCACTAGGGGGCCAGGAACAGTCAGAAACGAGCACAATAAGAAATGAACACGATTAGACATGTACGACGTGTACTCGTAGGCGGTCGCAGGTGTCGTGCATTTCACCCGGATGCTATTGCTCCTACCCTTCATCCTCCCAACCCCGTCCCCCCAACATGACAACTGTTCTCCTCACTGGGGCGCGGAGCGCCCTGGGGGCGGCGCTGGAGGTTGCGCCAGGGTGTTGAGACCGCCTGGGCTTAGGTCGGGCCTGTCCCCCTACAGGGGGATTTTCGACGAAAAATTGAAAATACACCAAAAATATTCCCAAAAGGCCAAACAATACTCAAAACATTGTCCCCTGACTATTTTTGGATTATTTTTTGATTATTTTTTGGGGATGTATTATTTTTCGTCGAAAATCCCCCTGTAGGGGGACAGGCCCGACATAAACCTGGGCCCACCCTGCCGAACTTCGAGGAGACCCAAGGGGGGGCAGAGCTGGTGGGGTCGGAGGATCGCTCCGCATCGCGAATGCATCGGCGATGCGACTCGATGTGGAGCCGCGTCGACGTCGCCGATGCGTCGCCGGCGTCGAGGATGCGTCGACGATGAATCGCCGATGCATCGGCGATGCGGCGCGATTTGCCGACCCCATCTGCTCGGAGGAGGAGGAGGAGGAGGAGGAGGAAGAGAGGAGGAGGAGGAGGAGGAGAAGGAGGAGGAGGAGCCCCGAGCTCCTGAATCAGGGGGGGGGGGCGTATCGACCCCCAATCGCCCATGGATCGCCGATAGGGGCCCGATAGCCCCAACCTGCCCAAGGAGGTGCGGATTCACGGTCGGAGGCCGATCGCCGCTCTCTCGGCGATGCATCGCCGATTCCAGGCCGATGCATCCCCCCCTATGCCAGTCCCCCCCTTATCGTTGCCCCTCACTAAAGGAAACCACAGGCCCCAAGTAATGACGCCACGGCACAGCACGGACTGCCTCCAAGTCAACAACAGATGGCAGCGCAGACCGCGAAGCCAAGATGTAAGCAAGCACGGTGTCGGGTCCTTCTTTTTTGGCACGGGTCCCCTCAGCGTCAGCTGCGCGGATGACTGCCTCCAAATGCTGAGGGATCTCGGGTCAGCGAAGAACTGCTGGACTCATGCTGAAATCACCTGTCATCAGCCGCGACATCTCGAGAGACTTGGTCAGGGCACGAACACCCTGAAATGTGATGCGGTTCCTGGCGGTCATGCAGATGCTCGGTAGGCCGTACAGCACAATGCCGACGACGGAGGACCCCGCGAAATGGAGCACCATGGGGAGGAGCCCATCCAGGGCTGACTGATGAGCCTCTCTAAAATGACGGGCTGCAACCCGAACTTCCTCCAATGTATGCGCATGGAGGTGAGCTTGAGCTATAAAAAATCCCCCTTCCATATGAGCTGGCAACGTGCAGGATTGTGATGCACACGGAGTCGAAGACGGCGACTCTTGGCATCCCACACCCTGATCTCGGACTGCACAGCGGTATGCGTCTCGACCAGGGCCCAGTAAGAATACGTTCTGGACTTGGGTTCGATGAACGTCCAGGTCTTGTCGGAGAGGCGGGTGACAGTGCCGTAGAACATCCCGTAACGCCGTGGCTCCCACCCCTGGCCGCATCCCCTTGCGGCCTGGACTCTAAAACTAGTCAAATCGAACTCGAGGCTCCACTCCCCTCGGCTGACCGATCGATCCCTGCCGTGCCACGGCGCCTGAGCCAGCCTCCTCCTGGAGGGAGGTGGGGGAGGCTCGCCTCTTCTTGGCCATCCTCTCCTCGATGTCCTGCTTGTGCTTCTGGACTGTGCGCAGCCACTCCTGGATTTCCTTCTCCTTGCCCTGGATGTGCTCGCGGCCTCCCATGAGCTGCTTGTGCAACCCCGGGAGAGCCTTCTTCTCCGCCTCCGACTCCAGGTTGGCGAAGAAGCCATCGTCCCACTGCATGCTGATCATCTTCTTCTCGCCGTCGTCGCCGCCCTTCGTGGACTCGACCCGCACACCTTTCCGCCTTGACGACGGCCTGGGCCGCCTGCTATTTGACCTCCGCTTCGGCCAAGGCACGTGCTGCAGCTCGTTCTTTATCTTCCGCAGCCGCCAGATTGCTGCGCAGTCGCACCACATGTGCCACTAATTGCTGATGCCTGTGTTCAGCGTCCTGCCAACATCCATCAGCTCGCCTGAACTCCTCGGACACGCTGCTCTTCTGGTTCACGCTGGTGTTCTCCTCCCCCAACTTGTCCAGATGGGCATGAAGATCACTCTGGAGCTTGGGTTTTTTCGTCGCTGCGATCGCCTGGAGCAAGAGCTCATGGACTGAGGCGCCCTTGTCCTTGCCCTTCTTGCCGGCCGGCTTTGACCGCTGCTCTCCCCGCGGCTGACGCAATATACTTGCTGGGAGCGGCTTGCGAAGACCCTCGGATTCATCGCCATTGCCCGCATCGAACCAGACATCCTCATCACCCGCGTCGTGGTCACCGAAGTGGACGCGCCCCTTGACACGGAATAGCTCGACCGTGGCCCCGCAGCCATTGCATGTCATGTTACGTTTGCGGAGCAGTTGATTCCATTCGCGCTTGTGGCATTGTGCACACCTGCTTCAGAGATGCGCCATTTCTGAATCTACGACCGTGCCTCCTCTGTGTTTGTCAGTGCTCTTTCCTTTCTAACTGGTGGGGAAGAGCAAAGTCCCTCAAGCGCTGATCGGAAGCCCAGAGGAATGCGGCCCTAAGGGAGACCCCCGTCTCCCCTCTGAACCACAATTGCTTGAGAGGAGGATGAGGATGAGGAGGAGGAGGAGGATGAGGAGAAGGAGGAGGAGGAGGAGGAGAAGGAGGAGGAGCAGGCCCACCTCGTGAGTTTTAGTGCCGCCCTGGAGCCTGGCCCCGAGGCACCTGGGGGCCCCTGGCGGCGCCTCCTCCAGCACCGCCCTTGACGCGCTCCGCGCGACATGGAACTGATTCATCGCCGATCCGAGAAATCCGCGCGGACCTTCGCAACTCTGTGTGGATGGTGCAGATTTGTTGTCTATCAGCACGCTCACACATCCCGAATGCGCCCAACACCATTTTAAAGAAGAGGGACACTCCTGGAGGAGGAGGAGGAGGAGGAGGAGGCCCAAGAATTCCCCGAATGAGAGCAAAGAGGAGGAGGAGGAGGTGGAGAAGGAGGAGGAGAAGGAGGACCAGTGTAAACCCAAGACGTGTCAACGATATTGCAATACACCCTCCGTCCAAGTTCCAAGGTCCCCTTCACAGTTCCCTACAAGGCTTCACCTTCACTGGGGGAAGTGCCCCTTTGGAAGACAGCCGTCTGAAATTTCTCAACCGTGCCAGGACACCATTCCTGGGACCCTAACGCCGCGACTCATCGTATGTGTTGCGCCATGGCAGTCCTGAGTCGTTCCACACACAAAGTCTGCAGCGCTGGCCATGGCAATCCGTGCAACGTTCCACGTTAGTGTGGCATCCTGACTGTCCGGAGTCGAGCCAAACACCATTCGTGGGACTTCGGCACAGCGAATCAGCGTCACTGTTGCGCTCCGACTGTCGTACATGTTACCCAACCGCCGTTTCTGGAACGTGAGCCATGATAGCCCCTGAAACTGCTGTTAACTCTTAAGACGAATGTGCGCGGCGCGAAGGCGAGAGTCACACTTAAAAACGGGTACCTCCCGCCATCCGTGAACCAATGTGCTCGGCGCACATGCGAGAGCCACGTTTTGAGCACGACCCGCCCTCCACTCGTAACTCTCTCACAGAAGGTTAAGACGTCGGTGCGTGGCGCTGAAGCGAGAGCCGCATCATTCCGAAAACGGCCCGCCTTCCATCCGTGAGACTTTGCACACTGGTAAGACGAATGTGCGTGGCGCTGAGGCGAGAGCCACATTTTGAAAACGACCCGCCCTCCATCCGTGAGCGTGTTGCACAGTTTCAGTTTGAAGATTGTAATTGTGAGGCAGTCTCAGGCGATTCGCCCGACTCGCCCTACCGACACGTTTCGGGGTGCGATTGGGAGGGGCCATTTTTTAGGAAGAGGAATGGAGGAGGAGGGGGGGAAGAGGAGGAAGAGGAGGAGGCGGGGACCTGCTGCAAGAGGTTGAAGTCCTAGAAACCACCCTTCTCTCCTCCTTCGCTGTGCCGGGGGCTCCAAGGGAACCTATCCTCGAGTGCCACTTAATAGTGAGCAGGGGATCGGCAGGACTTGAGGCCACGTGGCTGTGTGGCGCCTTGACACCCCGTTAGTGAGCCCAGCGAGGATGGAGGATGCCGAGGGGGGCCATGGGCCAGGGAGGCAGGAGGACGAGAGCGAGAGCGAGAACGAGGAGGAGGAGGAGGAAGAGGAGGAGGAGGAGGAGGAGGAGGAGGAGGAGGAGAGGGGTGACGAGGAGGAGGAGGAGGAGGAGGAGGAGAGGAGGGAGGAGGGAGGAGGAGGAGGAGAAGGAGGGAGGAGGGAGGAGGAGGAGGAGGAGGAGAAGGAGGAGGCGGAGGAAGAGATCCGCCCTCTGCGCCGCCGCGTGCCGCCGGCACGTCGCTCGGCGGCGCCCCTGCGCGCTGAGGAGACCAACCCCGACGCCAAGATCTCCTCGCCCAGGCCTCGCGCTTCGCTCGCGCACTCGCGCGCGCGCGCTCGCGTGCGCGGCCGCACCCCGTGACGCCACGGCGGGGACGCCTCGGCCGCGGGTTGTGCCGGGGGGGAGAGAGGATGGAGGGCGCTCGACTCTGCGGCCAGGCATGTCTACTTGCCTGGCATGTCAGTTCGCCCCCCCTCCTGCTCCCTCCCCCTCCTCTGCCGCCTTTATAAGGGGCCCTGAGCCGAAGAGGCGTGCGGGTGAGTCCCGACCTGCAGGGCGTCCAGAGTTCCTTTCGGGCCTCGCCACGTCCCCCTTTCCCTCCCCATCCCATCCCCTCCCCCCCCCCAGAGGAGTAGAAGAAAGGAGAAGGGAAGAGGAGGGCGCAGCATCAGGGATGGGCGAGGGACGCTTAGGGAGGAACAGGAGCGGCACCAGGAGGGAGGATGAAGGAGCAGGATTGGCAAGAATGGAGAAGACATAGTTTGAATGAGACTTATGGAGGACATGGAAGAGGAACGAGAGGACGTAGAGATGATGGAGGATGGTGAGGAGGCGGCGGAGGCATCTGTTCAAGAGGACGAGGACGAGGAGGAGCAGGACGAGGAGGAGGAGGAGGAGGAGGAGGAGGACGAGAAGGAGGAGGAGGAGGAGGAGGAGGAGGAGGAGTTGGAGAAGGAGGAGGAGAGGAGAAGGAGCTAGAGAGAAGGACGAGCAGAAGACGGGGACGGAGGAGGAGGAGGAGAGGAGGAGAGGAGGAGGAGGAGGAGGAGAGGAGGAGGAGGAGGAGGAGGATGAGGAGGAGGAGGAGGAGGAGAGGGAGGAGGAACAGGGAGGAGGAATTAAGAAGGTGGGCGTTGGTGGAGGAGGAGGAGGATCATGAGGGAGGAGGAGGGAGGACCAGTGCAAAACCAAGACGCACCACCGATGTTGCAACCAATTCTCTCTCCAAGTTCTCTCTTCATAGCTCCCCACTCTAGCTGTTTTCATTGCGGGAACGGCTCCTTTGGATGACGACCGTCTGATAGTGTTCAAACAAGCCAGAACACCGAGAATAAACGTGATCGCTCCATCCTGACAACCGGAAGTCGCGCCAGCATACAATTCCTGGGATTTCAGCGCCGCGAACCAATGGGAGTGTGACGTCCTAGTCATCCTAAGTTGTGCCATATCACAATTCTTGACGCTTCGCGTGTCCCCACCCGCCCGTCTGCTTGTTAGCTGTAGCTTGGACGGCGCGCGGCCCTTCCGCTTGCGCTCGCGAACGCACAAGTCCCCACCAGCCCATCCAGAAGCAGATCGCCAGGCGAGTTGCCTTGATAAAGGGAAGTGTCGAATAATGCAGTATAACATCCGTCTCGGGAGCGTTTTCTCGGAGACCTTTTAGAGCCATCATGGGGCTCTTTTGGGGTCCTCGCGGGGCCTCTTGAGGCATTATTGAGGCCTTCTTGGGGCTCTCTTGGGGCCTTCATGGGCCTTCTTGGGGCACTCTTGGGGGCGTCTGGGAGGCCTCTTGGAACCGTCTCGGGCACCATGATGCAAAACGAGGGGGGGGTCGGAAATTCAGTTTCCCCCCCTCTGGGAGGCTTACACATGGCGTCTTGAGGCCCTCTTGAGGCGCTCTTGGGGCGCTCCTGGGGGCGCTTGGGACTGTCTTGGGGTTTTCTTGAGCCCCTCTTGGGTCGTCTTGGGGCCATCTTGATGCCTCAAAAACCTATCGGAAGCGAGAAGGCGATCACGCGAATCAGCCTGAATTGCATTTGGCTTTGGAGCCATTTTGGCTTATTGGGGAGGTCCTTTGAGGGCTCGACGTGCACTCGAAACCGTCTTGGGGCCGTCTTGAGTTCTCTTGGATGTGTGTCGGAGGTTCTCTTGATTCATATCCAGCTACCTGGAGCAGGTGCCATCTTGCGCTCTCAAAGGCCCTGCTCGAGCCATCTTGGGCCATCTTGGACGCTTCAGCCCCTCGTGGGGCGCCATTTCCAGGTCCAGGGGATGGGGTGTGGGGGGGAGGGGTCAAGACACCGTCCTAGATAGCAAGCCGTCTAGCTCACTCCCAACCGCCCTCCCAACAAATAAGTTTCACCCGAGTCTCAGCATGTTCAGCGGTCGTCTTTGGATGGGCAGCTACTTGGAACCAACACCGACCCCATGTGCGCGACGCTGGGGCAAGGTGCGCCACGCGTGCCAGGCGCGCCACGCGCTCCAGGCACCCCTGGGGCCCGAGCGTGCCAGGCACGCCTGGTGCGCCAGATGCGTCACGTGCTCCGCGTGCGCAAGGTATGCAGCACACTCCAGCCGCGCCAGGTGCGCCACGTCCGGGGCACGTGCAGAGTGTGTCAGGTGCGCCTGCGCACGTGGCAGCACACATCGGGAAACGTGTCGGCCCCCACCATCCTTGTCGAAAACCAATGTCCATCAGTGTGTCTGGTGGGCCTGCGCACAACAGGCCATACGCCACCAACCCCGCCGTCCCTATCAACAACAACTTGACAGTGATCGCTGGGTGGCCGCGCACGATCCAGATTTAGCCGCGAGGTGTATTTTTTTTGTTATGGGTGGTAGCCGTGCGCAAAGCAGGCAATATGCTGACACCCACGCCGTCTCTGTCAAACAACCATACAAAATGCTGCTCGCGGGCCTCACGAACATGATTCAAGACGTCGCCCCGAAGTGTATTTTGCTTTGTTTCTGAAAAAGGATGGGGTGAGCCGCATCGAGTTGGTTGCGCATGCTCTGCATTTGGAGGCAGAGTGTGTTTTGTTTTGTTCTTTTTGGCAGGGTTGGTTGGGGTGGTGGTGAGCATGGGGTCGGCATTGTTCCTGGTTCCTGGTTGGCTGTTGGTCGCCTGGGGGAGGGGGTGGATATCATTAGGGAGCAGAGACAAGCCCCTCCCCCTAGCAGGGGAAGGAGCGAGCTTTGGCAGAGAGACGGCGAAGCTCGTTAACCACCTGCGCCCAGAAAACTAGTAAGATTTCTGGGGCTTCAGCCTTGTACACACTTGGAGCTGGTTTTGCAAGACGAACGTTCGCGGCGCTCAGGCTAGAGCCACATGTTGAGAGTTCACCGCCCTCCATCAATGAAGATGCTGCAAACTTTTAGGACGAGTGCGCGCTGGGCTAAGACGACATACACATGTTGGGAACCTGCGGCCCTCAATCCATGTAACAATTGCACATTGCAAGCTTCAGCATCATCAATGGTGACTAAGTCATGCGGAATGTCCAGCGCGCCCTGGTGACACGTCTGGGGGTGCGACAAGGAGGAGTTATGAGAAGGAGGCGACTCGGGTTCGGGGTGACTCGCCCGCGGCCGTGCACCCGTCTCTTCCGCCTTCGGTTCTCTCGTACGCTTCCTTCTCCTTCTCCCTTTTTCCCCCTCCCCGTCGCTCTCTGCGGGGGGTGCGACCTGCCAGTGGTACCCGCCGTGGCAGGTCGTGGCGCAGTGCTGGCCCGCACGCCCAGCCCCCGTGGCCGCGCACCTCATAGTTCGGTGCATGCTTGGCTGCGGCAGCGGGGTGGTGACCGCACCGTGTGGTGAGTCGGTGGGGATTCGGGGTCACCGCACGGTTTTGGGACTCGGGCCGCGCTTGGAGGACGTCTCGGGCGACCGGGGCCTCCAGGGTCCCAAAACCGTGTGGTGACGGACCCTGCGGTGAGGTTTTTGGGGATTTCGAGGTCACCGCCGTGTCTGTCACCACACGGTGACGGGACCCCCAAAAGTGGACTCCTCCCCGGGGGCTCAAGGCTGGGCGCCCCCCCCGAACCAGCGTCGGGCGTCGGCTGGACAGCCCCCGGCCGCGGGGACAGTGCACAGGCCGGGCCGCCCTTCCGCGAGCAGGTGCCCGCGCTGGGCGGCCTGGCCGGGCGCGCGGCCCCGACAGCGCGGGTCTCGTCAAGCCGAGCGGAAGGAAGGGACAGTCAAATGAGGCAGATGGAGCATCGGGCGGGGCTAGAAAGACTCGGCGGCAAGCGGGGGGGGGAAATGAGAAGGAGAAGGCTGTCTCAGAAGGCGGCGGGGCTTAGAGAAACCCTTATGCCTCCTGAGTTTTTTTTTGTCTTTGTCTCTTCGGAAAGGCTAGAAAACTCTTCAGAAGGCCGGGAAGCTTCCGAGCCTTCTGAGGAGGCCCGCCCCTTCTCACTTGCCCCCCAGGCGCGCCGGCTTGATGCTCTTTCGTATCGCAACGTTCAGGAGCTTTCTGGAACGGTTGCGGCGCCCAATGCGTCCTCCATCTTTGCCAGGCCTCAAGGATCCCCAGTTTGTCCTGGTCGGATGTTGCCCCAGTCCTGGCTTCGTCGTGGGGGCAAGGTGAGAAAGAGGAGGGGGAGGACGGGGGCAGCGGCGGCAGGGAGGTTGCAGCGGGGACCTGCGCCGACAGGTCCCTGAAGGCCTGCAAGCTGGAGGGCATCCTTCCCGACGAGCTCATATACAAGCCGGTCGAGGCGCCGGTTGTCCCCTGTCGCTGACATAAATACTCCGCCTGTCTCTGCCCCCCCCCACGCACGCTGGTACAGCTGGCGATGGTGATAAGGCTGGTCGCGATGATGATGACGACGATGATGGTGCTGATGATGGTGATGGTGATGATGATGGTAATGATGATTGATGGTGGTGATGATGACGGAGATGCTGGTGGTGGTGATGTTGATGGTGATTTCGCTCATGATGGGGATGGCGTTGTTGATGCTCTTGATGCTTTTGATGGCGGTGGTGGTGATCATGCTGACGCTGATGTTGCTGCTGCTGGTGATGATGATGGTGATGATGACGCGGATGATGAGGATGATGGTGATGCTGATGGCGATGCTGATGGTGATGGTGATGGTAATGGTGGTGGAAATTGTGGTTATAATGATGATGGTGGTGGTTGGTGGTGGCGGTGATGACGACTGTTGCAATCTCCAAACCCGACGGTTCTCAGAGATCCCCGATTTATCCTCATCTGGATTTTTTCATCGTCTCGAGCGTTTGGGTTTAGTTTAGCGGCCGCACCCCGCTGGCACGCCCCAAACAGTGCAGCAGGCACTGCCGGGGAGGGAGGGGTGCGGAGCTGCCGCCGCTGCCGGCGCCGCCGCCGCGGAAAGTGGTCCGAGGGGGGCTCGCGGGGCAGGGCAGGGCGAGAGCGCGAGAGCTCGAGCTGCCAACCTGCACCCCCCAGGGCGATCCTGGGGCTGTCCCCCCTGCACCTCCGCCCCTCCTCCGGGCCTCGGGCGCGGACGAGGTGGCGTGGAGCACGTGCTGCCGGGTCGGGGGGGGAGACGGAGCGGACGCGGAGAGCACGGCGGGCGTGGGCACGCGCCGTGCAGACGGCGATCGGGGGCATCGCCCTCCGCGCCTCTGGCGGGCGAAGGCGTGCTGCACGTGTCAAGCAGTGGCGAAGCGTCCCGGCTCGCCTATAGCCCCACTAAACAGTGTTCTAAGAACCTGTTGTGGTTTCCACGAAATGTTCTTAGAACATTTCTGGTTGAGATTGTCGTGTTTGAGCACATCGGGTTTATGTTCTAAGAACATCGCTTTTGTTATTAGAACATTGTTTTGCTATTGGAACCTTTCGTGGTAGGACTGTAGGAATGCCAGGACGGTCGGTCCCTGCTCAAACGTGTGCGCGCGGTGTTCTTCTCCCCTCCATCTCGTCGGGCAGGTCTGGCTGGGAGGGCAAAGCCCTGCCTGCTGCTGGAAGGCCTCTGTGCGGGCCTGTGCCACGTGCCGCTCTCGCTTGCTGGCCACGAGCGTCTGCGGACACAGTGGGTGCCGTTGCGTATGCAGACACCTTCGGGGATGAACATGTCCAGAGACAACGCGGTCGTTGCGTTCGGCGCAAGTCAAGGTCGGAGAGAGGGCAGATCCACCTACGGTACGTTGAGATCTGTGCCAGACGTGGAGTGCCCGGTTTGCTTCCGCCCGTTCCGCAGCGTGCAGTCCGCCCGCCCTGGCTGGGTGCTTGTGCAGATCGGCCGTTCTTTTGCTCTTCTGCCTGCCACGGGCCGCTCTGGCTCGTGCCCGCTCCGAGACGTGGAGTTTGGTCCTCGCAGCCTTGCCCCAGCTGGCATTCGGAGGGGCAACGTTGGGGGGCATAGATCCACGGGGGGAGCATCGGCCCCCTACCGGGGCTCCTTCCGATGCCTCCGAATCGATTCGAGCTCGATGGCTTCCCATTCCGATGCGAGTCGAATTCGGATTCAGAGGTGGCCTCCGATTTCTCACTGGCGGCCTCACCAGCCTGCCGACGTCCGCCGATCCGGTCTCTCCCGATTGGGCTGCCGACCTCCGCCGATGCGATTCGTGTTTGAATGCGGATCCGACGTATCGATTCGATCCTGGTCTCTCCTGCCAACTGTCCATTCATCGCCGATAGGGGCCTGATAGCCCATCCTGTCCAGGAGCGTGCGCTGTCGTCGTCGGGAGCATATCGCCGATCCATCGGCGATGAACTGCCGATCCCAGGTCGACGTTCCCCACCCCCCGGAGCCAGGCCACCCCCTAACATTCCCCCTCGCATCAAAGCGCCCAGCGCTTGCGGCGTCGGCGGCCGCCGCGCGGTTCTCGACGGGATGTCGTACGCATACCTCTTCAAGTACATCCTCGTCGGCGACGGCTCGGTTGGCAAGTCCTGCCTCCTTTCGGCGGCCAGCCAGGGGGGGAAGTGAGAGGAGGCGGGTCTTCTCAGAAGGCTCGGAAGTCATCCAGCCTTCCGAGAAGTTTTCTAAGCCTTCCCCGAAGACGCACGCAGAAAAATATTCAGAACGCCAGAAGGATTCTCAGAAGCCCCGCCGCTTTCTGAGACGGCCTCCGTCTCACTTCCCCCCTCGCTCGCCGCCGATCCTCCTCCGGTTCACGGACCAGCGGTTCCAGATCGACCAGCCTACCACCATCGGCGTCGAGTTCGGGTCGCGCACCATAAGCATCAACGACAGGCGCATCAAGTTGCAGATCTGGGACACCGCTGGGCAGGAGCGCTTCAGGTCAATCACGAGGTCCTACTTCCGGGGTGCATGCGGAGCTCTGCTCGTCTATGACATATCTCGACGTGACACATTCGACCACGTGGCAAACTGGTTGGAGATGTTGCGGGATTGCAGCGGGGCGGAATCGACAATGATGATTACGCTGATCGGCAACAAGTGCGACTTGAAATGCCGCGAGGTCTCGTACGAGGAGGGCGCCAAGCTTACCCGTGATCAGGGCCTTATCTTCCAGGAGACCTCTGCCAAGTCGGCGCAAAACGTCGAGAACGTCTTCATAGAGATGAGCAGGATAGTCTACGAGAACATCCAGAACAACGTGTACGATCTCAGCAGCAATAACTGCGGCGTCCAGGTTCCGAGGCTGGGACTCACTAAGTCTCACCAGAGATGATCCCCAATGAGTGGATTCACTCAAACTCTAAGCTCTCCACGTTTGTCCACCAGCCTATCCAGAAACGATGCCCAGGGGCCCAGGGGAGTTGCCCTGATGAGGGATGTGGAGGATCATGCAGTGGAATAGTGGGCTGGGGAAGCCGGCATACCCCAAGAGGAGGAGGATGGAGGAGGATTTGGAGGGAAAGAGGAGGAGGAGGAGGAGGAGGAGGAGGAGGAGGAGGAGGAAGATTGCGAGCAGAAAGGCCACAGGCCTCTTAGATGCCTCTCGGGGTCTCTTCAAATGTCCAAATGTCTCTCGAGAGCTTCTTGGAGTACTCTTGGGGCGTCTTGGGGGCTCCTGGTGGTCCTGGGGCCTCTTGGAGAGTCTTGTGTGCCTAGGGGGCCTCGGCGTCTTCTACGCACTCTTCCTTTGTCGGGCCACCTCTGATCTATACTCTCTGACATGGAATCTCTCCTTCCTATCCTCTAACCGCTCATTCTGACCGTGGTCGCTCTACTCCGTATATTTGTCCATCCCCCTCATTTGTTTTTCCCCAACCATCCTGTGGTGTTGGGCCCTCGCTTTGCAGAGACAACGCCCCGCGCCTTCTCTCCTCTCCTCTCCTCTCCTCTCCTCTCCTCTCCTCTCCTCTCCTCTCCTCTCCTCTCCTCTCCTCTCCTCTCCTTCTCCTCCTCCCGCCTCCCTCCTCCCATCCCTGCCTCTGCTCACCGCATGTCCACCGTTTTGGCACACCGTCTCACACGTTCTGTGGTCCCATAGGGAGCTCCGCCGAAGGCCCCAGTGGGAAAATCTGCACGGCACCGCCGCCTCCATTTCGGCACACCCTCACACGTTTCGTGGCCTCGTAGGGAGCTTCACCTAAGGCCCCTGTGGGAATGATCGCATGGCACCGCCGCCCCATTTCGGCACACTCTCATACGTTTCGTGGCCCCGTAGGGAGCTTCACCCGAGGCCCCTGCGGCAGGGTTCGCATGGTACCGCCACCCTATTTCGGCGCACCCCTCACACGTTTCGTGGCCCCATAGATAGCTCCACCCAAGGCCCCAGTGGGAGACTTCGCACGGTACCGCCGCCTCCATGTCGGCACACCCTTCGCACGTCTCGTGGCCCCATAGGGAGCTCCACCGAAGGCCCCAGTGGGAGGGTTCGCATGGCACCGTGGCCTCCATGCCGGCACACCCCTCGCAGTTTTCGTGGCCCCGTAGGGAGCTCCACCGAAGGCCCCGGCGGCGGTTCCCCCACCCACTACAGCGCTTCGTGGCCCCATAGGGCGCTCCACCGAAGGTCCCACTGGCGGTGTTCGCATGCGTCTCCCCCGCCCGCTACAGCGCTTCGTGGCCCCCATGAGGAGCTCCACCGAAGGTCCCACTGGCGGTGTTCGCATGCGTCTCCCCCGCCCACTACAGCGCTTCGTGGCCCCCATGAGGAGCTTCACCGAAGGCCCTACTAGTGGTGTTCGCATGCGTCTCACCCACCCAATAGAGCGCTTCGTGGTCACATGGGGAGCTCCACCGAAGGTCTCACTGGCGGTGTTCCCACACAGTACAGCGCTTCGTGGCCACACAGGGAGCTCCACCGAAGGCCCCAGCGGTGATCGCGTCTCCCCCACGCACACAGCGTTCGTGGCCCTATAGGCAGCTCCACCGAAGACGATATTCACGGATGCGGTACCCATAGTTGCATATGGTCGGGTCCTTCACCAGGCTATTTGTTTGTTTGTCTCTCTCTCTCTCTTTCTCTCTCTCCTCTCTCTCTCTCGTTCTCCTCTTTTCACGGCTGCGCTTACGTCGTCTACCCTCCCAGGTCGTTATGTTCTTTAGTATCGAGTATATACTTGTTGTTATTTTCTCTGCCCACTACTCTCCGATATGTACTCCTCTATTCTCTATTGCCGACTCTCTCATTCTGATCGCGGTCGCACGGTTCCGGATATTTGGTTGCAACCAGCAGCTCTAAATTATCGGGACTCTTATTCAAGCGGCCTGCGCCATTCCGCTGACCCTTCAGAAGGAGTGCCTGCGACGATCTTGGAAGCAATCTAGTGGGTCAGGAGCTTCTTGGATGCATGTGAGGGGCTCGCCAGATGCCTCCCAGGGGCCTCTTGAAGGGCTCTTGGGGGCATCCAGGGGCCCGTTTGGGCCTTCTTGGGGGCCTCCTGGGGTTTTCTTGGGGACTCATTGGGGGCCTCTTGGTGCCTCTTGTGGGCGCCTTGGAGGCGTCGGGGGGGCTCTTGGGCCACCTTGGGGAGAAAGCTCGACGTATCAGTTCGCATCCCCCTTTTTGGGCCCCCTTTCAATCTTCGGGCCCTCTTGGGGCTCTCTTGGGCCGTCTAGGGGACACCATGCGGCCATCTTGGGGCCCTCTTGGGCTGCCTTGGGGTCCCCTTGGAGGCCTCATGGGCCCTGTTTGGACGATCTCGAGGGTCCCTTGGGCACCTTAGGCCGCCTTGGACGTTGTCAAGGCGAAAGAGGTGAGTATGCTACGAGTGAGCGTTTTCCTTCGAGCAGGGGACGATCTTTGCCTCTTGGGGCCCTCTCGGCGGTGCGCTGGGAGCATTCTTGGGCCGTTTTGGAGGCGCGCTCGTCTCGGGGCGACCCTGGGCCGTCTCGACGCTCTCTTGGGCTGTGTTGGCGCTCTGTTCGGGCTCTCTTGTGCCATCTCGGAGCTCTTTGGAGGCTCCGGAACGCGTGTGGGAGCTTGTCCCCCCCCTCAAACGGCATTTTGGACCCCAGAGGAGGAAGAAATGGGGAGGGGAAAAGCCACATGCCTCATGCGCCTTGTCACACCCGTGAGCCCGGGGAGCCCTGGCCCGGGAACCGGGCACCCAGACGCCCACCGAATTCGGCCCAGATTTTTCGCCTGCGCCTGCACTTCGGGAACTGGTGACCAAGTCGCCCACCGAAAGCGGCCCAGCCTTTTTTTCCAATTCCTTTGGCACCCTGGGGGGGCGGTCTCCTCGGACCTCGGGAGGGCGGTGGATGTGGCCATGTTCAGGACCCCTGGGGGCCAAGCGTGCCCCGCGCCCTTCTGGTCCTGGGAGATCGGTCTCTCACGCGCGGGACACGCATGACCATGATAGGTAGGTAGATCGATATATAGATATATAGATCTTTATATATAGTTATATATAGACATATATATATCGAAATATATACACTTATATTTATATACACACAGATATCTATATATATATATATATATAGAAAGATACACATATATATATATATATATATATATATATATATCCAGACACACCTCGGTTGCGTCGCAGTCGGTCGCATTCTGCCGGTTCGAGTCGGTCAGCTGTTGTGTGGTTGCTGTGATTCTGCGCCCTTGCAGGCAGGCTGCCGGTGGCCTGCTGGCTCCGGTCGGCTTCGGTCTCGCCATCGGTCCGGTCGTCCTTTCGGGTCGTTGTTGTCGTTGTGGGCGGCCCTTTGTAAAACGACGCGAAGATCGGGACAAAATCGGATCGGGATAACTCGAAGTCTCTGAGAATCGGCGGGTTTGGAGGATGTATTGCGCGCCGCGGCCGCTCCAGAGCGTTCCGGAACGCTCTGAGAGCGCTCCGGAACGCTCTGGAGCGATTTATCCCGATCCTAGCTTTGTTTTATTGTGTAAAAACCCCGACCTCGCAGAGGTCGGCATGCCCCCACCGGGCGGCAGCTTCGGGCTCCAGAAGCCGGAGTGCGCCGAGCGGCGCGGGGTCGGCTGCTGCGGCGTCTGAGTCCGTGTGCCGGGGCAGCCGCAGCCTCTGGCCGCGGAGGGGCGGCCTCGGCACAGCATGCACCGGAGCGCAGGGTCATGCGTGTGTGTGCGTGTGTGTGTGTGTGTGTGTGTGCGTGTGTGTGTGTGTGTGTGTGTGTGTGTGCGTGTGCGTGTGCGTGTGCGTGTGTGCGTGTGCGTGCGTGCGTGCGTGTGTGTGTGTGTGCGTGTGTGTGCGTGTGTGTGCGTGTGTGTGTGTGTGTGTGTGCGTGTGTGTGTGTGTGTGTGTGCGTGTGTGTGTGTGTATGTGTGTGCGTGTGTGTGCGTTTGCGTGTGCGTGAGTGCGCGTGTGTGCGCATCCTACGGGCGGATCCCTGGTCCCCACACCACGTGATCTGGCCCGGCCGCGCGCGCCATCCCGCTCGACTGCCTACGCCGCGCGGGCGCGCGCGTGGCAGCAGCACCAAGAAGTGCACCCCGAGTTTCTTCTTCAGCGTCGGGGGGGCGTCACCCCCGCCGACAGCCCCACATCGACCCCCGTCGCGGGCAGCCACCGCGCGCCGAAGGCGCTCCGACCCCCGTCGCGGCGCGACGACGAGGCGAGCTTGACCCCCGTCGGGTGCGTACCCCCCACGCTTACTAAGAAGCTCAGAGTATATTTGTGTGTGTGGATGTTCCCTCTGCCGCGTTGCCACCCGCGTGGCCGCGACTCCAACGCCATGTGTGCGTGTGTCGGGTGGTTGGCGGTTGTCTCATGTACAGTCAAAAACCCTACTAAGGACGCGCGACTTTGCTCAGGGTGCCCTTGCGTCCCTGCTCTTCCTTGCTCCTTGCGTCCTTCGGGTGTTCGTCGTCCGCCGCCCTAAACAATCCCAACTTCGGCTTCCAAGGGTCTTGCGTCCTCACCGCGCGTCCTTGTTAGGGTCTTTGACTGTAACGTCTCGCCGATCGGCGCGGGGCCCTGGCCGCCCCCTTCCCCCCCCTCCACAGACCAGATCTTGGCTGCTCTGGGCGGCTGCTACTGGCGACTGGTCAGGACCCCCTCCCCCCCCGTCTGCTTGCGCGACTGGCACAAGCAGATCCACCGAGCTTCGGCCCAGACCCAGACGCCCCCCCCCCTTCGCCCACCTTCGGCCGCATGTCGAAACCCAGCATCAGACCACGCCTGCGCGCGTCTGGCTGCATCTCACTCCCCTCGCAACCAGGGCTTCTTGCCTACGGACCTCATCGCAGCGCGCGGCCTGCCTCGCAGGAAAGGCCTTCGTGTGCGCGTGCGCGTGCGTGCACTGTGTGGGGCTGCAGGCCTGGCAAGCCCCCCGAGCTCTTGGCGCCCTCGTGGATTCCTTTCCCTGGCCGCGTGCGAACGGAATCTGTGGACACGCCGGTCTTTGCAAGTAGGCACTCTTGGACGTCCAGATCCCACAATCTGCTTTGGCCGCCTCCCAACTCCAAGGGTCGAGCGGTGTTCCCTCTTCCCTCGTCTTCGGGGGGCTCGCGGGGAGGCCCAATCTGCTTTCAACGCCTCCCTGCTGCATGCTTCGACCCGCTTCCCCCGCCCGCCGGGTACGCGTGGGGCCGGGAGGGGGGGGGGGTTGTGCGGAGTCTCTCGCCTCGTTGGCCGCAGTCCGCGCCCGTCAGCATGCGGGCGGCACAGCTGGACAGCGCCAGCGGGGCTTAGAGAATTTGTCGGGCCCGTGCGGCCAGCGCGGCTGCGTGTCCTCGTGGAGGGCCTCGTGCCCGATGCAGTCCGTCGGCTTGATTCTCCGCGCGCCTGCACGCACGCGCGTGCTGAGTAGCTAGGTTCCGCAGTCCGCGCGGGGCCCTCCCAGTGGTCGACCGCGGGTCGCACGTCAGAGAGCCCTGCAAGCAGTTGTACAGAACAGCAGGCGCTGGAGTTGACGTTGGCATCTCGGTGTGCTCTGGTTGTCCTCCAAGGCGCGCTGAACATGGAGTTTCCTCTGTGCAGAAAAACTAATTCGTGTCACGGGCTGCCTGGCGCCGATTCGATTCTGCTGGAGAAAAGCCATTCAGATCTTGCTGCAATCACGACGCAGTGGATGCTTAGAATGTTGAGTGGGAGATTTGGTTGAGCACCTGCATCTTGTGTGAAAGTGCACTCCTGGAGCGCCGCGTGAGACTAGCAGGGCTTTGAGTTGCAGTGCGCCGGCCAGGCTGGTTCGTGCTTGGGCGTTTGATGCTGTACACGTGCCGTGATGCACCAGTTGCTTCGGGGTCAACATGGGACACACTGCACTTATTTCCATTGCCATCGAAACCTGATCAGCGTAGGCATCTTCGTCGTCTCCATGCTCGTGCAGAGCACGGCCAGGGCACTCATTCCTGCGTGCCATTGCTGCAACCGCTCGGGCAGTGGTGTCCGTGTTGCTTCCGCATCAAGCGTCCCAGCTAGAAGTGGCTCGTAGCCGATCGTGCTCCGCTCCCGAAGGCATATGGGCGAGGGCAAATCGTTCCAGAGCATTCTGGGACGCCCCCGTCTTGGACGCCCCCGTCTTGGACGCTGCCGTTGGGAAAGCCCCCGCCGTCTCGACTGGCCCTCCTCCGAACCGGTCCCGCCAGGGTCGTGGCCGCGTCGCTGCCGCTCGCGGCTGTCTGGGCCTCCCACGCGGGGTCGGCGCAGGTGCGGTCCAAGAACGCTTTCAGAGTGTTCTTGCACGCTCTGGGACCGGCCGCGGCGCCCGAGCCATCCTGCAGGCCGCCGGCTCTCACAGAGTCCCGCTTTATCCCCATCCGGAGTTGTCCTCGTCCTGCCCGCAAGCAGGAAAGCATACGAAAGCAGCACTTACATACGATCCGTGAGAATTCAGGGGCGACCCAGTGGGCATCTCAGCTGCCCTGGGGAGGCCAGACTGCCTAGACCGCTTCATGCGCCATCTTCCTCTCACCGCCCATCCCCGCTCTCACCCGTCCTCCCCAGACCCCCGACGTCGAAACCCTTTTTCACCAGCGAGTTGCCATCCTGACGTCTTGGCCCCTTCCCTGGGACCAGGTGTTCATCTCGGACAGGTTTTTTGACGAGCCTGGGGCCAGAGGACGGCCTTCGGAGGCCGCAACTGCCGAAACCGCCAAAGACCCGCGATTTTTACCAAAGATCGCCGACCACCACCGAAAGACCGTCGACTACCGCCGATCCTGCCGCCGAAGGCAGATGGGTAACAAGAGGTCCACAGTCGACCGCGCACCACAAACTCACACAAACACTTCGCGCGCAGACACAAACACATACACGCACAAGCATGCACGCACGCACGCACACGCACGCGCGCGCACGCACGTACGCCCGCACGCACGCACACACACCCATCCACGCACGCACGCACGCACGCACGCACGCACGCACAGACGAACGCACGCTCGCACGCCACGCACGCACGCACGCACTCACGCACGCATGCACGCACACACACACACACCCACGCACACACACACAAACACACACACAAACACATACACGCACCCACGCACACACCCACACACACACACACACACCCACGCACGCACGCACGCACGCACGCACGCACGCACCCAAACTTGCATGCACGCGCGCACGCACGCATACCCGCTCATCCACACACACACACACGCGCACGCACGCACGCACGCACACACGCAAACACCTACGCCCGCACACACGCACGCATACACACACTCACACGCACGCACGCACGGACGCATGCACCCGCGCACGCACATACACACCCGTGCACGCATGCACACATTCACGCACACACACACTTACGCACGCAAGCACGCACACTCACACACACACACACGCACGCACGCTCACTCACTCACTCAGACAGACACGCCCACGCACACACACACACACACTCTCACTCACTCACTCACTCACACACATACACGCGCTCACTAATCCACACACGCGCACTCACCCACACACACACACACAAACACGCTCAGCCACTCACACATGGACGCCCAGTCACTCACTCACACACACGCTCACTCATTCACCCACACACGCTCTTACTCACTCACACGCACACACACACGCTCGCTCACTCTCTCACACACACACGCGCTCACTCTCACCCACTCAAACACCGACCTACACACACGCACGCACGCACACATGCACAGACACACGCACGCGCACATGCACACGCACACACACACACACACACACGCACGCACGCATACACACACACTTCCACTTCCATGTCAACTTTCACTGGCAATTACTATTGCACGTACACTTGCACTTGCACCTGCACGTATACATGAACTTACACGTGCCATTTACTACTTACTACCTACCACTTACTACTCACCACGTACGGTAGGGGCGTTGGTTAAGGAACGCGCCCAGGAGGCTTCATGCACAATCCAGATCTGATGAGGGCGCGGGTGATATTCATGGCCGATCCACGATTGGAGTTCCTCCGGCTTCCAGACCCTGGCTTCCTTATGTAAGGGTTCTTTATCCAATGCCCCCACCGTACCACTTACCACTTCCACTTACGCATACACTTACACGAACATTTACACGTACGCTGACACATAGAGTTACACCTACATTTACACGTGCATTACAGTTACGCTTGCACTCACTCTTGCATACACATGCACTTGCACATACACTTATACTTGCACTTGCACTTGCACAGGCACTTTCACTGACACTTGCGCTTACTTGCACTTGCACTTGCACTTACATTTGCATTCACACAGACATTTACATTTGCACTTAGACTTACACGTGAAGGGCCACTTCGACTTAGATGTAATCTTGCACGTTCACTTGCCACTTTCACTTACCACTTACCACTCATCACTCACCATGTACCACTCACCTCTCACCACTCACCACTTACCATTCACCATTTACCATTTCCCACTTACCACTTACCAATCACCACTTTGCCACCTACCACTGACCACTTACCACTTACAATTTACCATTCACTACTCACCACTTACCACCCACCATGTGCCATTTACCATTCACCACTTACCAGTCACCGCTTACCACTTACCACTTACACTTACGCTTACACATAGAGTTACACGTACACTTACACTTACACTTACACTTACGTTTGCACATACATTTACGTTTGCATTTGCACTCACACTCACACTCACACGTGCACTTGCACTTACATTTACTCTTACATGTGCGCTTGCATTTGCACTTGCACTTGCTCGTGCACTTACACTTGCACTTACAGTTACACGTACTCTCACACATGCACTTACATTTGCAATTCTATTTACACGTGCACATCCACTTATATTTGCATTGACAGTTGCACATACTCTTTCACTACCTACACTTACCACTTTTCACTCTCCACTGACCACTCACCACTCACCACTCATCGCTCACCATTTACCACTTACCACTTACCACTTACCAATCACCCATTACCACTTACCACGGACCACTTACCACTTACCACGTGCTACTCACCATCTACCATTTGCCACTTACCACTTACCACGTACCACGTACCACGTACCAAGTACCACTTACCGCTTACCATGTACCACTTACATTTGCACTTACACATACACACCGTTCGATAGCCTGGGTCTCCCCCCCAGCCCTGCGCCCGATCTCCTGCTCCCCTTTACGGTTCTAGGCCTCCCAGATAGGGTCTGAGCAGATGGGGTCGATGGGGTCGCACCGCATCGCCGAAGCATCGACGATGCGGCTCGCTGTGGAGCCACGCCGACGTCGCCCATGCATCGCCGATGCGTCGCCGACGTCGATGCAGGTGCGTCGTCGATGCGGCGCGATCCTCCGGCCCCATCAGTTCGGACCCCTTCTGGGAGGCCTCTACCAGCCCTCTGCTGAAGGCTGACGCCTCGGGCCCGCGCCGCTCCGGGCGCGAAGCCGGCCGCCGCGCTAGCGGCCTCCGATCCACCCTCGCGCAGCGCGTCCGGCGGCGGTCACGACGTCGTCGGCGCGTCGGCCACCGCGCCCACGCTGGTTGCCGCGTCGCCGCCGGCCGCCGCGCCGCGCCGCCCCGGGGGCGTGTGAGCGCCTCGACCAGGGGCTACGGCAGGGGCTGGGACGTGCTCGGGGGGGGAAGCGTCGACCCCTTCGAGAAGAAACAAAGTGGTGAAGCGCAAACTTTTGGAGGTCTTTTGGATCGGCGCTGGAGCTCCCCTCCTGGCGCGCGGAGCGCGCCGGGGGCGACGCGGCGCCGGAGGCGTCGCCATGGGGGGCCCAGCGCCGATTCAAGAAGTTTGCGCGGGCCGTCCAAAGTTTGTGGTCATGCAGCCTCATCTTCCTCGAGACGATAGGGTCCCGCGAGCGCCACCCCGCCCAGGAGCCCGCGGCGCTGTCTCTCTATTGGGGGGCCCACCGCCGAGCTATGCGTGAGGTGTCGCCGATTCCGGGGCGGCGCTCCCCCGCCCCGAGCCAGATCCTCCTCCTGCTCCTCCTGCTCCTTCTGCTCCTCCTGCTCCTCCTGCTCCTCCTGCTCCTCCTGCTCCTCCGGCTCCGGCTCCGGCTCCTCCTCCTCCTCCTTTTCCTCCTCGCTCCCACCGTTGCCGCTCGCCCGGAGGCCTTCCACGAGCGCGCCCTCTCCCCGCGCCTGGTCAAGCTGCGCTATGACTTCTTCGAGGCCCGCGGCGCGGGGCGCCGGGCCCCTCCAGAGGGGGAGATAAGGTGTTACTGTGGCCCGTTGGTTGTTACTGCGGCCCGGTGGGTGTTAGTATGGCCAGGGGTCCTCCGGAGTGTATTAATTATCGAGTACGGTGAAGGGGGGGGGGAGGCCAAAAAGGCTCTTCCCCCCCCCCCCCTTCACCGAAGAGCCTCTCGGAAGAGCCTCTGGTGCTCTCCGAAGAGCCTCTAGGAGCCGCCGAAGACCTTCTTGCAGCCGCCTAAGAGCCTCTTGGGCTCTCCGAAGGGCCTCGTGGGGCCTCCGAAGAGCCTCTTGGGCTCTCCGAAGAGCCTCTTCTTCCGGCACTTCCTAGCACTCCCTCGGACTAGCACTCCCTAGAGCTAGTATTCCCTGGGGCTGGTACTCCGTAGCGCGAGAACTCGCTAGGACGAGTACTCCCTTGGACGAGTACGCCCTAGGGGTAGTAATTCCTAGGACTGGTACTCCCTGGGGCTAGCACTCCCTACGGCTAGTACTCCTTAGGACTAGTACCCCCTATGGATGGTATTCCCTAACACCATCACTACAGCACCATACTACTACCACACTACAGCACCACTACCACAATACCAGTGCCACAACACCACACCACCGCTACCACAACACCACAACACCGCTACCACAATACCACAACCACAGCACCACAACACCGCTACCACAGCACCACTACCACAGCACCACTGCCACTACCACAACACTACTACCTACTAACAACTCAACAACACTACCAACACCACACCACTAACACAACACTACCAACACCACACCACTAACACAGCACACCACCACCAACACACCACGAACACAGCATACAGCACAACCAGCCACTACCAGCACCACACCACTAACACAACATTGCCAACACCACACCACTAACACAACACAGCGACCACCACACCACTAACACAGCACTACTACCACGTTGGTTACAGGTGGGAGTTACTGTGGCCACTTTTGCCTGCGCGGGAGTGCATTCCCTTAAGGGTTGCGAACCTCTCCAGATCTAACATGAGATACCTTCACATATTACTTTTCATTGAGCGGCCTGCGCGGGCCACAGTAACTCCCATCCGGCCGCGCGACGGGCCACACTAACACCCAACGGGCCATACTAACACCCAACGGGCCACAGTAACAACCGGTCGCTCCAGAGGGGGAGGTTTTTTGTGGTCGCCGCGCCCGTGGGGGGGGCTAGTGAGGGGGGGGGGTCTTCTCAGAATCGGTGGGTCAAAGATTCACCACCCACCACACCACCCCAACCCAACCCGAAGGCTCAGATTTACCCTCGATTTCCAGTGGGGGGGGGGTCGGGAAACATAGAAAAATCACATGTGGAACCATTACCCCCCCCCAACCCGAAATTCGGTTCTTCGGGTTGGGTTGGGGTGGTCTGGTAGGTAGTCAAAGATGGGGTCCTGAGGGATGGGGTCGGATAGGAAGGGATCCAAGGGGAGGTGTACGTTGTTTGAGGCTCCTCTGTCCTCAGGGCCCCATCCCTCCGGACCCCATCTTGGGACCACCGGCAGAAAGAAGGCGGCGGGGCTGCGGAGATGGATCAGGCGTCGAGGAGGCGCGAATGTGGATTGGCGACGCGTGGAACAGCGGCGGGGCCCGTTGCCGTGCAGAATGTCGGCGCGATCTGCCGCCAAAGCTCGGGCGGTCTTGCCCTCACGCCTCGGGGGGCATACCTCCCCCCCCCCGATGCGTGGGTTTGGCGCCCACGCGCCAGATGTCCACACACTGTTCATTCATAATTTTTCCAATCTGCATGTCAGCGTTCGCCAGAAGGATGTGTATCAGAAAACCAGAGGTCTCCTGTGATGAGCTAGTTTTCCACCACCACTACCATAGGGAGGAGGAGGAGGAGGAGGAGGAGGAGGAGGAGGAGGAGGAGGAGGAGGAGGAGGAGGAGGAGGAGGAGGAGGAGGAGGAGGAGGAGAGAGGAGGAGGAGGAGGAGGAGGAGGAGAGAGGAGGGAGGAGGAGAGGAGGAGGAGGAGGAGGAGGAGGAGGAGGAAGGAGGGAGCCGAGGAGGAGGAGGAGGAGGAGGAGGAGGAGGAGGAGGAGGAGGATGGCGAGGAGGAGGGGGAGGATGAGGAGCTCGCCATCCCCCCTTCCCCCCGTCCTAGCTGTGGTAGCGGTGGTGGGAAATCGGTCCATTGGTCTGGGCCTTCCGGGATGACCCGCGGGCGCACCGCCGAGAGCGGAGGCACGGGTCCTGACTCTTCTGTTGTGCTGCCCTCGGGGCCCTCCCACGAGGCGCTGTGCCGTCGGCATGTCCCCCGGGGCGAGTGGAGACATGCGCAAATGTCCCACCCACGATGCGCAACGTAGCTCGCATGACAAGAAGCCCAACTCGCCGCGCGTACAACTAAGTACGAATGCAACAGAACAAGGCTGGCGGAAGGTCAGGCAAAGGTGGAGGAAGACGGGGAGGGAAGAGCAGAGGGGGACTACTGCGGGCTCCCACCAAGCGACTATGGGAGGGTCTTCGGCCGCTGTTATGCAGGCGGCTTTTGTGTCTTCAAAACACAACGTCCGCAGCGGCACGGACTTCGAGTCCTGTTCAAAATAAACAGGAACTGCTGTTGGACATCGTACCCACTCTTTTCGTACCCATGCCGATCGCCCCGAAATAAGAGAATAACACCACGCGCGGTCACACCGACTGGCTTCATGAGGGCACTGCACTGCACGGCGACTGCACGTCGTTCATCTCTAATCGTGCTCACTCCTGAGTGTGCTCGTTTGTAATTGTTCCTGGCCCCCCTATTGTCCAGGAAGAGGCTCAGGATAGAAGAACTAGAAACGGGATGATCTTGGCCCCCAAAAAAATCAAAGAACTCTCGAATGGGGGGGCCCTGCGCGGGCTCGTCGCCCAGCTGGACGGCACAGATGACGTGAAGACCTGCCAGCTCTCGCCGAGCGCCCTCGGGATATGGCACTGCACAGCGTCAGCGTCAAGCTGGCGTGCGCCAGCCCGGTGGCACCACGATTCGGAATGGGAAACATACACGTCGTTCATTTCTAATCGTGTTCATTTCTAATTGTTCCTGGCCCCCTAGTGGCCAGGAAGAGGCCCAGGAAAGAACAGTTAGAAATGAAAGGATCTTGGCCCCCAAAAAATCAAGGAGCACTCGAAGAATTGGAAATGAACAGTGTGTAGAGAACCAGTGACATCAGCACCAAATGTGCTAGAAGAGTGAGGAAGCCGAGTCGGACCAAGGGCCTCGCCCCACAGTGGCCCCAGCACGCTTGGGATGCCGATCCTTCCAGATCGGCCCCGAATTGTTTTACCTGGCGGACGTCGTGGGGCCGTGGAACGGTGCTGCCATCCCTGACAACCGTCCGCGAGATGAGTGGTAAAGACTTGACTTCCAGCTCGCTTGTGATTTCCCTCTCACCGTCGGCGAACGTCGATTACAGTCGCAAGAGAGAGCTCTACATCACAACATATGCCGTCGCTCAAACAAAAAACTGCACGCCGAACCCTCCAGCGCAGGCCAACTCATCTTCTGGCTGAATTGAAACCCAAGGCCGTCTCGAAACGACCCTGGAGCATCCCTGGGGCAAAGCATAGGCCGGCCGCGCACAAGGTTGTATCCCACTAGTTCAACGCATGAATAACCCTGTGTCCCCGATCATTCTCGAAGGTTCCTTACAAGCCCTGGTATCCCAATATCCAAGAAGTGTCGTGGACAGTAGTGACTACGGACTTCGATCGCACTCGGCATCAAATCCCGTACAAGATCCGCGCACGATGTCATTAAACATGACGCGCGTAAGCTGAATGTGCATATGTCTGCACACCGTTGCATAGTCCCTGCAACAGTGGTGGAACGTGCGTTCGCACAAACTTCATTGCAAATGCAGGCCACGCTAAGGTCGGCCCTGCAGGGCCGCCTCTCGGAGACGACGCAGCACATGACGCCTCTGACAATATTGGAAAATATCATCCGCCCGCCCCTCGGCGCGTGCAAGCGTGCAAGACGGTTCCATTGCTGTCGAGTGGAGGTTACGCACACGGTGAAGGCATTGGACAAGGAACCTTTGGAGCAGGAATCCAAAGCCGGAAGGCCGCTCCCGACAGGGCCCGTGTCCTGAGTCCGCCACATTCGCCCCTTCGCCCCCCCCCCCCCCCCCCCCCCCCCGAGGAGGAGGAGGAAGGAAGAGGATGATGATGAGAACGATGATGATGAGAACGATGATGATGATGCTGATGCTGCTGATGATGATGATGGTGATGCTGATGATGATGATGATGCTGATGATGACGATGCTGATGATGATGATGCTGCTGATGATGATGATGATGGTAATGATGGTGGTGGTGGTGACGATGATGATTATGGTGGTGGTGATGATGATAATTGTGATGATGCCGATGATGATGATGACGATGATGATCACGATGACGATGCTGATGCTGATGATGATGCTGATGATGATGATGACGATACTGATGTGATGCTGATGATGGTGATGGTGATGGTGATGATGATGGTGATGTTGATGGTGATGGTGATGATGATGAGGAGGAGGAGGAGGAGGAGGAGGAGAACGAGGAGGAGAAGGAGGATGAGGATCCGTACAAACCCAAGGCTCACCAACGATATTGCAATACAGCCTTCCTCCAAGTTCCTCCTTCATAGGCCCCATAAGCGTTCATTTTCACTGAATGAAGTGCGCCGTTGGAAAACAACCGTTTTGAAAATCCTGGACTGTGCCAAGCCACCACTCCTGGGACTTTATCGCCGCGAATCACCGTTACTGTTGCGTCTTGACGATTACGAACTGTGCCTGAACACCATTCCTAACATATCTGTTGCGTCCTGACAGCCTTACATGGTTTTAAGACGAATGTGCGTGGCGCAAAGGCGAGAGCCACGTTTTGAACCCGACTCACCCTCCATATGTGGAGCTGTTGCAACTTCTCTGCTTCATGATCATAAATGATGAGGACGCCTCAGGCGAAACGCCCCGGCCCGCCCGACCGACTCGCCTCGGGGTGCGACAGGGAGGAGCGGATTGCAAGGAGAAGGGCTGGAGGAGGAGGGGGGATGCGAGCCCGGCGCCGCCCCTGCGCTGCTCCACGAGATCCGTGCCGAGCCCCGAGAAATTTGGTTCATGCCGTCTCCTGTTCCTCCATGGCATGGGTGTGGCCGCGATGCCGCCCCGCGTCCACTGCCGGGCTGCTTCCGCACAGGCTGGCCGCCCCGGCCACTCCAGTCGAAGCTCTTCACGCTGTGAGATCCGGCATGATCCCGCTGAATCCGCGGCCTACTCGGGCGTAGCAGCCCCCCAATGGGGCTTACTCTTCCTTCATCTGTCCGACGAAGACCTCCCAGTACGGCGGCGGCATTGGATGAGGAAGGTCTGCCTGCGGCCCAGACCCTGGCGCAGTCCTTCTTGCTTCAGGCCGAGGTGGGTGGCCGTGGCCGCCCATCGGTCGCGAGACCCGGGGTCCACTCTGTAAGAACGGTTTTTTGAAGGCAGATCTGCCTTCAAAAAATGGTCTACTCTGTAAGAACGGTTTTTTGAAGGCAGATCTGCCTTCAAAAAACCGTTCTTACAGAGTATCGCAGGTGTCCTTACCTGAAACCTCCCCCGTGGCTGCCTCCTTGAAACGGCTCCTCCCTGGGAGTGGTCCTTCAGGCTCTCGGGCGGGCGCGGGGTCGCGGGCGAGGGCCCCTCGCCTGGGCTCCTCGGCCGCGGCCCCGCGGATGCCGCCCGGGCGGCTCCGCGAGGGCGTCCCCCCCGCGCGGTGCCGCCGCGGCGCCGTCGCGGCGTCGTGGGAGCGTGCCCCGCTGTGTCCAGGCCGCGAGGCGTGGGCGCAGTGCCAGGCCTCGGGGCCCTCGCTCGGTCGCTGTCCCTGCGCCGTGGGGTCTTCCCCTGGCTCTCGCGGCGCTCGTCCTGTCGCCGCCCTCGATCGTGGGGTCCCCCTCCTCGTCGCCTGGGCGGCGAAGCATTCCCCAATCAGAGCTTGCCTCTGTAGGGGTCCCAGCGGATTCATATGGTTGGGTGAGGTGCGGCGCCGATTTGGTGGCCGGCGGCCGGGTGCCCGGGTGCCCGGGGGTGCCCGGGGGTGCCCGGGGGTGCCCGGTGCCCAAGAATTTCGGCGGCCGGTGGCCGGGTGCCCGGGTGCCCGGGTGCCCGTGGGTGGCCAGGTGCCCAGGTGCTCGGGGGTCCCCGCAGGTGCCCGGGGGTGCTCGGGCACCCTATACCCATATAGCCCTATAGCTCTATAGCCCAATAGCCCAATAGCCCATATAGCCCATACAGCCTTCTAGCCCAATAGCCCTATAGCCCTATAGCCCAATAGTCCTATAGCACTATAGCTCCATGGCCCTATAGCTCTACAGCCCTAGAGCCCTATGGCTCTAGAGCCCTATGGCCCTACAGCCTTATAGCTCTATAGCCCTATAGCCCTATAGCCGTAGAGCCCTATAGCCCCAATAGCCCAATGGCCCAATAGCCTTATAGCACTATACCCCTATAGCCATACAGCCCATACAGCCCTGTAGCCCCATAGCCCCATAGCCCTACAGTCCCATAGCCCCATAGCCCCAACACAAATGTGTTTGGGGCTTTTCTACGTTATCATGTGGGAGCCAGCGTTGTCACCAACCCACGTCCAAGCGTCCAAACAGAAAAGCGTTTGCCACGGTGGACTGTTTCTTTCCGTGCGGGATCCCGGGACGTCCCGACCCTTCTCCCTGGAGCTGGTCTTTCATGTCGTGTCGTGCTCTGCTGTCCCCTTGGGTGCGGCGATGGCCCGATGGATGCCGAAGGGTCGGCCGCAACAGCTCCGCGCGTGCCCGCTTCTTCCTCTTTGTTCCATCTCTCACATCTGATCCGTGGGAGCTGCTGGGTCACACATTCTACTGCGGGCAATGTCTATATCCACATCCACTGCGTCTTGGAGTTTCGGACTCTCTTCCCAAGACGCATGAGGCGCACTGGATATGGATTATAATCTGCCTCCAAAAAGGCTAGATGTTTATCCATATCCAGTGCGCCTCGGCCTTGCGGCGCCCCTTCCGAGAAAGTCCAAGACGCACTGGATATGGATATAAAGATTGCCCGCATCTACGGCGACGTCAACATCTGAGGGCTGCCCTCCATGGGATCGTGCCCCAGTGTCCAGGCCGCGAGGGCATGCGCACGGTCACGCCTGGGGCCATCGGCTCAGGAATGTGTCCCCCGATCCCTGCGGACTCCCCAGACAAAAAAAAAACAGAAATGTAAGGCTTACCCCAGAGCCAACGCCTTCTTCCTCTTTGTTCTCCCCCTTCTCGTCCTCCTCGTCCTTCTTCCCCACGTCCTGGTGGCTCTCATTGGGACGCACTGCAAGGCTACAGCTGCGACCGCTTCGATTGCCACTGGGTTGCTCCCATCGCGGTCATCGTCGCGCCATTGGGATAGGGTGCCGTTTTTAATACATGCTCCGCGTGCGGATCATGTATGAAAAATGCAAGGATTTAGTACTAAAAACAACGATGAGTTCATGCCTCAATTATCCATAAATTGATCATGTATTGAAAACCCTATATTTTAAACAATCACACGGATTAAGAACTGTCCTGTAGCCCCTCCGAGGGGAATCGGACTTCTAATTCTCTTTCGCCTCGAGAAACAGTCGCCCCCCGAGGGGTGCTTCCACGCACCCGGGGCCCGAACGCGGCCCCCCGACGCCCGGAACGGCCCCCGACGTAGACGACGGCGACGACGACGAGGACGACGACGACGAGGACGACGACGACGAGGACGACGACGACGAGGACGACGACGAGGACGACAGCGACGACGAGGAGGAGGAGGAGGACGACGACGACGCTCAGGACGGCGGCAGAAATTTCGCCCTTCGATGCGCGAGATCTCGCCCCTCGAGCCTCGACGGACCGCCTCGCTGTGCCGGCGAGCCGCCTGGCCACTGCGAGGGCCAGAGGTGGGCACGCGGTGCGGGCCGCGGCGGCGTGGTGCGACACGGCGACGACGGCGACGACCACGACGACGAGGACGACGAGGACGGCGACGAGGACGACGAGGACGGCGACGACGACGAGGACGACGAGGACGACGACGACGAGGACGACGACGAGGACGACGACGAGGACGACGACGAGGACGACGACGAGGACGACGAGGACGACGACGAGGACGACGACGTTGACGACGACGTCGACGACGTGTTCGCGACGCGAGCAGGCGACGGCGAGGTTGGTCCGTCACCCTGCTTGCGCTTTTGGTCAGGAGGTATCTCTGTGTGCTTCCAGTGCCCGCATCGGACATGGACTGCCGCAGCAATTCGGAGGCCGATGATAGGAACCCCTGCCAAAGCGGTGAGGGAATTTTGGCTTTGCGTTGCGGCCGCTATTTTTGCGGGTTTTGTGGCCTGGGGCCTTTTCACTAATCACCAGTGGGTGTTTTGTCTAGGATGTTCCAACCTACTGTGCCTTGACCACCAGAAAGAAGTTCGACTACCAAGAGAGTGCCGAAACTGGAGTGTCTTCACGTGCATGGCCCTGGGAGGCGATGCTCGTTCGACGCCGTCTAGATACTCCCCTGGGTGCCCAGAACTAGTTTTTGGGATGTGGATGTTACGTGCGATGGGAACAGCAGAAGTGCTTCAGGAGGGGAAAAACACACAGACACAATTAATCGTCCACTCCCCAGAAAATATGGGAAAATATGGGAGGTGGGGGGAAGACAGAAACCCCGAAACTATGGGAACATGTGGGGCATCTTGGGAAATGTGTGTGTGTCCCAGGGCCCCTTCAGAAGTGCTGTCCTCCCCCGAGGAGAACCAGAAGACTCCAGAAAATGTGGGGGATCCTGTTAGTTGAGTGTATTTATTTGTGTGTCCCTGGGCCCCTTCAGGAGTGCTGCCCTCCCCCGAGGAGAACCAGAAGCCTCCAGCAAATATGGGGCATCCTGTCAGTTGAGTGCATTGATTTGTGTGTCCCTGGGCCCCTTCAGGAGTGCTGCCCTCCCCCGAGGAGAACCAGAAACCTCCGGACCGCACCGCCGACCAGCCCGGTGCGCTGCCAGGCGCGTTTTCTTCCTCGATCCAATGGGCGCCCCGCCCGCCCCTGGCGCGCTCCGCGCGCCAGGGAGGGGGGTCTAGCGCCGATCCAAGAAATCCGCGCGGACCTCCGCTTTTTTTATGCTTATGTCACTTTTTGTTCCCCTAACAACAGAAGTGCTTCCCTCCCCCGAGAAACACCAGAAGAGACTCCGGACCGCACCGCCGACCAGCCAAGTGTGCGCTGCCCGGGCGCGTCTTCTTTCTCGATCCAGGGGGGGCGCCCGCCCAGAGCCGCGGGGCGCTGGGGAGACGGACCAGCTATACGTTTCCGTCGGGCCCCGTCCCTCCACCGGAGGAGTGCTCAAAGGTAGTCCAACAGTAGCCTAGGGAGGATTTTTTGACTATTTTTGGATTTTGTTTGGTTCTTTTTGAATATTTTGAGCCAGAGCCCTCCTTAAACATATTTTGAGCCAGAGCCCTCGCCAAAGAGTCCAACAGTACGGTCAAAACCCCTAATAAGGACGCGCGACTTTGCTCAGGGTACCCTTGCGTCCTTGCTCTTCCTTGCTCTTGCGTCCTCGGGGTTTTCGTCGCCCGCCGCCCCGAAAATCCAAACTTCGGCTTCCAAGGGTCTTGCGTCCTTACCGCGCGTCCTTATCAGGTTTTTTGACTGTAGCCTGGGGACGATTCTTTTTTGACGATTTTTTAAATTTTGTTGTTGGCTATTTGGGATATTTTGGGCCAGAGCCCTCCTCGGCTGTCGCAGAAGCTGCCGGGCCGCGCCAGGGCGTTGGCCGAGCGCGCGGGCGCCGTGCCGCGCAGGCGAAGCGGCGAGACCTGCTGGCGGCGGCCAGGAGGCAGCGCGACACGCTGGTCGCGGAGGACTCGGCGCGCGCCTTTTCCATACAGGGCTGCCCAGATGAGCGACTCAAAACAACGGGGTCGTCTGCGCCGACATTGGCGCGTAAGCTGCCCGCGTAAGGTCGCGCGTGAGCGCCCTCGCTTCAAGCGTGGCGTGCCGCGCGGGCGGCCCGCGTGAGCCACCGCGTAAGGTCGCTCTGTCATCTCGCGCAAGACCCGTGTTTGATCGCCGCTCGGATGTAGTCTAGGGCTCCCAGGTGGGGATCGAAGCAGACGAGGTCGGAGGATCGCGGCACGTCGCCGATGCATCGGCGATGTGGCTCGATGTGGAGCCCGATCTTCTCCACGTCGGCGGCGCCGATGCATCGTCGACGTCGCCAATGCTTCTTCGATGCATCGGCGAAGCGGCGCAGTCATCCGACCCCATCAACTCGGACCCCAATTGGGAGGCCCTCCTCCCGCCCTTCTTTTGCTTGCGGTAGGTTCATGCGGCGATGGTGCGCCGGCGACGCCGGCGAAGGCGTTCAAGGTTGAATTCCGCGACGCGGCAGCACCGAGGGTCACGGTGACGCCACTGGACCCGACGGAATTCGACCTTGAACGATCGGGGCCGCGATCGATTCCAGGTTCAACGATCGACGCGGTATCGAAAACCTCTGCGCGCGCCAGCGCCACGCGAACCCGCCGTCATTACCCCGCCTTGGAGGAGCACCCGCCTTGGGGCCCCGCAGCATAGAATCTGGGGGTCGGAAAGGGGTGTGGTGTAAATGGGGTGTGGTGCCAATGCTGGATCTGGCGAAGTGATCGATCGTAGACAACATTGCCATGTGCACGATTGGCACCACACCCCTTCATGCCACATCCCCTTCTGACTTCTCCCTCCTCCTCCTCCTCCTCCCTCCTCCTCCTCCTCCTCCTCCTCCTCCTCCTCCTCCTCCTCCTCCTCCTCCTCCTCCTCCTCCCCCTCCTCCTCCTCCTCTTCCTCCTCCCTCCTCCTTTTCCCTCCTCCCTCCTCCCCTCCTCCTCCTTCTTCCTCCTCCTCCCTCCCTCCTCCCTCCTCCCTCCTCTGGTATCCCTCCTCCTCCCTCCGCCTCTCCGGATGGAGAAGAAGAGCGTGGAGGGCCACCTTAGGGAGCGCGTGGGGCGAAGCCGCCCGAGGGCGGCGGGCGGCAGGCGGCGGGAGGGGCACCGGGAGCGCTGCTCGGGGCGCCGTCCGCAGCGTGGGCGTGCGCACGGAGCGGGGCGAGGCGGAGGGGGAGGGGCGCGAGGAGGAGGAGGAGGAGGCGGAGGAGGAGGAGGAGGAGGAGGAGGAGGAGGAGGAGGAGGAGGAGGAGGAGGAGGGGCGCGAGGATGCGCTTTTTCCCAGCACTCCCTGGCTGGGTATTCGTTCTGAAGGGAGCATTGCGGTCGCGCCTCCTGCTCCTCCTCCTCCCGCCTCTCGCCTCTCGCCGCGTTCTCTCTCTTTCTCTCTCTCTTTCTCTCTTTTTCTCTGTCTCTCTTGCTCTCATTCCCTCTCTCTCTCTCTTTCTCTTTCTCTTTCTCTCTTTCTCTCTCTCTCTCTCTCTCTGTCTCTTTGCCTGCGGTACCTGTCTAGGACCTCGCTGCGACACTGTCGCCACTTTCGAGGGCTGCTGGTGGGTCCAGCGGAGCGAGGCACCGCGCAGACCTGAGCGGGACCCTGGGGGCCTGCGATCTGCGACACTGTCGCCACTTTCGAGGGCTGCTGGTAACCTCGCCGTCTCTGCTGTGACTGCGACATTGTCGCCCGTTGCCCGCCTTCTCCGTTTGGACCTTGCCTTAGTGACTCAGGGGTTCACTTAGTTACTCATCTCTACCACGCTTTTCTCCTTGATCGGGGACCTGCAAACCTCTTGAATGCCGCTCGCAGACGTATATGCGTCCATGTCACGTCGTCGCCCTCTCATCAAATCTCCCAAGCTACTCCTGCCCTGCACCCCGCAGGGGTTGGGTACGTCGCCAGGGTAATTTGGCGTTGAGCGGGCATGCAGTGCTATCAATCGATCGTTGAAAGTAGGTATTTTTGGAGTCCCAGGTTCCAATCTACTTTAAGCGCCTTCCTACTTCAATGATCGAGTGGCTTCACCTTTTCCGGCCTCTTTGGGGCGGGCGGACACCAATCTATTTTCAGCGCCTTCCTACTTCATGTTTCTACCTACTTCTTCCGACCGATGGGTATGCTTGCTGCGTCCTGTCAGTGCGAGAGGCCTCGAGGTATAAAACAACGGCTCGGGCTTGGGCAATCGACGAGTCCAGGCAGCTGCCGGTGCGGAGAGGGACGTGCGAAAAAGAAGCGGCAAAGAGA
>CAUYUJ010016408.1:144210-169210 GCA_963575745.1 Prorocentrum cordatum | reverse complement strand
CGCCGGCGCCTCAGCGAGAGTCGTTTCCCGGGATTTCCCGGGCATCCTGTGTGTAAAAAACAGTACGCGGAGGGTGCGCGGCCATCACCCGGACGCCATCAGGGGAAGAGGGAGAGTATTTTCATATTGAGTAATTGTGGAGGGGGAGGAGGGGGGGGGGAGGAGGAGGAGGATGATAAGTGCGGATAAGTGCGGGCCAAAACGGATCACGACCGCCTACGCTTTCGTGCCGTGGGAGCGTCGGGCCGCTTCGGGCCGTCCCCGAGCCAGACCCTCAGCTCCAAGAGCCCATACAGGGGCTGGTTTGTGGAAGGGTGCTGTCCATTCCACAACCGTGTCAGCCTACCCCCGAGCACCCTTTGGGCCCCAGGGCAGCATGGGGAGAATCGGCCCGTCCACCTGTCGCGGGCGTACCTGGCACACTTGCGGCAGAAGACATGCGTGCTACGGGTCACGATTTTGTGCCCCGCTCTCTGGCCTCTGTCGACCCTGGTGCACCCCCAGTCCAGAGCGGCCCGAGACGGGAGGAAAGCCACCAGGGGCGGGGCGGGGGGGTCGGGGGCCGCCAGGGCCCTGCCCCCCTCGCTCACGACCGCCCCCAGGTCCCCAGGAAGGTCCAGGAGGCCGGAGGGGGGGTCGGGGGGGTTCGAGTCCGTCGGACTCGAGCCCTGTTCAGTGTCGACAATGTGACGGCCCAGGATACCTACATAGGCTCCGAATTCCAGGATGTCCCGAGCCCGCCGATACTTCAGCACGTGGGCTTCTCTACACCAGACTGGATGGGTATGGTACAGAGCTCCCTCCTTTGCATGGTCAGCTATTTTGTTGCCCTCCCATTGCGCGCAGCCGATTGCTGCTCGCTTGGCGCGCGTCGCGTGGGCTTTCAGTTCTTGCACCTGCGCGGCGCGTGGGCCCAGGCCTCCGAACTCTGCGATGGCCTGGACGATGCACTCCCAGTGGTCGAGGTGCGGGTGACTCCTCTTGTCGAGCCACGACGGTCCCGCCATCATGCCGTCGACTACGTTCTGGCTGTCGGTGCGGATGAGCATGGGCGGGGTGCCTGCCTGCGGCGCCTGCCGCAGCGCGTAGAACTCCACCCGCAAGATGCTCTGGACCCGCGGCGCGCCAGGGCGGGGCCCGTAGCCCCCGTCATCCATGTCGTACTCGCCGTTGTCCTTGAGCTTGGTGAGGCTAATTCCTCCTCGTCTCAGTGGTGCGTAGTCGCCGAACTGCCTCGAGCCACCCACTTTGGGTTGTCGGATCAGCTTGTATGTCGCTCCTCCTGCTCTGGGCACGGCTGCCGCCCGTGCCTTCCTCTCTGCAAACTTCGGCGCCCGCTTGTTGACGGCGGCCACTCTACTCCGTCTGCATGCTGTTGCAGTCCCTCCCAGGTGCTTCTCGTGCTTGGGCTACTCTCGCGCCGAGGTGCCTGGTCCTCTTGTTGATGCGATCTCTCCCCGCGGCGGAGGAGGCCAGGGTGGCCGTCTTCGCCTCCGTGCCGCTTGAGACCGCCATGTCCAGGGTCGTCTCGAACCTATAGCTCACGGCCGCGATGGGCTGCGGGTGGTCCTCGCCGACGTGCTCGTGCCTGCCGTACGTGGCCGCGGCACGGTCCTCGACGAAGAGGCGCGTGTTCGCCCAGAAAACCTGGTACGCCAGCCTGTCCAGCTCGAGGATGATGACCATCTTGCGACCGAACGGTATGTGCCAGCTGTCCGCCTCGATGCCCCGCTGCCCAGCCTTGCCCTCGGTGTAGCCCCCGTCCAGGACGCTGTGCCGCCCTACGCTGTACAGCTTGCGGTCCGTCCGCATGATGCTTGGGTTGGCGCCCCATCGCTGCGACGCCTCCCGTACCTTCCGCTGAGTACCCCACTCGAAGCACTTGATCAGGCCGAAGTAGGTCCCCTCGTGGTGGTGCCCGTCGGCCCGCGCGGCCTCGCAGTAGAGGGCCTGTGGCCGTGCCGCGCGTTCCCGCGATCCCCCTCGGCGCGCCCAGTCATGGGCTCGCTTGTTGGCCGCCCCCCAACGCCTCGCGTAGGGCATGCGGTTGGTCTCCCACATGAGCTTGGCCACGCTGTCCACGTAGTGCAAGTCTCTCTGAGTGATGTGCTCGGCGTCGATCCAGGCGGCTGTGATCGCCACCCTGCCCCAATCGATGTCCGTGCGTCGCCCCCGCCCCGTCGGTCGGCGGCGCTCTCCTGCCGCTTCCGCCCCGACCAACGGGCAGTCCTGCGAAGCCGTGAGGCCGAGGACAGCGGGGGTCCGCCGAGGAGTATTCTCTGGGAGGCTCGTAGTGTCCCCCTCGACTCGGCGTCCTGTGTGGCTTAACTCGTCCAGGTTGTCGGAGTTCTCCTGCTCGCCCATGGCGTCTACGTTGCCCTCCTCCTGATTTGGCACCGCGCGCCATGCTAGGTAGTCCCGCTCGAGGAGCGGCTCGATGCTGTCCTTCCCAAGGATGCCCTTGGCGTTGTTCTGGGCGCAGACCAGGTGGCCCTTGCCCTCTTGCCCGTCCTGGCCGACGTAGTTGGGGTATTTGCTCGAGTGCTCCTCGTGCGTGTTGCCCAGGTTCCCCCCGCAGCGGTCCACTTCCTCCTGAGTGCGTCTGCGATGCTCCAGGGGTCGCGGCCGCGCGGTCGGCCCCGTCGCGCGACCTGTGGGCAGCTGATGTGGCCGTTGCCGTTGGCGCCGCAGTACCCGAGCCCAGCGTTTCCCTTCCCCTAGGTGAGGAACTCGTAGGGGCACAGGTGAGTGCGCCGACATGTTGTACTGGTCCTGCGCGGCCTCGTGGGGCGGGCCGTCCAGGAGCGTCTTGGGTATGATGAAGTAGTCGCGGCACCGTGCCTCCCCCAATGTGACGCGCGAGCCGCGCGAAGTGTCGAACGCGATGACCCCTTCCATCCTGTTGATCACCCCAATGTGCTGTAGCTCTGCTGGGTCCATGTCGACGTCGCCGCCCTGGATCCAGTACTTCCCCGCCCCTGCGGCGGCCGTGGTGAAGTTCCGCGGGGTGCCCTCGCTGTCCCAGAGGTAAGCCGTGCCTGCGGTGGCGCCCTCCTTGCCGATAGCCTGCATCCTGCCCTTCGCGCGGCGGCCCTTGGACTCGCGGGGCGAGTCGCCCCTCGTGTCGGGCCCCCTGGCGTAGCTCATGTTGTTTGGCCGCGCGGTCGCCAGGGGCACCTGTGCTCTCCAGCCTCCCCGCGCGGTGCGGACGCTCGGCACGGTGCCCGGCCTCCAGCCCTCCTTCTGCATCCGTTGGATGACGCAGGAGATGCTGTGCTCGTTGGCCTGCAGCTCCTTCGCCATGACAGTGCGATACTTGTGCGTGTACCTGGTGGCCCGCATGGTGCGCTCCAGCGTGCCGGTGGGGTTCGTGCTGATTGTGCAGAACCCCTGCCCTCGCTCTTTGTCAGGATGACGGCGGGGCCGTCCACATACTCTTGCTGATGGTGAGCGAGGTGTCTGGCTGCATGCCAGCCAGCAGAGGAAGAAGATGAGGCCTGTGGCGCTCGATCTGCTCGGCCGTACAGCCCGCCTCGTGCATGACCTTGGTGATCTGCGCCACGTCGGCGTTCTGGGGGAACGAGACCAGCTTCTGCTTGAACTCCTCCTCGGCTCTGCGCTTGTTCCTCTGCTGCTTGTCCTGGGCGGCCTCGCGGGCTGCGTCGGCCTCCCTCTTGGCGGCTGCTGCCGCTGCTGCCGCGGCAGCCCGCTCCTCCTCGGCGGTGTGCTGCTGCTGCGCGTGCTTGAGGGCTTCGGCGATATTGGTGTCTGTCTCCTGCTCGCGCAGGCACTTTTTCGCTTGTTCCAGGAAGGACACGGCCGCTCCCCAGCCCTTGCCTTCCTTGGGCACGCTGAGCTCCTCGATGCGGGCGTTCTGCTTTTGCAGCTTCTCATCTTGTCTGGCCAAGAGTGCTTTCTCTTTCTCGAGCTTCTCTTGGGCCTCCTTGATTTCCTCCTCCAGCTTCTCGACCCGCTCCTGGGTGCGCTCCCGCTGTGCCTGCGTTTTGTTCCTCTCTCGTACGAGCTTACACTCCGAGAAGCAACGAGGGATGTCGCTGCCGTTGTCGACAGCTGCCTGCAACTCATCAACCTCCTCCTGTACGATGTCGATGTTGCCCTGGACGTGCTTTGCCAAGTCTGGGTCCTCCGCATGCTTTCGAAGTTCTGCCAGGTGCACCCGTAACTTCTTGAGCTTAGCTTTGGTGGCATCGTCGGCGTCAGCATCGTCCTGGGTGCTGGTCGCACCGTGGTTCGCGGTCTTCGCGGAGTCTCGAACCTTCCAGCACTTCCAGCAGAAGTCGTAGCCTGCCCCATTCCGAGTTTTGCAACCGCTGCAAGCCCAGCCTCCATCCCGCGACTTGGATCGTGGGGCCATAAATCAGCTCGAGAGCGCAGTGCCACTTTGAAGTTGGCGCTCTCCAACACCGTCCCGCCTCTCTGCAGGCGCAAAGGCGGCTCGGCGCAAAATGGCTGAGGAGGAGGAGGAGGAGGAGGACGAGGATGATGATGAGGAGGAGGAGGAGGAGGAGGAGGAGGAGGAGGAGGAGGAGGAGGAGGAGGAGGAGGAGAGCAAGAGGAGGAGGAGGAGGAGGCGGAGGAGGAGGAGGAGGAGGAGGAGGAGGAGGAGGAGGAGAGGAGGAGAGGAGGGAGGAGGAGAGGAGAGAGGGTGGAGGAGGAGGAGGAGAGGAGGGGAGGGGGAGGGGGAGGAGGAAGGGGGAGGAGGAGGAGGGGGAGGAGGGGGAGAAGGGAGGAGGGGGAGGAGGAGGATGGGGAGGGCAGTCTTCCGGGATTGCGCTTCCCATAATTAATCAAAAATTATGGGAAACGCAGCTGTGGCTCATGCAGTGCTGCTTTTTGAAGGAAATTGCGCTTCCCATAATTCGTAGGGCTTCGGGGGAGAAGGAAGAGGAGGAAGGATGGGATGGCGGAGAAGGAGGGGGGAACAGGGGAGAGGAGGGAATGGGAGAGGGGGGTGGGGAGGGATAGGGGAGAAGGGGGGATGAGCAAAGGGGGGGGGGAGAGGGAGGGGAACGGGAAAAGGGGAAGACTGGGAGTGTTTTTCTTGCCAGGTGGTTCAAGCTGCAGTGATCTGAGCAGGCGGCCTGGGAGAGAGCCTCGCCACTTGAAAAGAGAACCGGACGTAAGCCTTTATGACAGCGGGGCGCCGCGATGCCCTGCTGTCATTCCTGGGGAAGAGCAAGGAGGGGCGGTTGATGATTATGATGATGATGATGATGATGATGATGATGATGATGATGATGATGATGATGATGATGATGATGATGATGATGATGATGATTTTGATGATGACGATGATGATGATGATGATGATGATGATGATGATGATGATGGTGATGACGATGATGATGCTGGTGCTGCTGATGATGCTGATGATGATGATGATGATGGTGATACGATGAGAATGTTGAGGATGTCGTTGGTGGCGTTGGCAATGAGGATGAGTACTTGCTGATGATGATGCCGCTGCTGATGATGCTGACGATGACGCTGATGCTTTATGATCTGGTGATGACGATGCTGACGATATTACTGATGCTTCTGATGATGCTGACGATGATGCTGATGATGATGACGACAATGATGATGCTGTTGATTATGATACTGATGCTGCTGATGATGCTGATGATGCTAATGCTGATGCTAATGCTGCTGCTGCTGATGCTGCTGCTGCTGATAATGATAAGGATGATGATGATGATGATGATGCTGATGCTGATGATGATGATGATGATGATGATGATGATGATGATGATGATGGTGATGGTGGTGGTGGTGGTGGTGGTGATGCTGATGCTGATGCTGATGCTGATGCTGATGCTGATGCTGATGCTGCTGCTGCTGCTGCTGCTGCTGCTGATGATGATGATGATGATGATGATGATGATGATGATGATGGTGGTGCTGGTGCTGATGCGGATAGTGATGACGATGATCGCGCTCTCCCGAGGGGGGGCAGCCGCCGACTTGCGGTCTCCCCCGAACTCTCCAATCAGCTACATTACTCCGAAGCGCCCCCCACCTTCCGCAGGAGACCTCGATCGGTCTCTGCACGGCACAGCGGCAGGCTCACTCACTCACGGGGTACTTGGGCCCCCTCTCCAGGGTTTCCGCGCAGACGCACCCCAAACTGCACCCGTCTCAGTCCGTCGCCGAGAGCCCTTGGGCCTCGGCCATTCCTGCACAATTCTACCCGTCCATGTCCACATCTCGCCCTGCGGCGTGGTTGTCCCTGACCCGGTCTATCGCGCACAACCTGAGCTCCTCCACAGCGTCGTACTGCACCGTGGACGTGGCCGCCAGCGCGTCGTGGCTGGCGCGGTCGAGGAACTGCGCCCTCTCAATCGGCCCCCCCCTTGCCGAAGAGCTCCGAGTCGTCGATCCAATGGAAGAAGTGCTCGCCGAAGGGCTCCGCGAGGTAGGGCGGCGCCCCCGCCGCCTGCTCGCCGAGGGGCTCCGCGAGATAGGGCGTCGCCGCCGCCGCAGCCTGCTCGCCGAGGGGCTCCGCAAGGTAGGGCGCCGCCGCCGCCACCGCCGCCTGCTCGCCGAGGGGCTCCGCGAAGTCGGGCGCAGCCGCCGCTGCCTGCTCGCCGAGGGGCTCCGCGGGGTAGAGCGGCGGCGCCGCCGCCTGCTCACCGAGGGGCTCCGCGAGGTCGGGCGCCGCTGCCGCCGCCGCCTGCTCGCCGAGGGGCTCCTGCTCGCCGAGGGGCGCCGCGAGGCTGGGCGCCGCCGCCGCCGCCGCCTGCTCGCCGAAGGGCTTCCGCGTCGGGCAGCAGGCAGTGCCGCAGCGGGGCGAAGGGTCGCGCCCCTCCGCGCAGCGCCGTCCGCGCTGGCCGGGGCCTGCCCGCCGCCGCCGCCGCCAGCAGCGGGGCCTCCAGCCCGTCCGCCCGCGCTGCTCCGGGCGACGGCCCTGGCAGGCACGCGCGGCCTGGGGGTGGCGCGTGCCTCGCGCAGGTCGCCTGTGCCAGGCTGGTGCTCCTGCGCCTCCGCGAGCGCCTCCGCTGGGCAGCCCAGCAGCCGCCCCATGGCCACCGCGTCCCCGAAACAGGGGGCAGGGCCGCCCAGGCGGTCGCCCAGCGCCCAGTGTGCGGCCAGGGCCTCGCGCGGGCCCCTCGCCCTGCAGGCCAGCGCCGCCGCCCGCGTTTGCCCCCGCTCCTGCCAGCGCTGACGCTGCAGCCGCCGCGCCGGCGTGCGGGCGCTAGCCGCAGTCCACGCCCGTCCATCCATGGCCACTGGAACGCCCGCCCGCGTGCACCGCGCGCGCGCCGCTAGGGCCTCCCGCACCTGAGCTCGCTTGAGCCAAAATGGCTACGGAGTTATGATGACGATGATGGTGATGGTGATGATGGTGATGATGATGACGATGCTGATGATGATGTTGATGATGGTGATGATGCTGATGCTGATGCTGATGCTGATGCTGATGCTGCTGCTGATGATGATGATGATGATGATGATGATGATGATGATGATGATGATGGTGGTGGTGACGATGATGAGGGGTAGGATGACGATGATGGTGAGGGCTATGACGACGACGATGGCGACGATGATGCTGATGATGCTGCTGCTGATGATGATGCTGGGGATGCTGCTGATGATTATGATGATGCTGCTGCTGCTGCTGATGATGATGATGATGATGATGATGATGATGCCGATAATGCTGATGGCGATGCTGCTGATGGTGGTGATGCTGATGCTGCCGATGATGGTGATTATGACGATTCTCACTTTGATTATGCTGCTGCTGCGGCTGATGATGGTGACGACGACGATGACGATGCTGATCATGATGCGGCTGCTGCTGCTGATGATGCTGCTGCTGATGATGATGATGGTGATGAGGAGGATTTTGATGATTCTGGTGATGGTGATGATGCTGCTGCTGGTGATGCTGATGATGATGGTGGTGGTGGTGATGATGATTTTGACGACGACGACGATGACGGAGGAGAGCGAGGGGAGCGGGAGGGGGCTGAGGAGGATCGCTTGAGCATGAACTGAGATTACGGTGGGATCGTTCGTTAAGGAATGTGCTCAGGAGGCTTCAGACCCTGGACGATTCCCAATCCGATGATTACCCTGGGTGCCGTGCCCGCCCCGCAGCCCGGCGCCATGGGGCCCGGGGGAGGAGAGTAGGAGGAGCAGGAGGAATAGCGGGAGGAGGGGGAGGATGAGGAGGATGAGGAGGATTAGGAGGAGGAGGAGGAAGAGGAGGAGGAGGAGGAGGAGGAGGAGGGACGCAAGATGAGGCCCAGGGCGAGGACAAGGAGGAGGAGGGGGAGGAGGAGGAGGAAGAGGAGGAGGAGGAGCAGCAGCAGGAGGAGGGGGGGAGTGACATGAGGAACACGATGGGCAGGAGGGGCAGGAGGGACAGAAGGAGGAGGGGGAGGAGGAGGTGGAGGAGGAGTCAGAGGGAGGATGCTGAGGGGCAGGAGGAGGTCGCGCGTCACCCTAGGGGCTCCACCCTGCGGGAGGGTCTTACGCAGCCGCCCCGTGGGGCCAGCCTCGACCTGCGTAACCCGGGGGATATCCAGCTGCCTACGGCAGGTCCCGCCACTGTGCCTGGGTTGTGGGTGAGAAGCCTAGTGGATGTTCGTTGGAATCCTCGTCGTCCTCCTCCTCCTCCTCCTCCTCCTCCTCCTCATCCTCCCTTCGACACCGCAGATGTGCTTCCGATTTCTCAGTGCGTGCTCCCAGTAGAGCATCACACAAGACTGTTGATTGTCCGCTGTGCCTTGTCACTGCTCAAGCTCCAGCCTTGCTCAACCAGCACCTCGTCAGCGCTCACACCCTGCCAATCTCCGAGAACCACGACGTCGCCACCGATGGCGAAGTGGCGAATCCTCGGCCGAGACGGCGGAGGGGGTAGGGCCCCGAGCGCCGAGGAGGCCGAGGGCCGTGGCACGGCAGGAGCGTCTCAAGAGCAGCGCCCTGCTGCGGCAGCTCGAGGCTCGCACAGAGGGAGAGGGAGACGTCCGGCAGTCACCTCAGGGGCCCCGCGGGTCACCCCGTTTTTTTTTGTTTGTTCCTTCTCTCCGGCCGCGAAGGAGGCGACCAACAAGTATGAGGTCCTAGTCAGAGAGGCAGGATCAGGACACGCCTGGCATCGCTTGGACGTGTGCAGTTTTTCTCGGCGAGAACCATCGAGGACCATCCTCGACCAACGAGCAAAAAAAACACGCACGCAACCGAAAAGTGCACGGGAAATGGACGTCCGAGCGACGGCGAGCACGAATGCGGATCCCCTCGTCTGCACGCGGCCGAAGCCATGCTCGGCAGCCTGGCGAACACGTCCACAGAGGGCAAGAGCGACGACATCCAGTGCATATCTCTGGCGCGCAAGAGGCCAGACGCAGCCAGAGCCGAGCTCTCTCCAGCGGACCAAGAGGACTGGTGCGTGAGATGCAAAGCTTTCAGAGATGCAGGCCACAGCAGGGACCAACCCGCAGGCCAGACTGCCATGCCACTTCGAAGGTCACTGGCCAGTCGCCCTCACGTTAGAGCAGGAGGCGGAGATAGCGTTGCACACGTATCACCCACTCGAGCTCAACACCAAGCGCGGATCCACGCTCGTGGCAGTGAGTCGGCTGATCTCGCTGCGCCTGGGAGCGGACGGGATTCAGAAGTTGCCAGAGAAGGCTCCGCTCGGGAGGTGCGCTTACGCGTTGAAGCAGAAGTGATGCATAAAGGGCACATGAAAAGCAGGAGTGAGCAGCAGACAGTGAGTAACAGTAGTAGGATTGCCGAGCCTAGAAGAGTAGACAGCAGTTTATACCAGGTTTTAATCCCCGACCCTTCCACTCCTCGGGCCTCGTCGGTTCCCTCCTTCGCCTTTCTTCGCTCCTTCAGCACGAGAGCTTGGGAAGATAGGCTGGAAGCCCTTCATCGGCGAATCAGATTGCGGAAATTAGCCCGCAAACAGTTTTGAGGTACCCCCGCGCCGTGGAACCACCGCCTGCGCTGCGCGCGCGACAGCGTCGGCACCAGGCCTTTCGTTCCTTTTATGGTGTAAATGCCCCCATGGACAATCCCAGGCTCTGCGGTTCCCTGTAAGCAGATGGCTGTGGCTAGCTGGATTAGGATTTCGATGCAGATCGACTCCTCCTCCTCCTCCTCCTCCTCCTCCTCCTCCTCCTCCTCCTCCTCCTCCTCCTCCTCCTCCTCCTCCTCCTCCTCTCGTGGGAGGCTTCTCGGGGGCATCTTGCAGGCAGTTTGGAAGAAACTTCTTGGGGGCTTCTCGGGGGCCTCTTGGGGCCGCCCCAGGGGGGGGGCGCCAAGACCTGCGCATCCGGGGGATGGTTTTATGTCGGGCCTGTCCCTCTGCAGGAGAAGTATTCAAAACTAGTCAACACATCGTCTGGGGACGATTTTTCCGAACATTGTTGACTATTTTTGAGTATTTGTTTGAAGTATTCTTCGTTGTTCTGTCAAAATCCGCCTGTAGGGGGACGCCCGGCCCAGGCAGAGTTTCGGGTGGGGGTGGCTTGCCGACCCCCCTCCGGGAGAGCCGCCGTGCAAAATCGCATCGGCGACGAGCGTGGCTGGCGCCCTCCCGCCTGCGAGTTGCGCAGCCGATGCTGCCAGGGAATGGCTTGGGCCGAAGCCTTATCTAGACTCGGCATCTGTATTCTACTGTGCTGCACCAGCGAGGTCTGATGTTTCTCGCGGTGCCTGTGCCTACGCGCCGGACGGCGTGCGGCTTCTCTGTCTCCCCCCGGAGCCCCGGAGAGGGCCTGCCAAAAGCGCCGGTGGGTGAGCAAAACACGAATGGCGCCACGTGGGACCCTGAGGTCCTGGCGTGGCAATTTGTGCACAGCGGTCCTGGGACCCTGAGGTCCTGGTGTGACCTCAGGATCCTCACAGATCGACCCGGCTCGAACAATGATGCGGAAAGATTGGGTTTCGGGCTCTGGTCGCAAGTTTTCGCGGTGTTGCATGTTTCCAACGTAGGATCTCAGGGCCACGGCCCGTGCAGGCAACGGTGGGGAACGCCAGGGTCGTGCTTGTCATGAAGGTGGCTGACTCAGTTTCAGGCAAGTTCACTCGCATGGCCTTTCGCGCCCCCCCCCCCCAAGCGCTGGGGGCCCAAGGGGCGCGCAAGCTTGCCCCGACCTGCTTGGAGTCCAGAGTTCCTCTACGAGCCTCGCCACGCCCGTGCCCCCCACCCCCCCCAGTGCCAGTCAACCTGCCAGAGCACACCCGGGGCAGGGGCCGGGACCTGGGGCCGCTAACCCCGACCTTCCAGAGTGTTCAAGGATAGCCTTCCAGACCTGCAGACCCCTCTGGACTGCGTAGAAACCTCGGCTCTGGTGCCCTGGTGTTATTTTTCCAGCCCTACTGGAAGGTCAGGGAGAGCATCGCCCCGGAGCACCGTCCCGGAGGCCTGGGCGCGTTCCTCTGCACGCTTTTCCCGGGCCTCCGGGGAGGCTGCTGCGCCGCCCCCGCTGCACCCTCCCCGAAGGGCTGGTCGGGATGGACCCCAGCCTACCCTTGTCCCTCCTCGTGAACCCAATCGTCTTCATCCTCCTCCTCCTCCTCCTCCTCCTCCTTCTCCTCCTCCTCCCCCTCCTCCTCCTCCTCCTCCTTCTCCCACTCCTCCTCCTCCTCCTCCTCATCCTCCTCCTCCTCGAGAACGGGGGATTGTGGAGTCCCTGTGGTTCCAAAGCGCGCGCGCGAGGCTTTCGCGCTGAGTTCGCGACTGTTTCTGTGCAAACTCTGCTCTGTGTCGTCCTCCTCCTCCTGCTCCTCCTCCTCCTCCGCCTCCTCCTCCTCCTCGTCCTTCTACCTCTCCCCCTACCTCTCTGCCTTTTTTTTCTTCTGGCGCCCCCCCCCCCCCCCAGAAAAACAATGTTTTTTTTTCCTGGGGGGGGGACGCCAGGAGAAAAAAAAGGAATGCGACGTGGCCACATCTGCCCTCCCCCTAGAAGGGTTCCTATTGAACGCCCCCATAAGAAGGATTCACAGTGAAATCCTCGACAGAAGGGTTCCTATCGAAACCCTCCACTGAATGGTTCCTACTGAAATCCTCCACATGTGGATTCCTACTGAAACCCTCCACTGAATGATTCCTACTGAAATCCTCGAATGGCAATGGCAATGGCAATGGCGATGGTAATGGTAATGACAGTGGTAATGGTAATGGTACTGGTAATGGTTACGGTAATGATAGTGGTAAAGGGGTAGCGAGGCACTGACAATGGCAATGGCAACGGTAATGGTAATGGTAATGGCAATGGCTATAGCAATGGGAATGGCAATGTCAATGGCAATGGCAATGGCAATGGCAATGGGAATGGCAATGGCAATGGCAATGGCAATGGCAATGGTAATGGCCATGGCAATGGTAATGTTAATTGTAAGGGTAAAGGTAAAGGTAGAGGTGAAGGTAATGGTAATGGTAATGGCAATGGCAGTGGTAATGGTAATGGTAATGGGAATGGGAATGGGAGTGGGAACGGGAACGGGAACGGGAATGGAAACGATAGTGGTAGTGGTAATGGTAATGGCACTGGTAATGGTAATGGTAATGTTAATGGTATTGGGAATGGGAATGGGAATGATAATGGGAATTCTAATGGTAATGTTAGCGGTAATGGTAATGGTAATGGTAATTGTAATGGCAACGGGAATGGGAATGGAATAGGCAATGGTAATGGTAGTGGCGAATGGCAATGGCAATGGCAATGGCAATGGTAATGGTAATGGTAATGGTACTGGTAATGACAGAGGTAATGGTAATGGTAATGGTAATGGTAATGGTAATGGTAATGGTAATGGTAACGGTAATGGTAATGGTAACGGGGTAGCGATTGGCAATGGCAATGACAATGACATTGGCAACGGTAATGGTAATGGCAATGGGATTGGGATTGGCAATGGCAATGGCAATGATAATGGCCATGGCAATGGCAACGGCAATGGTAAGTGTAATGGTAATGGCAATGGTAGTGGGAATGGGAACGGGAATGAGAATGTGAATGGGAATGGGAATGGGAACGGGAACGGGAATGGAAGTGGTAGTGGTAGTGGTAACGGAAATGGGAATGATAAGGGTAAGGGTAAAGGTAGAGGTAGAGGTAAAGGTAATGGTAATGGTAATGATAATGGAAATGATAATGGTAATGGTAATGGTAATGGTCATGGGAATGGTAATGGCAATGGAAATGGTACTGGCAATGGTAATGGCAGTGGCGAATGGCAATGGCAATGACAGTGCGAATGGTAATGGTAATGCCAGAGGTAATATTAATGGTACTGGTAATGGTAACGGTAATGATAGTGGTAACGGGGTAGCGACTGGCACTGGCAATGGCAATGACAATGGCAACGGTAATAGTAATGGCAATGGCAATGGCAATGGGAATGGCAATGGCAATGGTAATGGCCATGGCACTGGCAATGGCAATGGTAATGGTAATGGTAATGGTAATGTGAATGGGAATGGGAACGGGAATGGAAATGGCAGTGGTAGTGGTAACGGAAATGGGAATGGTAAGGGTAAGGGTAAAGGTAAAGGTAGAGGTAAAGGTAATGGTAATGGTAATGGTAATGGCAATGGCAATGACAGTGGTAATGGTAATGGTAATGGTATTGGGAATGGGAATGTGAATCGAAATGGTAATGGTACTGGCAATGGCAATGGTAGTGACGAATGGCAATGGTAATGGTAGTGGCGAATGGCAATGGCAATGGCCATGGCCATGGTAATGGCAATGACAGGGCTAATGGTAATGGGAATGGGAATGGGAATGGTGACGGTAACGGTAATGGTAATGGTTATGGCAACGGTAACGGGGTAGCGATTGGCAATGGCTATGACAATGGCGATGGCAACGGTAATGGTAATGGTAATGGCAATGGCAATGGCAATGGGAATGGCAACGGCAATGGCAATGGCAATGGCAATAGCCATGGCAATGGCAATGGTAATGGTAATGGCCAAGGTCATGGTAATGGTAATGGTAATGGGGATGAGAATGGGAATGGGCATGGGAATGGGACTGGGAATCGTAGTGGTAATTGGAACGGGAATGGAAATGGGAGTTGTAGTGGTAGTGATAATGGTAATGGTAATGGTAATGGTAATGGACATGGTACTGGTAACGGTAATGGTAATGGCAATGATGATGGGAAAGGCAATGGTAATGGTAATGGCAGCGGTAATGGTATTTGTAATGGTAATGGTAATGGTAATGGTAATGGTAATGGTAATGGTAATGGTAATGATAATGGTAATGGTAATGGTAATGGTAATGGTAATGGCAATGGCAATGGCAATGGCAATGGCAATGGTGTTGGTAATGCTAATGGTAATGGCAATGGTAATGGTAGTGGCTAATGGTAATGGGAATGGCAATGGCAATGGTAATGACAGTGGTAATGGTACTGGTAATGGTAATGGTAATGGTAATAGTAATGGTAATGGTAATGGTAACGGGGTGGCGACTGGCAATGGCAATACAATGGCAATGGCAACGGCTCTGGTAATGGCAATGGCAATGGGAATGGGAATGGGAATGGCAACGGCAATGACAATGGCAATTGTAATGGCCATGGTAGTGGTAATGGTAAAGGTAGAGGTAACGATAAAGGTAAAGGTAATGGTAATGGTAATGGTAATGGTAATGTGAAAGGGAATGGGAATGGGGATGGGAATGGTAATGGTATTGGGAATGGGAATGGGAATGGGAGTGGGAGAGATTGAGAGAGAAAGAGAGAGAAAGCGAGAGAGGAAATCTCAGAATAATGATGAGGAGCAACGTGAAATATCGTAAACAATCGTCTGAAACCAACAGGGACTCCACAATCCCCTGGCCTCTCCTCCTCCTCGTTCATCCGCCTACTCAGCTCCTCCTCCTCCTCCTCCAACTCCTCCTTTTCCTCCTCCTCCTCCTCCTCGCTCATCCTCCTCCTCCTCCTCCTCCTCCTCCTCCTCCTCCCACTCCTTCTCCTCCTCCTCCTTCTCCTCCGCCTCCTCGCTCATCCTCCTACTCCCGCTCCTCCTCGCTCCTCCTCGCTCCTCCTCCTCCTCCTCCTCCTCCTCCTCCTCCTCCTCCTCCTCCTCCTCCTCCTCCTCCTCCTCCTCCGTCTAGCCCCCCCTGCTTAGGAAAGCTGCCATCAGGGGCCGGCATGAGCGCACGTCCGCGAACCGTACTCGACAGCGGGCGATGGTCCCCCCCGCGTCGCCCGCCGCCATTTCGCATGTCTCCGATGGCATTATTGTTTCTTTGGATGCGTGTGACTGGAGGCAACGGCGAGGCTACATGCATGTCGCCGCAAGTGGAAACCTACACTGTGGAGTATGTGTCAATATCAAGCGTGGTTCTCTTCCCTCTAGCGCCGACTTCTCCACGGATGGCGCCTTGTCTTCGCGGGCAGTCTCGTGCTCATCGGCCTGGCCACCACTTCTTGCAGCTGTTCTCGTGCGCCTGACATGGGGTCGGAGCCAGCGTCTTGTGTCCGCGGGCAGCCTTTCGAGGCTGTTGGCCGCTTCTCGCATATACCGACCTCTTCACGGATGGCGTCTTGTGTCCGAGGGCAGCCTTTCGAGGCTGCTGGCCGCTCTATGCCGACCTCTGCACGGAGGGCGTCTTGTGTCTTTGGGCAGCCTTTGGAGGTTGTTGGCCGCTTCTTGCATATGTCGAGTTCCTCGCGGATGGCATCTTGTGGTCGCGGGCAGCCTTGGGAGGCTGCTGGCCGCTTCTGGCGTCTTGCATACGCCGACTTCGTCAAGGATGACGTCCTGTGTTCTCGGGCAGCTTTTGGAGGCTGTTGGCCGCTTCTTGCATATGTCGAAGTCCTCGCGGATGGCGTCTTGTGTCCGCGGGCAGCCTTTCGAGGCTGTTGGCCGCTTCTTGCATATGCCGACCTTCGCACGGAGGGCGTCTTGTGTCCGCGGGCAGCGTCTCGAGGATGGGGGCCGCTTCTTGCATATGTCGAGTTCTGCATGGATGGCGTTTTGTGTTCGCGGGCAGCCTGTCGGGGCTGTTGGCCGCCTCTTGCATATGCCGACTTCGTCACCGCTGGCGTCTTGTGTCTGCGGGCAGCCCTCCGAGGCTGTTGGCCGCTTCTTGCATATGTCGAGTTCGTGGATGGCGTCGTGTGTCCGCGGGGAGCCGTTCGAGGCTGTCGGCCGTCTCTTGCACGTGCCGACCTCTGCACGGATGGCGTCGCGTGTCCGCGGGCAGCCTTCCAGGGCTGTTGGCCGCTCTGTGTCCGCATATGACGACTTCTTCACGGACGGCGTCGTCTTTCCGCGGGCAGCCTTTCGAGGTTGGTGGCCGCTCTCGTCTTGCATATGCCGACTTCTTCTCGGATGGCGTGCTGTGTCTGCGGGCAGTCCTCGGGGCTGGTGGCCGTCTTCTGAATATGCCGAGTTCTGCACGGAGGGCGTTCTGTGTCTGCGGGCAGTCTTTCGAGGCTGTTGGCCGCTTCTGCATATGCCGACAGTGCCAAGGAGAACGCCGTGATCCTGTTGAAGCCATGGCTCGTCCATCTCTCGATCTCTCCCCTCCCCATTCCTGTTCGCGTTCGTCGTATTCACGCTCTCTGACTTGCATGCTTCGCCGCTGTGGGCTGGTGTCGGGATGGTCATCGCGTCGTCCTGGGCTTTACCGATTGCCGTTGGTCGCTGGAGAGGAAGTGATCTCTGTTGTAGTGAGTGAGCCCGGCCTCTCCGCAGGCGCGGAGAAGATCCCGCCATGAGCCAGTGTGGAAGTCTGCAGTTGTCCCTTCCTCTGCGTTCCTCCCTCTCTTCTGGCCCGCGCGTTCGCTGAATCCCGTACGTTGCATTCCTCGCATGCCTGTTTGTTTGACACCTTAATTCGTTCCACCTCCGTGGCCTCGTAGCTGTGGTCGAGCGAGGACAACTCGGGGCTCCCCCGCCGGGGGGACCATCCATGATTCGACTTTCAAGTCGCACGATTGGTCGCACATAGCTGAATGCAGCACGCTTTTCACGCATGTGGTCTCTTGGCACTCGAGACATTCGGCCCGATATCGCTCCGCCGCCGCCGCCTCCTCCGTCTCCTCCTCCTCCTCCTCCTCCTCCTCCTCCTCCTCCTGCTCCTCCTCCTCCTCCTCCTCGCTCCTCTCCTCCTCCTCCTCCTCCTCCTCCTCCTCCTCGCTCCTCCTCCTCTTCCTCCGCCTCCTCGCTCCTCCTCCTCTTCTCCTCCTCCTCCTCGCTCCTCCGCCTCCTCCTCCTCTCTTCCTCTTCCCCTCCTTCCTCCTCCTCTTCCTCCTCCTCGCTCCTCCTCCTCCTCCTGCTCCTCCTCCGTCTCCTCCTCCTCTCCTCCTCCTCCTCCTTCCTCCTTCCTCCTCCTCCTCCTCCTCCTCCTCCTCCTCCTCCCTCCTCCTCCTCCTCCTCCTCCTCCTCCTTCCCTCCTCCCTCCTCCTCCTCCTCCTCCTCCTCCTCCTCCTCCTCCTCCTCCCTCCTCCTCCTCCTCCTCCTCCCTCCCTCCCTCCCTCCCTCCCTCCCTCCCTCCCTCCCTCCCTCCCTCCCTCGACCGACTCTGAGCCGATCTTTGATCGGGCCCAGGACCAGGACGAAATCGTTCTGGAGCGCTCGCAGAGCGTTCTGGAGCGCTCTGGGACGGCCGCGGCGCCCGAGGAATTTTTTAGAACCGCCGGGTTTTCGGAATTCCGGATGCTTTCCGGGTCCGATGGTTCGGCTACTCGTAAAAGTGACCTTTCGCCGGAGTGACCTTTGGTGCGGGCACACTGGAGCCCCCAGATGGCTGCATGCGATGCGGTAGCGGCGGCTTCCGCGCTCGGGTTTGGCACCCCCGCGCCTCGGGTTACGCCGCGCACCAAAGGTCACGCTTGCCTAGGGTCACTCTTGCGTGTAGCCGAAGTGTGTCCAGGTTCTGGCCTCGTCTCAGACTGAGCGGAGCTGGGCCCGGCGGGACAGTTTCCCTTGCCTCCGCTGGCCCTCTTCCGAGCCGAGGAGAAGGGCGTGTCGAGGAGCTCCATCCTCGCCGTCAACAGCGACGGGCTCCGGCAGGAGCAGGCAAAGATGCGCCGGGCGCAGGAGCCCCGGCGGGGATTGCGGAGGATCGGAGGATGGGAGGTTGCGCTGTTTGGCTTGGGGTCGTGCCTTTGTTTTGTTGTTCGTTAGGTTTTGCGCTGTTGCTTTGTTTCGTTGGTCGTTTTTGTTTCAAGAAGCGCCTCGGTGGTCTTATGAGTTTGGGTGTTTTAGCTGACGCAGGGCCTCATGCTCTTTAAGGATGTTTGTTTGTCCTAGGTCCGGCCGTAGTTGGAAGAAACGAAGCCGTTGGGAACTTCGAGGGGCTTGGCAGGCAGGGGCCCAGGGAGTCCATAGCCAAAATGGAGATCTCGCTCCAGACATCCTCAACAAAAACGAGATGTCGTGGGTTCGCTCTTGGAAGGCCTCGAGACGACCCAGCATCGCCCACGCTCTACTTCCGCTCACGGAATGGCGATCTCGCCCGGGACATCTTCGCACAAATGAGATGCTGTCGACATCGCTCTTGCCCAACATGCGATTTCGCTACGGACATCCTCACACAAATGAGATGTTATCGACATCGCTATTGCCCAACATGGCGATCACGCTAGGCAGATCCATACAAAAATGAAATGTTGTCGATGTCGTCTTGGCCCCGGTCTTGGTTCAAATACGCCCACGAAGCTTCAATAAGTCCCAAGAGGGCTACAACAGGATCCCTGGGATGGCCTCAGGGGGTACAAGTTTGCGATGTCTTTTAGGTGTTTGAGCGTTTGTCGCTTTTTCAAGCTTCCCACAGGCCCAGAGGGCTCAAGATGCCGCCGAGATCTTTCCAAGGCAGCCCAACATGCACAACAGAGGGCCCCAAGACGGCTCAAGAGAGCCCGAAGTCGGTTTTCGAGACTCCCAGGTCCAAACGGGGAGAACGCATGGTTCTGGAAAGCGGGCGATTCAATTGGGAGCACACTACATTCGGACAGCGGACGGTCCAAGCAGGTGAAACACAGGGTTTCTGCATTTTCTCTTTGTGACAGCTCCGAGCACAGATGGACGGTCCAAGTTGGGAAACGCGACGTGGGGACAGAGGGCGATCCAAGCGGGAACGGGCGTTCCAATCGGTCCAAGAGTGCCTTGGCGGTTCTGCTCTGGGTACCCTTGAACAACTGATCGATATCCAACATCACATGTTGACAGTTATGTTTCTAAATTCGTTTTGTATTCCCTCTTGAAGGGCCTTGAGACTGCTCAAGAGGGCCTGAAGACAGCACGAGAGTCTCACAACTCGGCCCACGATGGCCCCAAGATTTTTCAATGATGCGACAAGGGCGAGGGTAAGTCAGGACGTCAGAGTGGGAAGAACGGACAAGCCAGTGGTCTCGCGCCATCACAAAGCACAAAGTAAATTGTGTGTGTTTCCGTCCCCGCGGTCTAGTGGCCTTCGGCCCATCCGTCCCCGCGGTCCAGTGGCATTCGGCCCATTCCGCCACCGTGCCTTGGTTGAAGGTCAGAGGCCTCTTGTATCCCTGCGGGGATCTCGTGAGAGGCCTCTGGGAAGCCTCTGTGAGGCGGTTTGGGGACGTTTGTGGAGCCTCTCGGGGGCATCTTCGGGGCCTCTTGGGGACTGATGTGTGCCTCCTGGGGGCGGCCTCTGCTGGCCGTCTCGGAGGTCGTCTTGAGGCGCACGGCTCGAACTGCCCGTTCGTGCTCCCCCCTTGGGGCCCTCTGCGGGCCCCCTCTTGGGGCCCTCTTGGGGCCCTCCTTGGGGCCCCTCCTTGGGGCCTCTTGGGCAGTCTTGGGTCCCTCTCGGACCCTCTGGGGGCCCTCTTGGGGACCACTTTGGGCCGTATTGGGGCGATCGTGGGGGCCTCTTGGGCCGTCTTCAGGCGAGACCTAGGGGAATCACCCATGTTGGCCTCTCGGGGGTCTCTTCGGGGCCTCTTGTCTTGGAGGCCTCCCTTGGGCTTCGTGGAGCGATCGTTTGGCGACTCTGGGGCCTCATGGACCGTCTTGGGGGCCTCTTGGCCCGTCTTGGGGCCTCCAGGCTCCGCAAAGGTCACGGGACAACACGCTGGGAATCGCGGCACGCCTCCGGAAGTTTGAACATTTCGTGCCCATGCCCTTTAATCAGAGGGAGGGTGCCGAACGGTCATTCATTGTCCCTGGCTGCGTGGCCGAAGTGGGATTCCGCGAGGCGGATTCTTGTTGTTGTTTGTTGTTGTTTGTTCTTGTTTGGCGTCGTCTCCCCCGCGACCCGGCCTGCGACCCACCCGCGACCCACCCCGCGAGTCGCCCGCGACCCACCCGCGACCCATCCGTGACCCACCCCGCGACCCACCCGCGACCCACCCCGCGACCCACCCGCGACCCACCCGCGACCCACCCCGCGACCCACCCCGCGACCCACCCCGCGACCCACCCCGCGACCCACCCGCGACCCACCCCGCGCCCCACCCCGCGCCCCACCCCGCGACCCAACCACATTGCTTGCATGACAACTCGGCGCCTGCGGCGGGCTCGTTATACGCTTTTTCTCAGAAGTAGGCGCCTGCGGCGGGCTGCAGACGTCCCGCCGCCCCCGCACTGGTACCCGCGACTGAGGGTGCTGCGTACGCAAGGGCTCCCACGAGGGCGCTTTGGGGGGGCGGCGCGAGGGCGCGAAGTTATTCGCGCTTCGCGCAGCGCGAAGCGCGAAGTTGGGAGCCCTTGGTACGATCGGTTCACTTCGGACTGATGCCAGAGGATTCAAGGGGCTTGAGGGCAGTCCAGCTCGTGCCTCGCGGCACGGTGGTGGATGGTCATTCGAGGAGGAGGGGTGGGATGGGTGAAATGAGGTGGACGCGGACGGGGCGGAGGTGGAGGAGGACGAGGATAGAGCGGGAAGGGGGAAGGGCAGCAGGAGCGAGGACGACGAGGAAGGCAGGCAGGAGGACCAGACCAAAGAGGTACTGGACGAACATGATGACGACGACGGTGCGGACCCCTCGACGGCCAGGGGGGCAAGACTCGTTAGAGACCCCCTGCGGTGTGGTGGCAGTCGCGCTGTAATGCCGGCAGTGGAGGTTTGGTGCCCGCTCCCCTTTTCTCGCGCCCCCCCTCCTACAATCGAAGACGAACAAAAACTCCATAAACACAAACTTTTGGCGCTCCGCGAGAATTTCTTGGGTCCGCGCCCCTCCTACAATCGAAGAAGAAAAAGCGCCATAACCATAAACTGCTAGCGCTCCGCGCGGATTTCTTGAACCTGCGCTGCGCCCCGCCTGGAGGCGCCTCCGGCGCCGCCTCTGGCGCGCTCCGCGCGCCAAGGAGGGGGTCCCGTGCAGATCCGAGAAATCCGCGCGGAGCGCCCAAAGTTTATGCTTCTGGCGTTTTTCCTTCTTCTGCTCCTACGGATCGGGAGAGGCCCCTGCTGTGGTGCTGGGAGGGCCATGAGGGGGAGGATGAGGAGGATGAGGAGGACGAGGAAGAAGAGGAGGAGGAGGAGGCGGACTATTAAGAATTATAAGAAACATGCGAACACCATTTCTCATAGTAACAAGAATACTAATCTTGTTGATATTCATAGTACAACGAGTTATTAGTTTATTACTGCGACTGCTACTACTACTACTACTACTATTACTACTACTACTACTACTACTACTACTACTACTACTACTACTACTACTACTACTACTACTACTACTACTACTACTACTACTACTACTACTACTACTACTACTACTACTACTACTACTACTACTACTACTACTACTACTACTACTACTACTACTACTACTACTACTACTACTACTACTACTACTACTACTACTACTACTCTACTACGACTACTACTACTACTGCTACTACTACTACTACTACTACTACTACTACTACTACTACTTACTACTACTACTACTGCGACTACTGCGACGACGACGACTACGACTACTACTACTACTAACTAACTACACTACTACTACTACGACTACGGACTACGACTAAATAAGAAAAAAGGGATACGAATACAACCACGACTACTACTATTACTCCTATTCCTACCACTATTCTACTACTACTACTACTACTACTACTACTACTATTACTACTACTACTACTACTACTACTACTACTACTACTACTACTGCTATTGCTACTGCTACTGCTACTACTACTACTACTACTACGACTACTACTACTACGAGTACTACTATTACTGTTGCTACTACTACTACTACCACTACTACTACTACTACTACTACTACGACTACAGCAACTAACTTACTACTACACTACTACTACTACCACTACTACTACTATCTCTTACTCTTACTCCTACTACTATACTCTACTACTACTACTACTATCTACTACTACCTACTACTACCACTACGACTACGACTACGACTACGACTAACTACGACTACTGACTACGACTACTATCATACTGACTACTACTACTGCTACTAATACTCTTACTAGCCTACTACTGACTACTAACTACTGCTACTACTACTACTACTACTACTACTGCTACTACTACTACCACTATTACTACTACTACTACTACGACTACTACTACTACTACTGCTACTTTTACTGCTACTGCTACTGCTACTGCTACTGCTACTGCTATTGCTACTGCTGCTACTACTACTACTATTACTACTACTACTACTACTACTACTTTTACTGCTACCACGGCTACTACGACCACTACGACTATTACTACTACTACAACTACTACTACTACTACTAATACTACTACTACTACTACTACTACTGCTACTACTACTGCTACTACTACTGCTACTACTACTACTACTACTACTGCTGCTGTTGCTTCTGCTGCTGCTGCTACTACTACCACTGCTGCTTCTTTCAACACTTTGAGTGGTACTGACAATAAATGTAATCGTGATACTACTACTAATATGAGGAAGAAGAATCAGGCGACGACGAAAGCTACTAACACTATAGTACGGGGAGGCTGATGATGAGGAGGAGGAGGAAGAGGAGGAGGAGGAGGAATTGGAGGAGGAGTTGTTGTTGTTGCTGTTGGAGGAGGAAGAGGAGGAGGAGGAGGAGGAGGAGGAGGAGGTGGCTCTTCTGCGCACAGGACCGCGAGAGGGCCTGGCTGAAAAGCGCCCTCAACAACGAGCTGGCCCAGCTCAAGGAGCTGGAGCACAAGGACCTCGCGTACTCCGAGGCCGCCCGCGGGGCCCGCGGCGCGGGGAAGGGGCACCGCCTCCTCATGTTCCTCCTTCTCCCCTCCTCCTTCCCCCCCCCCTTCTTCCATCCTCCCCCTCCTCCTTCTCCAACCCTCCTTCTCCTCCCCCTCCCTCTCCTCCTCCTCCTCCTCCTCCTCCTCCTCCTCCTTCTTCTCGTCCTCCTCTCCTCCTCCTCCTCCTCCTCCTCCTCCTCCTCCTCCTCCTCCTCCTCCTCCTCCTCCACCTCCTCAGGCCCTCGGCGCGGACTCTGCGGCGTGCGACAGCGCCCGAGAGCGTGCCCGGGAGGGAGGGAGGGAGGGAGGGAGGAGCAGGAGGAGGAGGAGGAGGAGGAGGAGGAGGAGGTGGAGGGGGAGGGGGAGGAGGAGGATGCTGAGGGCTGCATTCGACGAACACTCTTGCCGACAGGAGCAGGAACAGGAACAGGAACAGGAGGATGCGCCCCCCCCGCCGCCCGCCAGACCGCGAACGAGGCCCAGGAGCGGCAAAGGGAGGCCGCGAAGCGCATGAAGGCCATGGCGGACAAGAAGGCCCAGGAGGAGGAACGCCCCGCCTCGTTGGTTGGCAGGTTGCGGCCGCTCCCGCTGCCTCCACCCGCGTGCGCGCGTGCGCGCCCTCGCTCGCGCGGCGGCGGAGGTGGTGGGCCACGTGAGGGCGAGTTGCCGCTGCGCTGGATGGGGCATCTGTCAAGGGCCCCCCCCCACCCGCCCGTTTCACAGCACATCCCCACCGCCCCCCGCGGATCCAAGGGGCGGGGGCTATTGTCCCATCCAGAGTGCCCTTCCTTCGTTCCACGGCTGGATTCGCCTGAAAGTCCTGGTGAGAGCGCTCCCCAGGAGAGGTCTGTGGACTCGCGGTAGGGGCAGCTTTCTGTTTCCCTGGTGGGAGGTCCAGGAGGTTGGGGGGGTGGAGACTGGGGGTGGGGCGGATATCACCGTCGGGGCGAGGAGGGAGGGGTGGAAGTGTTCGGCAGTTCTTAGAAATTGTAGAGGCCCCTAGCCTGTGCCGCCGATCCAGGACGCTCCGGGGCGCCCCGTCCGAACTCATCCAGTTTACGTAGTAGTTGGTGAGCCTTACCTCGAGGAGGCAGGAGGAGGGAGGCGGGAGGAGGAGGAGGAGAAGGAGGAGGAGGACGAGGAGGAGAAGGAGGCGGATGAGGAGGAGGAGGGGGAGAATAAGGAGGATGATGATGATGAGGAGGAGGAGGAAGAGACGGAGGAGGAGGAGGAGGCGGAGGAGGAGGAGGAGGAGGAGGAGAAGGAGGAGGAGGAGGAGGGGGAGCGATGATGAGGAGGAGGGAGGAGGAGGAGGCGGCGGCGGAGGAGGAGGTGGAGGAGAAGGAGGAGGAGGAGGAGCAGGAGGGGGAGGAGGAGGAGGAGGAGGAGGAGGAGGAGGAGGAGGAGGAGGAAGAGAAGGAGAGGAGGAGGAGGAGGAGTTCTGGAGTTCTGGGTATGGCGACAATGTCGGTAACGATTGAAGCAGCTACACACCCTGCTTCTTCCCTCTGGCCAGCTCGGCTTTGCTGCAGGCTTCAGGCCAGAGCCCTCGTGCGATTATGTCATGGTGCTCCCTTCTGTTACCGTTGACCGCCTCACTACATTCTGCACCTAGCTGCTTTAGTTGCTGGGATGCATACCAACCACAAGCAGTGCAAAACTAGAGGCACAACCCCACATGATGTTTGAGGACGTGTGATGTGTGAGCATACTCCCCCGAGATGTGCACCCGCATGCCAGGGGGGGTCGCCTTACAACGCCGTCCACATTATTTCAGGGAAAAACACGGTGAGCTCAGCCACTCGGTTTTA
>CAUYUJ010016408.1:136178-144110 GCA_963575745.1 Prorocentrum cordatum | reverse complement strand
TGGGCCGCTTGGGCTGTCTTGAGGTCCTGTTGGGCCCTGATGCGCCGTCTTGGGCCGGTCTCGGGTCTGTGTAGGACTGTCTTTGGGGCCGTCGGAGGCCATCTTGGCCGTCTCGAAGGCGGGCGTTATGCAGATGTTGGTATTCGGGTGTTCCGGCTTTTGGGGGGCTTCCGTGCGGCAGGCAATTGGGGCCGAAGATTTCGGGAAGTTCTTGGAAGTGACAATCAATGATGTGAGATTCGGCACGCTAAGCACCTCTCCAGCAGGTTTCTGGGGCGGCGGATCGAAGACGCCTATGTGGCGATCACCGCAGCCCGCTACCTTCCGGAAGCGCCTCTGCGGCCGACGTGGACAGAGCTCGGCCACGGTATCGGATTGCCTGTTTCCCCAGCGGTTGCGGGTAATTTTCGGTGGGAAGGAAGAGGAAGAGGACGAGAGGAAGGAAGAAGGAGGAGGAGGAGGCATCTTAAGCTTCTGGGGCACTCCTGGGGCCTCCTTGGCGCCTCCTGGAGGCCTCTTCGAGGCCTCCTTGGGCCTCTTGGCCGCGGGCGTTGTGTAATTTCCACGTCTCTTGAGCGTTCCTGGCTTGTCTGACGCTGTAGGAATCCGTCGGGGGGGGCTCTGTGGGCCGGCTTGGGGCCCTCTTGGGGTGCTTCAGAATCGTCTTGGAGGCCAACCTGGGCGGCCTCTTGGAGGTCTCCTGGCTCCGTCTTGTGGCCCTCTTGGGGCCGTCTCGGCGGACTCCTTTGGGCTGTCAGGGGGGGGGCGCATCCTGGGCGCTCTTGTGGCCATCTGGGCGCCCTCTGGGCCCTCCTGGGGCTTTGGGGAAAGGAGCAAATGCCAAATTCCTGATTGAAAATCCGTGATCTTTGCCTCTTCGGGCCTTCCTGGAGCTCCTCTTGGAGGCCGTCTTGGAACCCTCTTGGGGGGCCTGTTGCGCCGTGCTGGGCCATCTTGGCTGCATCCCGGCCCGCCTTACAGACGTCTTGGGGCCACTTTGGACTCTCGAAGACATGTCAGCAATCTTGGGAGAACAAAAATCAGGAGGGGAAAAACACACACAGACACAATTAATCGTCGATTCCCGAGAAAATAATCAGGAAATATGGGAAGTGGGGGGAAGACAAAAACCCAGAAACTATAGGAAAAGATGGGGAATCTTTTTATGTGTGTATTTATTTGCGTGTCCTGGGGCCCCTTCAAAAAAAACATCTTGGAGGCTACCGTTGCCGCCGTGGAGGCGAGCTTCCCGGCTTGTGTGTTCCCGTCCTGCGCGATCGTCCGGGTTGCCAGCGCGAGCGGCCGAGACCCTTTTTGGGGAACCCTTTTGCAGAGGACCAGCATCTACCCACCTACCTCCTCCTCCTCCTCCTCCTCCTCCTCCTCCTCCTCCTTGGCACGCCGTGTACCCCTGTGGCAAGCCCCAGGGGGCGGCGGGTCTTGTGGCCTTCGGCTCATCCCGCCGCGCAGGCAGGCGCCCCCGGCTGCAGCTGCTCTGTGGGCACGCGGCTGGTGGTCTGCCGGGCGCAGAGGGCTGCGTAACCTCGCTCTAATTCGGGGTGCGCGTCACTTCCCAGGGTGCCAGCTCTCTTTCTCACCATGCAGCTTCATCACTTTCTGGCCGGCTGCTGCATTCAATCTTTACTTACTTAGTTATTTACTTACTTGCTTACTTACTTTGGCTCATCCCGCCAACGTGCCTGGGTCGTGGACAAGACGCCCATGTAATGCCCCTTTCTGGAGCGTCTTGGAGGCCTCTCGATGGCTCCTTCGGGGGCACGACTCGAGGGCACCCGAGGGAACTGCGCTCGGTGCCTCGCGGCCCGGTGGCGGATTACGAGCGGCTGAGGCCGGACGAGGTGGACAGGGTGGCGAACACGCCGGTGACGATCAGCCGGGCAACGAGCTTCGGGGAGTGCCCGCTGAACCCGGCGGCGTACGAGGCCGGCGAGGCGGCCTGCTCCCTGCACGCGCTCGAGGGCGAGGAGCCGCTGCTGGCAGCCGAGGCGTCGGGGTAGGCGCCCGTGCTGGCGGCGCGGTGCTCTGGGCCCCGTGGGGGCCGCAGGGGCGGTCTGCTGCTGCGGCGGCTGCGCGTGGGGCGTTCCAAGACTGTGTTGGTCTTAGGCGGAGCTGAGGGAGCTGATTCATAGGCGGGGACGCACGCGCGGCCATCTTAGCATTCCCACATCGCTGACAACGTTTTTCGAATGCCAACTTATCTGTCTGGGTTACAAATGTAATCCACCAAGGGATCATCTGTGCGCACATTTAAATCCTCCTCCTCCTTTTCCTACCCCTCCCCCCTCCTGGCTCCTTTGACATTGGAGGTTCGGGTGACATGTGTGGGTCGAATGTAAGATAGTTGCGGTGGCCGGGCGGACTCCCCCCCATCCCCCTAATCACCCTCCTGCTCCCCCCCTCCTTCTCCTTCCCCTCGGAGGGCGCATCCCCCGGAGCCTCTGAGAGCACCGGGGACTTCCGAGAGCCTCCGAAAATCACAGAAAGCCACCAGAAACATCCGAAAACATTCGACGAGCGACGAGGACCACGATGGCGTTGACGACGGCGGCGACGGCGGCGACGGCGACGGCGACGATGACGGCGACGACGACGGCGACGGCACGACGACGGTGGCGACGACGGCGGCGACGACGGCGGCGACGACGGCGGCGACGACGGCGACGGCGGCCCCCCGCGGCCCAAGCCCGCCCATGGCGGGGGCGCCGGGCTTGGGGGCCCTGGCCCCCGAGCGGCTCTGTCGGGGCGGCCACCCCATATCCCCCCGTTTGGTGGGGGGGGGGGCAGGGGAGGAGGACGCGGAGAAGAATGAGGAGGAGGATGATAAATGGAGGTGTTGTGTGAGGCGGAAGAGGGAGAGGGAAGGACCGACGGATGTACGATGGCATTAGCTCAGCTGTGGCGCGTGGTGCACGCCAGATCTCTCGAGGTAAACTTGGCAGGCGCAGCACTTTCACGCGCTGGACTCGATCGGACAACCCATACATCACAACAACAGTCATTGATTAGATCTGAACCGATCGAAGACAGCACGTTGCACAACAGAACGCGCTTCCCGAGGATCCACAACCGTGCTTCGAGGTACGAGTTGGAGAGTCCTCGGGTCCCTTTGAGGCCCAAGGGGTGGATTTCTCAGGAGGCCTCGGGCCAAGAGGGTCCAATGAGCCCCCAAGACTATCCAAGAGGGCCTTGATACTGGCCTAGAGCGTTCCAAGACGCCCAAGACGAACTCAAGACGGCCCAAGAAGCCCCCAAGAAGGACATATCGCCGAGTAAGACGGGCCAGGGGCCCCCAAGAGTCCAAAGAGGGCCGCAAGAAGCCCCAAGAGGAGCCTAAGAGGGGGAACGCGAATTGTCAGTCCAAGCCCTCCCCTTGCCCCAGTAACCGCCAGCAGCCCCCGAGAGTGAGTTCCCCGGGAGCCCCCGAGCCCCACCCCCGAGAGGCCCCAAGGGTGCCCCCGAGTGTTCCCCAGATGATCCAGAGAGGTTCCCCTACAGACCCCAAGAAGCTCCTGATCCAGGCACAGTGGCGGAACAGGCCGCAGGCCACTTGATACTAGAAACCGCCGAGATGTCCATCACGCAAGTCGATTGCTTGGTGAGCTCATGATTTAGCTTCGAGCGGCACCTTTCTATCCAATCCAGCGCCCAAGAGGTGTAAGATTGGCTGCACACGCCCCCCCCCCCTGTCGACCCCGGCGACGGGTCCGCAGGGAGTCATTCCTTGAAATTTAAACTCGCAAGCTCTGGCGCAGCCCTCAGCGAAAGTCGTCACCATCTGAGTCAGGATCCTCCTTGTCATCCCACGCGCTGCCGTCCGAGAGCGAGGAAATCGACCCGTCTCCACCCTCGCCGTCTTGGTCAATCGTCTTCTTGGGCTTCTTGGCCTAAGGCTTCGTGTCCTTCTTGCCGGCGGCATCGTCCGCCCCCAGCTTCTCAGTCTTCTTTCCCCCCTCGGGATTGCCATCTTCGCCCTCCTTCTTGCCTGGCCTCGACCTTTTCTTGGGCTCAGCCTTAGGATCATTCCCAGTGGACTTCATGATGGCGGCGATCGCGGTGCTGTAGATCGGGCTGCCAGTGGTCTTCATCTCGGCAAGCACGGAAGTCCGCGTCATGGAGCGGATTTGCTCCGCATGTTCGGTCGTCATGCACAGACCGTAGTATCCAATCTTGAGTTTGGCGCAGGCGAAGGCCGCCCCGCCGCATTCAGGGGTCATGTCGTAGACGACCTTGACGTAGAAACGCTTGAAGGGGGCCTCGAAGAACGTCGATGGGAGCGAGTTGAAGAACACGCGCTCTACCGATGCATCAGGGCGCTTCTCCTTATCTCCGTTGGGGCATAGTCCTCCCACTGGGATGCGTCAAGAGCCATAGATCTTCTTCTTGTTCAGCACGGTGTCGACCCACTCGTTGTCGGGGTTGCCGAGCACCACGGGCTCCAAAATGGTGCCACGATTGGTCTGGCCCTGGTAGATGTCGCACGCGCGCTCTGGGAGGCAAATCGGAGTCTTCGATACACGGTGGGCTCGAAGCGTCTGGCACAGCAGCGCCGTGCCCCTCACTTGCCCCTTTTCCTCGCCTTCTCCGAAGACTCCAGCGTGAAACAGTCGATCTTTCGTTCACAGTAGCCCTTCTTCTTGACCTCGATGTCGCCTGGATCTGCATCGTCATCCGGGTCATCCTCAGCGTCCTCTCCCTCCGGCTTCGTCGTCTTCGCCAGGCCTTTGACCCAAGGCTTGATCAGGCGCTTCACGAGGCCTGGCCTGGAGCCATCCAGGCAGCACACCAAATCGCCTTCGTTGAGGGTGGCGTTCGAAGCGTCCTCGCCTCGGAAGCGGCCCATCATGATCGCGGCCACTGCTCGCTCGTACAGTTTGTCTGGCACAGGGGGCTTGCGGGACCTGGGTTGCGATGCAGCTTCGCACCAAGTGTCAGCGTTGAAGAGAATTATGGCGAATCCGCTTCCGTCCCTGGCCTGCTTTGCCAGCTCGCTTGACTCTGTCATAGTCTTCAGCTCGTCCATATGGGTGGGGTAGACGTTGAAGGAGCAGTACCTGCGCACGTGCTTGTCCAACTCTCTGTTGAGATCTTTGAGCTGCGTCTCCTCGAGAGCCTTCACTGCTTCCTCTAATTTGGTGTTCTCAGCGCCAACAGCGTGCGTAATGGGAGAGGCGGTCGGTTTACCATTCTTCTCGTCATCGGCGGTCATGGTGATGTCGCAGTCTGGGGTCGTCGCCTCAGCCTCCAGTTGTTGAAGGCACTTGTCCAATTCGGTCTTCACGGACGGGTGCTCCACAAATTCCAACACACTTTGCGAGCCTGGATGCAGTTCCGCATTGAGGACTTGTAGCTGTCCCCGTAGATGATAGACTCTGCAAGCGTCAGGATCATGGCGGAGCTCTGCGGCCAAGCACTGAGGAAAGCTATGTCGTTCACGGCGTCCCCTGGGCGGTTGGTGAGGGCCTGTCGGCACTTGGAATGCGAAGACAAATACTCCCGAATCTTCGCGTTGAGCTCTGGCTTGATGTGGTGCTTATCGATGAACCGGAACACACACTCCTTGAATTCCTTCTGCAACAGCGCGCAGCTGCACAGGATCTGAGACAGCTTCACCACACTGAACTCACCGATGTGAATATATCCCATCTTGAAGCCGTCGTACAAACGCCTTCATGATCCATTCGATGTCCTCTGGGACGCGAGCCTTACTGATGATGGCATTGAGTTTGTAGACGCTGTTGAGCGGCGTGCTAACTATATTCGGCGACTCCTCTTCGAAAGCACGGAGCACAGACCGGCAAGAGGCAATGGACATCAACCGTGATCTGATAGTCAGACAACAATCATCGAACGATTTGTTCATTGGCTCACTGGAGTCCGCCAGCCGGACGCTCTTCAAGTGCTTGGTGAGGACGGGTTCGTTCACCTGCTTCGATAACTCCTTCGCGAGCCTGGCACGTTCGATGAGCACGAACTCGATGCGCTGGAGTGTCGTCCACCCTGCTCGCGAGGGCTTCTGAGAAGTCCCGCCGCCGTCTGAGAAGGCCTTCTCCTTCCCGTTTCCCCCCCTCGCTCGCCGCCGAGTCAGGAATCGAAGTCATGTTTCTGTCCGCAATGCAGGCATTCCGTCAGGCACTGGGCCTACACGAGCCCTTCTCTCTGCCATCTGCTGCCACTACGTCGGGCGAGTCCTCACACAGGCGGATTTTGAAAGAGAAGTGAGACATAGGCGACAAACTATCAGAAGTAGCCCAAAATCGTCGAAACTCGTCCCCAGTTTATTTTTCAAGCTATGTTTGAAGAGTCCCTCTCACACAGGAGGTTTCTTGAGAGAGAAGTAGGACATAGGCGAGAAAAAATATCAGAAATGGCCCAACAAATCGTCGAAACTTGTCCCCAGAGTATTTTTCAAACTACAGTCGGGCTGCTGAAGAAGGAACCCTTTTCGCCTGGGAGGGGCTCCGTGTTCCTCAGCTGTTTTACAGTGCTCCTTGGGTTTTCCTGAGGTTTCCCATGGGAAATCTGAGTTTGACTCATGGGAAAAAGGGGGCCTCGTTCCTGATTGATCGTCCCTTAGGTCAACGCCCCGACTGTGTGTTTGACGAGTCCTCCTGTGGAGGGGCAATGCCCGACGTCCTGCCGCCAGAGCCTCCCCCCCCCCCGCGAGGCGGACGCCCGCCGCCGCGAGCAGCCACGGGCGGCGGCATCCCGGAGCGGAGCCCGGTGAGCGGGCCCGGCGGCTCTCCTCGTCGCACGCGCCGTCCTGGCCGTCCACGCGGAGGAGGAGGAGGAGGAGGAGGAGGAGGAGGAGGAGGAGGAGGAGGAGGGGAGGAGCGAGGAGGAGGGAGGAGGAGGAGGAGGAGGAGGAGGAGCAGCGAGGAGGAGGAGGAGGATGAGGAGGCGGAGGAGGAGGAGGCGGAGGAGGGAGGTAGCAGCGAGGAGGAGGAGGACGGAGGCGCGAGGAGGAGGAGGAGGAGGAGGGGAGGAGGAGGAGGAGGAGGAGGAGGAGGAGGGGAACGAACAATTGCACCAGCCTCGAACGTATCCCTATCCCTGAGATCGACACGCTAAAAGGAGATGGCAATCCTAGGGATGTACCCTCAGAGACTGAGGAAACCCCTAAGATCGCCATCATGATGAGGCGATGCCCAACATAGGGATAGGGATATGTTCCAGGCTGGTAACAATGTCGACGACGACGACGACGACGACGACGACGAGACGACGACGACGACGACGGACGACGGGCGACGGCGGACGGCGACGGCGCCCCCCCCCCCGCGACGGCGCGGACGGCGACGGCGACGGCGACGGCGACGCCGACGACGACGACGGCGACGGCACGCGACGGCGACGGACGACGACGACGACGACGACGACGACGGCGACGACGACGACGGCGACGACGACACCGACATTAAGGGGAACGGACAATGACATAAACATAAAACACTCGGAGGTCCGCGCGGAGTTCTCGGATCCGCGCCGGAGCCCCCTTAGCGGCGCCTCCAGCGCCGCCCCTGGCGCGCTCCGCGCGCCAGGGAGGGGGGTCCAGCGCAGATCCGAGAAATCCACGCGGACCTCAGAGTTCTGATGTTTATGTCATTGTTCGTTCCCCTTAATGTCGGTGTCGTCGTCGTCGTCGTCGCCGTCGCCGTCGTTGTCGCCGCCGTCGTCGTCGTCGTCGTCGTGGTCGTCGTCGTCGTCGTCATCGTCGTCGGTCAGGGCTCGAGATGCGAAAAGTTTGCGATTCTCATGGCTCCCCAAGTGTGGCCAGGCCAAACGGGGTTGGAAGCTCGCGCTGCACCTCCGATGCGTCGGCGATGCGCTTGGCTGTGGAGCCCGCTTCTCCCGCACGCCGACGATGCCGATGCCTCGCCGACGTCGACGATGCGTCGTCGCTGTGGCCCGATG
>CAUYUJ010016408.1:73678-131178 GCA_963575745.1 Prorocentrum cordatum | reverse complement strand
GATGTCGTTCTGGCCTAGGTTCGATTGTACGATGCCCAGCAGCATGTCCTGCTCATTTTGTACCGGGCTCGCTGTCCTCGCCGCCGCAGACGTTGTTCCAAGCCGCCTGCCCAACAGCGGCCGCTGTCAGTTTTGGACAACATTTGCTGTTGGGACTTGTACCCATTGTTTTCCCATAATTACCCACTTCGGGCGTCCAAATCAGTGATTGGGCCGAGGAGCCCAAAAGATGTAGCCAGAATCACGAAGCCATGCCTGCCGTATACTGGCGCTTCTTCGGGCGGCGGCAGTTCCGACCAGTGGAATGGGACGGGGTGGCGATCCCCCTAGCTGTACGCAGCACTAGACCAGGCCCCAGTCCTGCCAACGTCCGACAGCCAGCGTCTCGGACAGATCGAGACGGAGGTGGTTCACCCTGTTCGGCCCCCCGGCGGGGCCCTCTTTGCACCGGGCCCCTGCAGGGGCCGTCCACCGAGCGGCGGGGGATGGGAGGCCGCGCCCCCCCCGGGGGAGAGTGGCCGCGAGGGCGGGGCCCCGCGCCTCGAGAGGGACGCGGGGCGCAGGAGGATGTCTGGGCAGGTGCCTTCCCGAGCGCGACGGCCTGCGTGTGCGCCGGGGCCGTGCTGGGCCTCTGCCCGTGCCTGGGCCTGGCGGCGCGGCTGGCGCCGCTCGGCGCCTCCTGGCTGGCCTGGGCGCTGCTGGCCGCCGCGGCGCTGCGCTTCGCGGCGCCCCTGCTGCTCGCCGCGCCGTGGCCGGCGGCGCCCTCCGCGGGCGGCGAGGCGGCGCGCACGGGGTGCGGGCGCGGTGCCGCGGAGCTGCGGCCGCGGAAGCCGTCTGGCAGGGCGGGCACGTAGCCGGGCAAAAGAGATCATCATCTGCTGCAGATGCGCGCGCTGTCCTCGCCGCCGCGGACGTTTATGCTTCGGCGAGGCAGAAGGCCGCCTGCCCGGCAGCGGCCGCTGTCGATTGGGGACCACTTGTTGCTGGGTATCGTGCTATGTTCGTCCCGTACCTTCTTTCGGACGTCCACATCGAATTCGCACAGCAAGGTTTGGTTCCGCACGGTCGATTCGTGTCGCGTCGACGCGGTTGCGACCACCTAGTTAAGCGGGGGTGTCTGAGTTTGATCGCTGCCAGTGGCCCAGAATCGGCCGATACCTACCAATCTGCGCCATCGGAAAGGCGCGATCATCGCTCCGGGTGGAACGATCCGAGCCGGGCCAGAAACCCACGCGCAGGTCGCCACGACACGAATTTGCCACACGCACATACTACCAGCAGGCTGGATACACCTGTTAGTCAGCGGCGAGGCAGAACTGCACCAGCGAGCGGCGATCCGTAGCAACCGATACGCGAATTGGCTGGCGTGGAAGAGGGGGGAGCAAGACAAACAGGGCGGCCGCGAAGGACAGGAGGAGGCGGAGGGCACTCAGCCCATAGATCCGATGTCGTAGTTTTTTCAATGTGGGGTCCCCGGAAGTCTCGACCCATTCCCCAGGACCGCTTTTTCATCCTGAGTCGTTTTTTGACGGTCCCGTGGCCCCAAGAGGGCCGCGAGAGGCCGAAAATTACGAAACATTGTCGTTTTGATGTTTTCAATACGTTGGATCTCTGGCACTCGCGGAAGAATTCCAAGCTGAGTGCGCCGGCGCGGCCAGCATCGGCAGCAGGCCGGCCACACATGTGCCGCAGCCGGCCTAGGCCAGAGCCAGACAACCGCGTGGCCAGAGGCGTTTCTCCAGCGCTCGGCCATCGCATCGCCGAGGAGACGTCGGGCTGCCGCGGCGCGGCAGCCCTCGTGGGGGGTGGTTCGGATGCAACTCCTGTGAGGTCAAATTCTGATTTTGCCCTGGTCCGAAATCCTTATTATCTGGCATAATCCGGCATAATCCCACTTATAGTCCGGCTTAATCCCGCTTAATCCGGCTTGATCCCGCTCAATCCGCGCCCTAATCGGGCGTGGCAGCCCCCCGATGGGGCTTAATCCTTTGTAATCTTTCCGACGAAGGCCTCCCAGCAGTTGCCTCCTGAGGGGGGGTGTTCCTGGCCACCGCGCGGCTTTCGGCAGGGCAGGGCACGCTCCTCATTCGGGGGGGCGAGAGAGTATCCATGCCACGCCGCCGCGGGGGCCCCCGGGGCCCCTTTCGGCGCGTTGCTCCCTCGCTCTTCGTCCGAGGAAGACCATCCGCGACCCGGCCCGCGGCCCACCCGCGACCTGGCCCGCGACCCACCCCGCGATCCACCCACATTGCTTTAACGAAGAAATCGGCGCCTGCGGCGGGCTCACTGCATAATTTGTAAAAGTTAGGCGCCTGCGGCGGGCTTCTTCAGAGCCTCCCAGACTGACGACGTCCTCGCCGCCCCCTCACTCTCATCCGCACAGCGCACATCGACAGTAACACGCCGATGGGGCCCAGGGGGCCCCCGCGGCGGCGTGACATGGACACTCCTTCGCCCCCCCAGATCATCAGTGCCTCGGGGTCCGCGCGCGGAGCGCGCCAGGGAGAGAGCCGGACGCAGCTGCTGCGGCCAATGTGGGCGAGCGCGGGATGCACGCGCGGCGAGGCCAAGGGGAGCAGCGGAGGCGGGCGAATGCTCGGGGGCAGGTCGGCGGAAGGAACTGTGAGGCGTCACGGATGGGCCGACATTTCCCCCACCATTATCACATGCATAGGTGGCACGGGGGAGAGGGGAGGACGGGGAGGTCCTCCTCCTCCTCCTCTTCCTCCTCCTCCCCTCCTCCTCCTCCTCCTCCTCCTCCTCCTCTTCCCCCCCGTCCTACCTATGGTAGTGGTGGTGAAAATCTGCCAATCGGTCACCATCTGCGCATTTGTGGCACCAGGGCTTCCAGAGTCGGCCATGTGGCCACACGTTTTTCCACCGCTGTCCCCGCGCGTGGTTGGTCACGCTGGCCAATCACACCTGTATCGTGTATCTATCAAACGGCCCCCGCACGTCCCACCGTGTGAACCCGGCCGTGTGTGCTTCAAGCCTTTTTGACGGAGGAGGAGAAATGAGAGGTGGGCGATCAGGCGGAAATGGTGGAGGAGGGTGAGGAGGGTCCATTGTGCGATCGCTACGTCGACTTTCTTGCACCATCGGTGCTGTCTCACTTGCCTCTCTTGCACTCGCTCGCTACCACGACCTGCTTTGATCGCTGCCACTGCTTCTGCTGGTGCCCCTGTGACGCCCGCCACTGCCGCTTGACGCTCTTAATCCGCTCCGCCAGGGACTCCTGTTCTTCCGCGTCTGTGTCGTTGTTTTCGGATTGAATCGTCGTTCGCATCATCGTTACCACGATGTTCCTCATCGTGCTCCTCCCCTCCTCCTGCTCTACTTTACCCCTTGCCACTGCCGCTTGACGCTCTTAATCCGCTCCGCCAGGGACTCCTGTTCTTCCGCGTCTGTGTCGTTGTTTTCGGATTGAATCGTCGTTCGCATCATCGTTACCACGATGTTCCTCATCGTGCTCCTCCCCTCCTCCTGCTCTTCTTTACCCCTTGCCAATGTCGTCGTTCTCTCGTGCGTGTTCCTCATGTTCCTTCTTTACTCCCCGCTGCTCCTCCTCCTCAGCTCCTTCTCCTCATGCATCCCTACTCCCTGTAAATCACTCCTCCCCCTAGCCCATCCAGACGTGTCGGTAGGGCGGGCCTGGCGTTTCGATTAAGACTTTCGCACCATTCATGATCCTGAAACTCGTACGCTTGAGGTTGCTTTCAAACTGTGGCTCTCGCTTCAGCGCCGAGCACATTGCTTTTTCAGTTTGTAGCAGCTTCAAGGATGGAGGGAGGAACGTTTTCAACATGTGGGTATCGCCTTAGCGTCGTGCACATTCGTCTTAACATGTTGCAGCAGCTTCGCGGATGGAGGGCGGGTCGTTTTCAAAGTGTGGTTCCTTCTTGAGCGCCGCGCACGTTCGATTCAAAAGTTTGCAACAGTCTCGCGGATGGAGGGCGGTTGGTTTGCAAAATGTTGTTGTTCCTTAGCGCCGCGTGCACTCGCCATACAGGTTTGCAACATAATCCGGGATTCGCATTGTTGAGGGTCCAAGGATGGTTCCCTAGCACGATTTAGGATTGTCAGGACGCAACCGTCATTCTGATCTCGTTGCGTTGAAGTCCCAGGAATGGCGTTCTGGTACGAAGTAGGGTTGTCAGGATGCAGCAGTCATGTTGGTTCGCTGCTCTGAAGTCCCAGGAACGGCGTCTGGCACGATTGATGATGAGCGGACGCTTGCCCTGCAATAGGGCATTTCCCCTAATAGTAATAGAATATTGCAGGGCCTTTTGAAGAGGGAACTCGGAGGGAGGGTTTTTTGCAACATCGTTGCACCGTCTTTGGTTTACAAAGGTCCTCCTCCTCCTCCTGCCTATCTCCCTCCATATGCTTATCCTTTGTCCTCCCTCCTTTTCGTCGCTCCTTCCAACCCTTTTGTGTTAGCCTTCCGTTTGCATAACATTATACGTTGGTTTCTCTCAGTCGTAGCCTCCCGCCTCTTCCCTATTCTCTACTCCTCCTCTTCCTTCGCACTCCCAATTTCTTCTACTCTTGCTTGCTATGTTGCTACATCCATGATCATGCACTTTCTCTTTTATCACCGTTCCCAGTTATGTTCAAGTGTCGTCATTTTCTTGCGCCCCTGGGTGATGCCATGCGTGCAACTGCCTCCCGTTTGCCCCGCCTCCTGGGGGTCTGGCGGAGCGGTGCAGCACGCAGCTCCGAACAGTGTCCTGCCCTCCCTGTGTGCTGTCAGCCGTTGATGGGGTCCAGCGGAATGGTGCCTTGTGCAGCTCAAGTCGGGCCCTCGACCTCTCTGGGCTCCGCTTGCTGCGCCATTTTGGCTACTTTGTTGCGCCCCTGGTTGGTGTTTCGGAGACGTGTCTCGCGCAGATCCACGCCCTCGCTGTCGGGCGTCATTGTGTCATTGCGTCGCGGTGTCCACGCCACTGCAGATCTCGTGTAATTGCGTCGTACCTCGCCCTCCCTGCTGCCGGGCGTGCAACTGTTGCCACTTCGATGCGCCCTGGGGGGTCCGGCGAAGTGGCGTAGTATGCAGATACAGTCGGGACCTCGCCGCCCCGCGTGTGCTGGCGCAGTGGTGCAGCACGAAGTCACAAACATGACCTCGCCCTCGTTGTGTGCTGCCAGGCGGCGCAGATCCAAACGGGACCTCGCCTTTCAGGCTGGCAGGTGTGACCACTTCTGCTGCGCCCCGAGGGGTCTGGACGAGCGGCGTTGCGCTGTCCACGCTGGTCCAGGCGGGACCTCGCTCCCCGCGTGCTGTCAGGTTTGCCGCCGTGGTCCTCGGAATTGTGTCTTGCGCAGATCCAGTTGTTGGACATCCCCGGGGGGCAGGAGGAGGAGGAGGAGGTGGCGGAGGAGGAGGAGGAGGAGGAAGAGGAGGGGGAGGAGGGAGGCGGAATGATGGGAGCGTGGAGGATAGGAGGTGGTGGAGAGAGAGGAGGAGGAGGAGGAGGAGGCGGAGGGGGTGCAGTTGTGGCGGCTTCGCTGCCCCCCCAAAGGGGGGCTCCGCGGGGCGGTGCCCTGTGCGCAGACCTCCACGGGGCCTCGGCCTCCTGGTGGTGGCTCCGCCGTGCGTGCCGTGTTGGCCTTTCTTCTGCTGCGCCCCTCCTCCTCCTCCTCCTCCTCCTCCTCCTCGCCTCCTCCTCCCGTCGTCCTCCACCTCCTCCTCCTCCCCCCCCCTCCTCCTCCTCCTCCTCCTCCTCCTCCTCCTCCTCCTCCTCCTCCTCCTCTCCTCCTCCTCCTCCTCCTCCTCCTCCTCCTCCCCCTTCTCCCGAGGGGGGGGACTGTTTACGGGGGCTCGGGCTCGAGCTCCTTGCGCGGCGTGGCGTTGCGTTGTCCTCCCGATCCGCCGAGGGCCAGGCCAGGGGCCCGCGCGAGCCATCAGGCATGGCCCCGGCCCTTCGGGGAAGTGGCGCAGTGCGCGCGTCCAGTCGGTTCGGCGGCAACTCGTGGGAGCCCGGTTTGCCCTCTCGGTTCCGTCTTTGGCGTCGGTCGGCGTCGACGAGCGCCTGGGAGTCGAGGAGACAGCGCCGAATCAGCGTCGGCCGGCGTCGGTTAGCGTCGACTGGCGTCGACGAGCGTCGGTTTGCAAGAGCCGACGAGATGGCAGGGGGAGGCCTCCACGAGTTGCCGCCGAAAGTCGGGCTTCACCCCGTGTGTGGGCGGTGTCGGCCGTGCAGTCGTGGCCGCTCCGCTGCGCCACCTGCGGGGTCCCGCTCAGTGGTGGTGCAGTGCGCGGCTCCAGTTTTGGCTTGGCTCCCCCCCCCCCCAATCGGCTGCCATTTTCAATGTTCATTCGGCGGCGGGCGAGGGGGGAGGGGCGTGAGAGGGAGAAGGCCTCCTCGGAGAGTTCGGAAGCCCCCTGGTCCTCTGGGAGGTGTGCTGGGCCTTCCCCGAAGACACAGAAACCTGCTCTGAGGGCGCGAGGGCTTCTTCGAGGTCCCAGCGGCTTCTGAGAAGGCCTTCTCCTTCTCGTTTCCCCCCCTCGCTCGCCGCCGACCCCTGTCTTTACCCCCCGGTTGTCTGGCTTCTTAGAAGTCCCAGCGGCTTCTGCGACGGCATTCTCCGTCTCACTTTCCCTCTCGCTCGCCGCCGATACTTTGCCGCGATCCTGGCCCAACTTGACCATGCGGCTCGGCTCGGGCAGCGGCGGCGTTGGCTGTGGCTTCCTCTGGTATATGCACGTCCTGCACGTCATGCGTTCCAGAGCCAGAGTCGCTAGCTGGGCTCGGACTTCCTCTCTGGGCTGTGCCTGGGACCTTCAAACTTCGCTATCGACAGTATCGCAGCCCCCCTAGTTGCATGTTTTCTGCAGTTGGCAGTAAATGTGTTTCTCCTCTTTCTCCTCGCGATATTTACCTGTCACTCCTAGTCATCACTCGTCCTCATGTTCGTCGTCGCCTTCTCTCTCCACCTCCAGTTTCGACGTTCTTATCCTCCGTTCGTCGTCATCACTCTTCCTCACTTGTTTCTTCCCTCTCCACCTTTTTTCCCGCCAATGGTTCCAATGGGCCCCATTCGTCCCGCGACGCCATGGCGTCTTGTACAGTGTTTCAAAGGGGATCCCAAGCCTTATCATGTCACCAGTTCTTTGGGTGGGCGCGCCAGTTATTCCATTTCAGGGCTCCGTTCGAGTCTCGATGATCCCCTCCCCGTCCTCCTCGCCCTTCTTTTCATACAACTACTATTGCTAACATTGTTCCAGGTACGGGGACTCCTACTATTACTGCAAATGTTGTTCGCACCATCAGTATTAACATGAAGTCTCCTTCGTATGATACTTCTAGCACGCCGTCGTTCATTTCACCCCCTTCCAAGCATACAGCATATTCTATGGGATCCCACACCATGTTTCAACGTTTCTTCCCTCTCTCCCTCCTGTCCTCCCTTCTTGCATTACCCCCTCTCCTCCTCCTCCTCTTCCCCCTCCGCCTATTCCTCCTCCATGCCTCTTTCCCGAGCTACATGCGTTCCGTCCCTCGTTCCCCGCCTTCGCACCCCCCCAGCCCCAATTGATCATCCTAACCCCCCCGTGCAGTCGAGCTTGACCAGTAGGGCAGCCCTCCCAAATCAAGGGCACCCTTGTGTCTTGTGCTCCGCGTCCCTGTCTTCTGCATGCATTCCTGGGGGCAGTGTGCTCCCGGGAGGGGTCGCGCGTCCTCTCGCGTGCCCTTGCCAAGCAGACTCGATTGCCGAACCTCCGAAGACCTCCTCCTCCACCACCCGTTCCTCCTCTTCGCCTCTCTGGCCTCCCCGCACCTTCGCCCCAAGGTGCCGTCTACTCGTGTCTGTCCTCGCAGGCCCCTTCTGTCCAGTCACAGCCGAGCAGTCGAGCAAGGAGTGCCTGCCCCCACCCGCAGGAGAGGAAGCAGCTGGAGATCGAGGCGCGGCAGCAGCTCGAGAAGAAGATCGCGAAGGAGGAGTTCCTGAAGGCCCCCCCCCAGCCGCGGCGCCCCCCCCCCCCCCCCCCGCCGGGGGGACGGGCGGTCTCCATGCCTTGGCATCGCTCGGACGTGTGCATTTTTCCGTCGGCGAGGACCATCGAGGAGCATCCTTGATCATTTGGCGAAAAATCCACGCACGAAACTGAAAAAAACACAGGGAATGGACGTCCGAGCGATGGCGAGATGCAGCAGACCAGCGCTCGAGCGGAACGGTGTGTTTGCGCGGTTGCCATGGCCTTACGGCTGGTGCCGCCGACCCTGAAGGGAGACGACGACGATGACGACGACGACGACGACGATGACGACGACGACGACAACAGCGGTGTCGGCAACGACGATGACGCCGACGTGGGCCAGAGTCCTCAAGGATGGTTCTTGGGGTCTCTTCGGAAGTCTCTCGGGGGCCGCTTGGGAGCCTCTCGGGGGCCTCTTGGGAGCATCTTGGGGGCCTCTTAGGAGCTTCTTGGGGGCCTCTTTGGGCTTCCTGGAGGCCTCTTGCGGGCCCCTTGGAGCCGTCTTGGGGACCCCTTGGGGTCTCCTGCGAGCGTCTTGGGGCCGAGGGCTCGAAATATCCGTTCGGGTCCCCCGTCTGGGTACGCTCTTGGAGTCGTCGCTGGGACACTGTCAACCCTGAGGAAGCCCAGGCGCGCCTGCGAGCGACTGCCCCTGACCCAGGCGCCCTGGGGGACGGAGGGAACTGTCCCGCCGCCGAGATCAACAGAGAGTGCCGCTAGTTGTTGTTGGGGAGGAGGAGGAGGAGGAGGAGGAGGAGGAGGAGGAGGAGGAGGAGGAGAAAGTGCAGCTAGTTGTTGAGCAGGAGGAGGAGGAGGAGGAGGAGGAGGAGGAGGAGGAGGAGGAGGAGGAGGAGGAGGGACGGACAGAAAAACACGAGCGCGGGCAGCAAGCGGGAAAAGGGGAGGGCACCAGCAGCAAGGCGGAGGTGGTGGTCGTGCTCGCAGCCAGGGGCGGTCGTGGCCGCGGCCTGGGTCAAGGGGGGGCGGGGGTCGTCGTCGAGCAGGGCGTCGGGAGCGGTCGTGGTCGCGGTTGCGGTCGGGGGTGGTCGCGGTCTGGGTCAGGGGAGGGGGTCGTCGGGGCAGGGCGTGGACGAGAGGCGCGGGTCGACGGGGAAGGGGCCGTCTTGGAGGCGTTTTAGGCTGTCTTGGGGTCCTCTTGCGCTGTTCGGGGGCCCTCTTGGAGGCCTCTTGGGCCGTCTTGGGGCGCTTCCGGGGCTCTGGGACCGCGCGGGGACCGCGCCAGGGTTTTGGAATCGCGCGGGGAGAAAGCGCATCTGGGTGGCGACCCCCCCCCCCGGGACCCCCCCCGGGACCTCTCCCCCAGCGCGGGGAAGGGGCCAAAGGGAAGGGGCTTCCCTTCGACTCGATTACGACATTGCTGGCTTTTTCTCTCGCCGACTAGCTTGAGGAGGAGGGTGCAGGGCAAGGGGACGACGGAGACGACGACTGACGGAGACGACGACTCGAACAGATAAGCCCCCCCCCACACACACACGCCGACAGGGTCGGCAGATTTCGTGGACAGTTGTCGTTTTGATTTTGCTTCGCAGCAGAGATGCAGAACTCTAAGCTTGCTAGATGGGGTCGGAGTAGATGGGGTTGGATGATCGCGCCGCATCTCCGATGCACCGCCTACTCGGCTCGCTGCGGAGCCAGATTCTCCCCACGCCGACGGCGCCGATGCGTCGCCGACGCCGCTGATGCATCGCCGATGCATTGGCCAATGCAGTGGCGATGCGGCGCGGTCCTCCGACCCCATCAACTCGGACCCATCTGGGAGGCCTCGAAGAACGAAGACAGACAGAAGGACAACGGAAGTGTTGAAGTTCACTGCTGCCACTTTCGCCGACCTCCCTTCCCGGCGCCGCTTTCTGCCACAAGCCCTCCGACGCTAGAGCGGAGGGAGGGCTTAGCCTCTTTTGACTTGTAGGGGGCCAGATGTGAACCCTACCCCTACCTCCCACGATTTCTGAGGGGGAGGGTGGGGTTCACTTCGTTCGGGAGCTCCCGAGCAAAGTGTACCCTACCCTCCCCCTCAGAAATCGTGGGGCGTAGGGGTAGGGTTCGCATCTGGCCCCCTAACCTGCCTGCAGCAAGGCAGAACCGCTTGTGGTGAAAAAACCCATCACATCGACAGGGAACAAAAGCGAAAACGAGAGGCACTGGTCAGCTCGTGCCCCGAAGGCAGCCGGGGTCCAGGGGGGAAACTTCAGGGGCAACGCGAGGGCGGGGTGGGCTCGGGCGCGGACGCCTCGGCCCCCAGTCGCCCGTGTGATCCCCTCCTCCTCCTCCTCCTCCTCCTCCTCCTCTTCTTTCTCCCCCTCCTCCTCCTGCCTCCTCCTTCTCCGCCTCCTCCTCCTCCTCCTCCTCCTCCTCCTCCTCCTCCATCTCCTCCTCCTCCTCCTCCTCCTCCTGCCTCTGCTCCTTCTCTCCTCCGCCTCCTCCTCCTCCTCTCCCCTCCTCCTCCTCCTCCTCCTCCTCCTTCTCCTTCCTCCTCCTCCTCCTCCTCGTTTTCCTCCTCCTCCTCCTCCCCCTCCTCCCCCTCCCCCTCCCCCTCCTCCTCCTCCTCCTCCTCCTCCTCCTCCTCCTCCTCCTCCTCCTCCTCCTCCTCCTCCTCCTCCCTCCTCCTCCTCCTCCTCCTCCTCCTCCTCCTCCTCCCCCTCCCCCTCCTCCTCCTCCTCGTTCTCCTCCTCCTCAACCCACTTCGCCCAGGATCCTGCGGATTCGCTGTCGGAGCCCATCGCCGTCGGCGATGCATCGCCGACATCGCCAGTTCCAGGTCGATGTTACCCCCCCAGGAGCTGTTCCCCCCGAGCGTTGCCCTCAGAAGTGAAGCCAGGAGTGTGTCGTGGTTTTTGGCCTCGGGGGGCTGTTCCCAGGCCCTGGGGCCGTGAAGGGAGCCACTCGGGGCGAAGAGCTGGTCCTGCCGGAAAGCCCCAGGTTCCGGGGCCCGTTTTCCTCGGGGCCCGCTCCCTTCATGCCAGCGCAGTCGCCGCCACAAGGGATTGGGCGAGGCGGCTTAGATCCGGGCGGGCTTGGCGACGTCCCTTTAAGTTCCTGTGTCGGCGGAGCAGACGCAGCACGCGCACTAGCATTAGCGCCACCGTCACCAGCACTGCAACGCACGGGCTGCGTCCGAACTTGTGCCCTGAGCGTGGGGGCATTTCCATTTGTGCCCACGCGCCAATCCGCCACCGTGCTCAGGCGGGAGCAGGGAAAGCGCTGGGGAAACGTACGACTCGAGTTTGCCAGAACTTCGGTCTGCTACAGTTTGTTTGAGTCATTTTCAGCATGAACTCAGACAGCTCAGTTTTTGTGGGATCTGTGCAGCGGGAGTTCGCGACACTTTTCACACCAGGTCCCGCCATATTTCTGTCGGCCCCATCTGAGGGATTTGAGTCCCATTCGGATCCCGCCATTTCTCTTCGGCCCCATCCTGGAGTGGGGGGAAGGAGCTGGGGGGAGGCGCGGGGGCGCCCGTGGGGCACGTGCCTCATAAGTTCCTGCGCGAACCTGTGATGTCAGGAAGAATGTCAGGCAGATGTCGCAGAGACCCGCCCAAACAGATGAACGCACGTTGGGCTCAATGCGCCGGGGGCCTTGAAGAAGTTGTTTCATAATATGTGAGACTTTCAACCTCACACTGCTGCACACATACACATATATACACACCCACACACACACACACGCACGCACACTCGCACATGAATGGGGCCCTGCAGCCAAGCGCGCAGCGACGCGGCGGAGTCAGTCAGCTAGAAGCCCGGAGAGCGCCGCGGCATCAGAATCAGCGCCGCGGCACGAACACATTCATAGTTTGTCCTCCGACGCGCCGTTTCTCCTGTCGACGGGAATGGCTGGACACACCAAGTGACCACGACTTGGTGGGAGCGTGGACCGACACACACAGACACCAATCAATGCAATTGTGGTGGCGGACATCTTGGAGAAGCCAAGCAACGGAAAATTGTATGCAGGATGCGAAGCAAACGTGGCCCGATCCCAAATAGCCTCTCGACGATCCGATGGTTGGCAATTACGCCAGTACCCATGCTGAGTGCGTACTCATGCATTGCTCAAGCTGCATCCATAATTCAATATCTCTCTCTTTCTCTGCCTCTCCCCCCTCCTTCCTCTCTTCCCCTCTCTCTCTCTATCTCTGTCTCTCTCTCCCTCTCTATCCCTCTCTCCCATCTGCCTCTTTTCCATGTCTTGAGAAATGTCGAAGGCGCCTACCGCGAATCACCGCCGCCCCCTGCCTTTCAGGATACGCCCACGTGGTCAAACGTTTGGGCAACAATTGATCACGCCATCGGACCATGCGTTCCCCCAGCTGTTGTGGAAGCCTTTCGGGGAACACGTGGGGGAGGAAGAGGAGGATGAGGAGAGGGGGGAAAACAGAGGATGTGGAGAAAGATGAGGAGACCTCTTGGTACTTTCTTGGGTCACTATTGGGGCCTCCAGAGCTTCCTGGGGGCCTCTTGGGGGCCTCCTTGGGCCTCTTGGGGCCCCTCGGGGCTTCTTGGGGGCTTCTTTGGCCGTCTTACAGCGTTCCTGGCCCGTCGGCAGCCGTCTTGGGAGCCCATGTGGGCCCTTTGTGGGTCGTCTTGAAGGCCATCTTGGGCGTCTCGGAGGCCTCTTGGGCCGTCTTGGGGCCCTTTGGGGGCCGTCTTGGCAGTCACGGGGCCTTCTGGAGGTCTATTGGGAAATCTTTGAGGCTTCTTGGGCCGCATTAGGTCATCGGAAGGCAGTTTTGAAGCAAGTGCCACAACCCGTTAAACAAACATTGGGACAATTTCTGATTTTGTCTTCTTTGGGTCTGTTGGAGGTCCCTTGGGACGTCTTAGGGGCCTCTTGGGCGCTACTTGACCCGTCTAGGGCTATCTTGGACCATCTAGGCGGTCTTGTGTTATTTCAGCGATCTTGGTTTCTCTTGGGGCCATATTGGCCGTCTTGGAGATATCTTGGCAGTCATCTTGGCCGCCTTGGAGACCATCGAGATTTGTGGGGAATCTACGCGGCCGTTCGGGTGGCTGGCGGGCTGGGCCGCGACCCCACGCAGAGTCCTTCCGAAAAGAACCGAGCACCTGCCAGGCGCTCGGCACGCCGTGCACCCTCGTGGCAAGACCACGGGGGGCACAGTGGCCCTCGGTGCACCCCGCCACCGTGCCTGGGCTGCAGGTCAGAGGCCTCCCGGATGCCTGCGAGGATCTCTCGGGAGGCGTCTCGGACGCCTCCTGGAGGCGGCTTTGGAGGGGGCGCAGTGGAGCGTCTTCGAGGCCCCTCGGGGCCTGATTTGGGCCTCTTGAGGCCTCTTGGGAGTGTCTCGTGGGCTTGCGAGGCGATCCCGGGGCCGTCTTCGGGCGGAGGGCTCAACATGCGAGTCCGTGCTCCCCACCGTCGGCCCCTTGTGGGGCCGTCTTGGGTACCTCTTGGGCTGTTCTGGGGGCGATCTCCGGCGCCTCCTGGGCCGTCTTGGACGCTCTGCAGACCGAAGCGGTGGCGATGCGAAAACCACGCAAAAACCAAAAGCTTTGGCGATTTGGGCCTCTTGGACCGACGGCCCCAGGGCGGCCGAGGCGGCCCGAAGAGGCGGCCATGGGAGGGCTCAGGAGGGGCGGCCCCCGTGGCCATCCGAAGCCATGTTGGACGTGCACGTCTTGTGGAGGACGATCCATGGAGAGGAAGCATGTTGCCAAATAATTGCCAGATGCATAGAACATGTTTGGAACATGTTCTAAACCTGTAACACACATGTTTTGAACATGTTAGAACATGTTTGAAACCTTTTGAACTATAGTTTAATTTAATGATAGGATGGTCAGGGTGTCCATGGTCATCACATCTACAATGCATGTCCCGAACAACGCGTCCTCGGCCTCGCGAAACGTCACGCGGGGACCACCCAAGAGCGCGCGGCCGCGCCCAAGAGCGCCCCAGAGCGCCGGGGAACGACCAGAACTCGGGGCTTTGCGCCCCTTGAAGAACATCTCTGCAGAACTCCCTCTGGAGAGCTCGAGGGCACTTGAGGACACTCCAACTCGTGCCGCAGGGCACGGTGGCGGACTTGCAAGGGGCTGATGTAAATGCTCGTGGGTGATGCTGAGTCAGCCCCTCGCGGCCGGTCTCCAAGGACGACAAACAGAGCGTGACAACCGTTCTCTCTCAACCGCCATTAGCGCGTGTGGGAACACGAAGCGGTGGACCGCGGCGCTGAATTTGCTTCGAGGTACTTGGCAGCAGCGCTTGCAAGTCGGGACCATCTTGTACAACGTGACCATATCCGCATGCGGCAAGAGCAGGCAGTGGCGGCACGCGCTCTGGCTGCTCAGCAGCATGATGGTTCTGATCCTGGAGCCAGACACCATCAGCTACACTGCAGGGGTCAGCGCTTGCGAGAGAGGCGGGCAATGGGAACGGTCGCTGTCGTTGCTCCGCGAATTTCGTGGGGCCAGGCTCGAGGCAAATCGAATTTCGTACAACGCTGGTATCAGCTCGTGTGAGAAAGGTGGACAGTGGCGTCATGCTCTTTCACTGTTGTATGAATTATCGAGAGATTGGCTGGAGCCAGACGTCATCTCTACTACATTGCAGGGCCCAGTGCGTGCCAGAAGGGCGCAGGCCCCAATGCACCAAAACCGCCCCGGGCTGGCCCCGGGCCGCCCCGGGCCGCCCAGGCAGGCTCCAGGACATGTCGAGAGGGCCCCCAGAAGCCCCCAAGACGGCCCCGGAGAGCCCCGGCACGCTTAAAGACGGGCCCAAGACGCCCGAGAGTCGCCCCAGACGGCCCAAGAGGCGTCCAAGACGCCCGAAGAGGCCTCCCAAGAGGCCTCCGAAGAGGGCCCCGAGTGACAGAAATCGTTGATTTCTATTGTGTTTTTCGATGTTTTCGGCCTCCTCGCCTCTTCGGCTTCCCAACGCTCCAAGACGGCCCAAGAAGTCCCCCCGACCGCTCCGAGGCGGCCGAAGATGACCCCAAGAGAGCCCCAAGACGGGCCAGGAGGGCCCCAAGACGGTCCCAAGGCGCCCCAGGACGGCCCCAGGACGGCCCCAGGACGGCCCAGGAGGCGCCCCAGACGGCCCAAGAGGCACCCAAGACGGCCCCAGGAGCGGCCCAAGACGGCCCAAGACAGTCCAAGAGGCGCCGAGGCGGGCCTCAGACGGCCCCAAGACGGCCCAAGAGGCACCCAAGACGGCCCGAGAGGGCCCTAAGACCCCCCCGGGAGGCCCAAAAGAAGGCCGAAGAGGCTCCGAAACGGCCCCCACGAAGCCTTCAGTGGCTTCAGAATTCCCTCCAGGAGCGGGGGAGCGGACGAGAGGCGACAGGCATATCGCAGGCAAAAACGCCCAAAGAGATCCCCAAACGGCCCCCACGAAGCACTACGTGGCCTCAGAATTGCTTCCAGGAGGGGGGGAGCGGACGAGAGGCGACCGGCATATCGAAGGCACAAAAGAACAATGTTGGACGCTCCGAGGGCCTTCGATGTTTCTCTCTTGGGGAGAGTCGTCGTAGGATCGACGATTGCCGACCGAGGGCTTGGAGAATCCAGCGAAAGAGGAGAAGAAGGTGGATGAGGAGGAGGAGGAGGAGAAGGAGGAGGAGGAGGAGGAGGAGGCGGAGGAGGAGGAGGAGGAGGGGGAGGAAGCAGCAGGACCTCCGAGCAGCAGCAGAAGCTGAGGAACACAGGAGAGCAGGAGGTCTTGGAGGGTGTGGAGAGCGCCTTCAACTCGCCACGTCGAGCTGATGTCGTGGACGGAGTCCACAGGTCTGCCCTAGTCAGCTACAGCGCCGGGATCAGCGCGTGCCAGAAAGGCTCGCAGTGGCAGCAGGCCCTGTCTCTGCTAAGCGAGATGTCGGAGGCGATGGTGGAGCCCGACATCTTCAGCTACTCCTCTGGGATCAGCGCGTGCGGGAATGGCGGGGAGTGGCAGCAGGCACTTTCGCTGCTTAGCGAATTGCGGGATGCGAAGTTGAAGCCAGACGGTGTCACCTACAACGCTGGGGTCAGCGCGTGCGAAAAAGGAATGCAGTGGCAGCTGGCTCTGGCGCTGCTCAGAGAGATATGGGAAGTGACACTGAAACCAACCGTCATCAGTTACCAGGCTGGCATGAGCGCCTGCGAGAAAAACGGGCTGTGGCAGCAATCGCTGTCGTTGTTCAGCGAGATGTCGGAGGCGAAGTTAGAGCACACTGCCATCAGCTACAACGTCGGGATCAGCGCGTGCGGGAAGGGCAAGCAGTGGGAGCGGGCCCTGTTGCTGCTCAACGGCATGTTTGAGGCGAAGTTGGAGGCGAATGTCGTCAGCTACAGCGCCGGGATGAGCGCGTGCGAGAAAGGCGAACAATGGCATCGGGTTCTGTCGCTGCTCCGCGAGATGTGGGAGGCGAAGATGAAGCCCAATGCCTTCAGCTACAGCGCTGGAATTAGCGCGTGTGAGAAAGGCGAGCAGTGGCAGTGTGCCCTGTCGCTGCTCAGCGAGATGTCGGAGGTGAAGTTGGAGCCCGACGTCGTCATATACACCGACGGTATCAAGGCGTGCGACGTACCTTTTACAAAACCGTATGTTGTCAAGCGTGGACCCAAATCAGTGAGGTGGTGCACCGTGGTTGCTCCGGCTGTGTAGCGCTGTCTGTGAGGTGGGATATGAGTTGTGTGAGACGTGTGGAGTAAATTGTATGGCCCAATCCATGTGGTGCAAGATATGTGGCATAAGCTTTTTTTTGTTGGCAAAGGCTTGGTAACACAAAAATGCAGCACATAAGCGATGTGCTGCAATTTTCTGTGTGCTTCCCACTGACCACACAGAGGGGCTCGGTGCGCCCGCCCTCACGGTACGTCGGCTCCCTCGGGAGCCCACAGCCTCAGCCATCTTCCGCCACTCCTTTGAGTGCCAGGCAACAGCGCGCAGCGATGATAGTATAATCACGGCAATCATACAAGAGCCAACAAGTAACTGAGATCTGACAGCACACATTGCTGCAGACAGAATGCTCGCCATCAAGAACATACTCATACGCTTCAAGATGCACTGCAAACCTCTGCTCAGATCACTCAGGCTCTGTCCACAGGCCAAGTGGAATCTCCATCCCCACTGCGATGCCCTCAGCAGCCTGCACGAAACCCCCGAGGCAGACGAGGCGCTGCTCGAGCTGCTCTCCCCTTCTGGCACTGGGCCCCCACCAGGCCCTGTAGCGTCGCTCCCAGGAGCCGGTGGTGCATGGGCCCAGTGTGCACCCCGCTGCACCTGGCAGCCAGGCGAGCCCACTGCTCGCCGCACGGGCGGCTCCTCTCCCCAGGTCGGCCCCCTCGGCTCATCGGGCGGGCCCTCCGCGTCGGGCGGCACGAGAACAAGGGCCCTGGCGCACCGCGCAGCGCCCCTCCCGCACGGCCGTGCCTCGTGCGGCCATCGGCGGCAGCTCCATGAGGGCGTCGCCCGCGAGCCTCCGCTCGGCCATCGCGTCCGCCGCCCGCTGGTACGCGGCCTGGTTCTGCGACACTTGGAGGGGCACGTGCTCGCCGTCCAGCCTGCTGGCCAACGCCGGCCACGCTGGCACGGCTGGCAGCAGCACCATGCCGCCGTCGACCTGGTCGTCCAAGTCATCGGCCCAGCGCCTGCGCTGCTCGCGCTTGCCCTTATCTGCGGATCGTACCTCGGCCACGATGCTCGCCTCGCTGGCCGCCGCCACGCCATCGCTGCCTTGCGAGGACGGTGTCTCGGTCGCAGCGGCATCAGGGTCTGCTCTTGCACTGTCATAGGCCTCGGGCTCCCCTGGCACGAACCCGCTCACCGACTCTGCCGCCGCCTGGGCGCCGTCGGCCTCCTCGTCAGTCTCGCCGTCGACTACGGACACCTGCTTTACCAGGTCGTTCACCCTGCCAACGTCGCCGTCCACATGCCGGCCCACCGCCGCGCCTCCCATGGGCCATGCCGCAACAGCTCCCGCGGCAGGGCCCTGGTCCGTGCGCCAGGCGCCGTCCACCAAGCGCCACCACGTCGGCGGCCCGCCATGCGGGAGCGATTCTGGGTCGCCGCTCTCTGGGCTCAGAATCCTGGCCCCGCCGCCCGCGTCGGCCCTGGCGGCCCCGGCGGCGTCCCCGGCGGCCCCGCCGCCCGCGGCGGCCCTTTCGGCCCCGGCGGCGTCCCCAGCGGCCTCGGTCGGCCTTGATGCCGTCGGCCTCGGCCTCGGTTTGCGCCCGCCGAGGTCCACGGGAGCACGTGACCTGCCCTGCCAAGCCAACGCCCGCAGCTCCACGCACTCCTCGGCCAGCTCGGACGCCAGGTCGAGCAAGCACCTCGTCGCGCTCCTGCTGGAGGCTGCGCACCTCCGCCAGGGCCTGGTCACATACGTCCCTGCGCTCCCAGTCGGAGTCCACCGACCCGATCTCCGAGCCAATGTCGTACTCGTCCTGGGCCCCTTCGCCGCCCTCGGGCGGCTCGCACAGCGTCTCGTTCCCCTTCCCCACAGCAGCCGCCGCATGGCCGCCCACCGACGACGCATCCCCCGCCTGGGGAGCCTCAGGCACCTGCTGGGCGGCGCGCCCGGCGTAAACCGCCCAGCGGAGTGCTGCCTCCACCGCCGCACCGCTGACAGCAGCTGCAACCACTGCAACCTGCGGCGTGGCGCCTGCCACCACCGCCGCGCGCACCGCCGCCTCCACGAGGTGCCCGACCTGCTCGCCGCCTGGCCCCAGCCAGGCCGCAACCAGGCCACCAGCAAGGCGGCCCATCGCGCGCCGCGCCCCGCCCACCGCCGCCCCACGCCCCGAAGGAGACCCCGCGCGGGCGGCGCTACTGAGCCACGATGGCCACGGCGAGCTCCCACCCCCCCGAGAGGGTCTGGGAACTTGAGCCAAAATGGCTCCGGGCGATGTGCTGCAATCTATGTGCTGATACCCATGTGGTGCGATCCGCGTGGTGCAAGCTATGCAACGCAGCCTGAGTTCTGCAACGCATGCAGTGGAATAGATGTGGTGTGAGCCACGTGGCGCTGATGATGATCTGTGGGCGATGCGCCCCAGGCGACGCGGTGCAGCCTTTGTGGTGTGAGCTGCTGCGTGCAATCTGCGCGGTGCAGTGAATGTGGTGTCAGCCACGCGCAGAGGGGGGTGGGGGGAGGGGGGAGGGCTTCTTAGAAGCACCCTGCTTCTTAGAAGGCGCGGGCCTTATCCATAGATGCAAGGCCGGCGCCCTCTAAGAGCAGCAGCCTGCTTCTTAGAAGCCCTCCCCCCTCCCCCCCACCCCCCCTCTGTGCGCGCCGCCAACGGCTTGGCATCGCTCGGACGTGTGCTTTTTTCCGTCGGCGAGGACCATCGAGGAGCATCCTTGATCAGTTGGCGAAACACCCACGCACGAAACCGAAAAAAAGCGGAGGGAATGGGCGTCCGAGCGACGGCGAGGTGGTGTGAGCTGTGCAGTGTGCACGCACGGGTCGCCCGCGAGGTGCCCACGGGCGGCAGCGCGGCCGCCATCCTCGGCGGGCCCGCCCGGGGGCACGGGGCGCCCACGAGGCACCCGCGCGCGGCCACGCGGCAGAGCCTCGGCGGCCCCGCCCAGCGCACGCGGCGCCCACGAGGCGCCCACGCGCGGGAGCGCTGCGGAACCTCGGCGGAGCCGTCGAGCTCCTGGAGTTGTGATGTTCCAGTCTGCTTGAGCCTCGATCACCAGGAGCAGATCGAGCGCCAAGAAAGCACCGAAACCTACAGACATGTACGTGTCGGGGCCCGGAAGGCGATACTCGTTCGACAGTGTTTCGATATTTTTCTGGGGGCTCGATATTATTTCTGGGACGTGGTCCTTCAGTGAGTAAGAGCCCGTATGTGCAAGCCTTGTTCGGGGAATCGAAGCCCGCGCCACGGCTTTTCACAATGCAGCAGCGCGCGCGCGCGCCAAACGTGCCTGTGAGCGGCTCCAGACGGGGCGCCCCGAGACGGACTTCGCCTCGGGGCCCAAGTTTAATATGGTTCGACATCGATTCTGGCCGGTTCGATCTGATTCGATCCCCATATTCCGACGAGTCGATGCGCCCCGATGCTTGCATGGCGTTGGTTTGCATCTTGGCGCAGCCGATCCGATCCGATCTCGTCTCCGTGCCGAGGCAGCTTGGTCCGACGCACAGTCCGATTCGATCCGATTTCCCGATTCGATGCTCATTGTTCTTGCGCCTCGAGGGATTCAGAAGTTGCCCTCCCTGCCTCGGCGAAAGCTCGCCAAGGCGGCGGAGGTAAGACGAGGGCGGTTACGCCGGCGGAAGCTGGTGGACGCAAAGATCTGCCTTCCAGGAGATGGCACTTCCTTTGGATTCAGGGCTTCTGGAACGAGCCAGGTATCCCCGCCGGTGCCACGACGGCCCCATGGTACCCCAAGCTGCCCGAAGATGGCGCCAAGGTGGCTCCAAGATGGCTCTCGGTGGGGCCCCCAAGAGGCTGACATTGGCGAACAGACCATGTGGCTTCACATGTTCTCAGAGCTTTCCGTTTTGTGTTCGCTGGTGATCCTCAGAAGCCCCAAAGGCCCCCCCCGACCGTCCCCAGGCCCTTCCAAGGAGCACCCAGGGGCCCAGGGAGCGCCCAGATGGCCCCCCCATGGAGCCCAACAAGCCCGAAATGCTGGCCCGCAAGGCCCCTGGGGAGCCTATGAGCGACTCGAGAGGAGACCAATGCTCCGGCCACTCGCGGGTCGAAGCCACTGGCAGATTGAGTTGTTGGCCCCTCTTCGCTCATCGCCCACCGCAGCTCGCTCCTCGCCCCCTGTGCCCGCTCCCTGCCCATCTCATCTCGCTCCCCCCCTCGCTCCTGGCTGCAGGCTCCTCGCTCCTCCCTGGTGGTTGCTCGCACCTCTCGCCACCCTCCTCCTTCCTCGGTGCTCCCTCCTCTCATCTTCCCTCTCGGTCGTCGCTCCTCGCTAACCGTTCCTTGCTTCGTTGTCGCTCCTGCTTCTTCGATCCTGAGCCGTCGCTCCCTGCTCATCGCTCATCAATTCTCTCACGAGCATCAGGTTGCTCCAGCAATCAGGCGTAGCGAGAAACAGCACCCTGCAGCACCGAGCAGCGACAACAGGCAGTAGCGGCACGAAGCAAGCAGCAGCAGCGGCAGCGGCAGCGCACAGCAACAGCAAGCAGCAGCTGGAGCACGCAGCTGACAGCAGCATCCTACAACCACAAGCAGTCACAGCAAGCAGCAGCACGCGCTACCAGCTGCTTGCGGCCAGGTTAGCAAGTCAGCAACACGCAGCATCAGACAAGCACGCAACATCAACCAGCACCAAGCAGACGCACGCAACGGCCACCACCAGCACGTATAAGAATATGAGCATGTAGCGTGTAGATGGGCAGATGCAGCAGGCAGCACCAATTGGAAGCGAGCGGCAGGAGGCGGCAGCGAGCGGACGAGTAATCAATTAATCAGGCAGCACATAATACAGCAAGCAACGCAAAAGCTACCAGGTCACCATTCTGGCAACCACGCAGGCAGGGCAGCAGTAGAGTAGAGCAGACAAGCAGGCAAGCAGTCCTCACCCTTGCATGCGATAGAGCTCTCGTGGACGGTGGACGGTGCGCCCAGTCTGCTACAGCGCCGGGATCAGCGCGTGCGAGAAAGGAGACCAGTGGCAGCGGGTGATGTTGCTGCTCGGCGAGATGCGGGAGGCGAAAGTGGAGGCCAATGCCTTCAGCTACAGCGCTGGAATCAGCGCGTGCGAGTTCGGCGCGAAGTGGCAGCAGGGTCTGTCGCTGCTCAGAGAGATGGGGGAGGCTGAGCTGGAGGCCAATGCGATCAGCTACAGCGCCGGAATCGGCGCATGCGAGACAGGCAGGCATTGGCAGTGGGCTTTGATTCTTCTAGGCGAGATGCGGGTTGCAGAGTTGCAGGCCGATCTCATGGCTTACACCGCTGGAATCAGCGCGTGCGAGAAAGGAGGGCAATGGCAGTGGGCTCTGTCGCTGCTCAGCGAGATGTTGGAACTGACGTTGGAGCCAGACGTCATCTCTTCTTCTATGCAGCGCTTCCTGCGTACCAGAAGGTCTTGTGAGTTTGATGTTTTTTTTTGTCTGGGCTCCCGCAAGCTGCTGGAGGCAAACATAATGGCCCGGGCCCTCACATGGCCCAAGACGGACCAAGATGGTCCGAGACGCCCCCACGCGGCCCAAGGGGGTCGCCAACATGGCCTTCAGACGGCCCAACAGGGCCCCAGGACGGCCCAAGAGGGCTCCAAGAGTCCCCCGAAGACGGCACCGAGAGGTCCAAATCGATGACATCTTGTGGGTTTCTAGCGTGGTTGCCAGTCTCGCCCTCCGGCCTCCGACGCTTCAGGTCCGGGACCCACGCATATACATCACCACTGTTGGCTTGTTGTTTTGTCAAAGGGGTCGATCGGGTTAGTGTTTCGGCGGTGGGTTGCAGGATGAAGTTGTCGTCGGTTTTGAGACCCCCCCCTCCGTAATATGGTTGGAAGTGCACGTCGTCGGTTTTGATGATTTTGAAGTGTGATTGTGTTGATTTCCCCGTGATGTTGCAGGGTGCGTCAAATCTCGCGGTAATGACGTGTCGCGTGTGCAGCGTCATTTGCGCACGCGGTTGCACGCGCAAGAAACAGCGCGTTCACGTGGTGTATAGTTCGGGGTGGTGCATCACATTCCCAGGGTGTCCCTCGCTTTCATACACCACAGCCGTGCTGCCATAGGGCGCTTGGGAGCAACTATTCGCGACCGAAAGCTGCCGCCATCTGCGCGCATGACCACGTGGCAAGTACTTGCGGTTGGCGGGGTCAGGCAGTGGCACCCCTGTCAGGGCGGTCGCGAGCAGGATATATTCCTTTTCCTATGGCCGCCTTGAGGTAGTGCATATTTGGGGGCCCTGCATCAAGACGACCCGTCAGGTCCAAAACATCGCCTCAGGACGGCCCACCAGGCTCCCAAGAGGGCCCCCAGGCAGTCCAGGAGGGCTATACGGCCAGGGAGGCATTCGGGACGGCCCGTGACGGCTCCAACAGGGACGCAGGGGGGTCCCAAGAGGAGGAATTCGAACTGACGTGTCGCACCCTGCGGTCCCAAGATGATGACCCCCGAAACCGCCAGCGTGCATACCCCAAGAAGACCCCCAGAAGCCGCGGAAAGCCCCCAAGGGGCCAAATCAGGCCCACAAGAGGCCCCCGACAGGCTCCAAGGCATTCTTTAAATTATGATTTTTTTTGGTTACAGTACAGCTTTAATTGGTTTCGGAATTATTTCTGTAGTGCGCACTGCATGCAATTACATCAATAATTGTGTCGGGAATTAATAATGTAGGCTCGAAATATTGCAAAGAGCATTTTGGTTATGCATTTCTATTGAGTTGGGAAGTTAGAAAGGAATTCGATTAGGAATTTCCTGAGTTAGAAAGGAATTTGAATACCAGAGATAGTTCTGAACCTCAAAGACAATCGAGTCCGAATTGCCCGAGGAAGCCAGGGCCAGGAAGGGAAAAAGGAGTTAGAAAGGAATTCGATAAGGAAATTCAAGAGTTAGAAAGGAATTTTGTTTTTTTTGGGTTGTTTTGGTGTTTTGTTTTTTTACGACGCCGAGAGGTCTGAGATAAGGATTCGGTAGGGTTCCCTGAGGAGTCCCCAGGGTCCCCTAAGGATTGGGTAGGCTTCTTCGAGGATTCCCGAGGGCTTCCCCTGTGGTATTCAAAATTCCCTGTGGTATTCAAAATTCCTTCCTAATTCTGGAAATTCCTCATCAAATTCCTTTCTAACTCCTTTTTCCCTTCCTGGCCCTGGCTTTCTCGGGCAATTCTGGTTCGATACTCTCCGAGGTTCAGAACTCTCTCAGGTATTCTATATTCCTTTGTAACCCAGGAAAATCCTTATCACATTCCTTTCTAACTCCGTTTCCCCTTCCTGGCCCCAGCGTTTCTTAGGGAATTCTGATTCGATAGTTTCTGAAATCCAGAATTCTCTCTGGCATTCAAAAATCCTTTCTAACTATGGAGCTTCCTTATCAAATTCCTCTCTAACTCTTTTTTTCCTCCCTGGCCCTGGCTTTCTCGGGCAATTCGGATTCGATTTTCTCTGAGGTTCAGAACTCTCTCTGGTATTCAAAATTCCTTTCTAACCCTGGAAATTCCTTATTACATTCCTTTCTAACTCCGTTTCCCTTTCCTGGCCCTGGCGCTTCTTGGGGAATTCTGATTCGATAGTCTCTGAAATTCAGAATTCTGTCTGGTATTCAAGATTCCTTTCTAACTCTGGAAATTCCTTATTAAATTCCTTTCTAATTCATTTTTCCCTTCCTGGCCTCGGCGTTTCCTGGAGAATTCTGACGCGATTGGCTCTGAGATTTAGAATTATCTCTGGTATTCAAAATTCGTTTCTAACTCTGGAAATTCCTTATCGAATTCCTTTCTAACTCCGTTTCCCCTTCCTGGCCCCAGCGTTTCTTGGGAAATTCTGATTCGATTGTCTCTGAAGTTCAGAATTCTCTGTGGTATTCAAAATTCCTTTCTAACTCTGGGAATTCTTTATTAAATTCCTTTTCTAACTCTTTTTTCCCTTCCTGGCCCTGGCTTTCTCGGGCAATTCTGAATCGATACTCTCTGCGGTTCAGAATTATCTCTGGTATTCAAAATTCCTCGCTAACTCTGGAAAGTCCTTATCGAATTCCTTTCTAACTCCGTTTCCCCTTCCTGGCCCCAGCGTTTCTTGGGGAATTCTGATTCGATACCTAGTCTCTGAAATTCGGAATACTCTCTGGTTTTCAAAATTCCTTCCTAACTCGGGAAATTCCTTATCAAATTCCTTTCTAACTCCTTTTTCCCTTCCTGGCCCTGGCTTTCTCGGGCAATTCGGACTCGATTGTCTCTGAGGTTCAGAATTCTCTCTGGTATTCAAAATTCCTTTCTAACTCTGGAAATTCCTTATCGAATTCCTTTCTAACTCCGTTTCCCCTTCCTGGCCCCAGCGTTTCTTGGGGAATTCTGACGCAAGTGGGCCTGCGATTCAAAATTCTCTCTGGTATTCAAAAGTTCTTTCTAACTCTTGGAAATTCCTTATCGAATTCCTTTCTAACTCCGTTTCCCCTTCCTGGCCCCGGCGCTTCTTGGGCAATTCTTATCAGATAGTCTCTGAGATGCAGAATTCTCTCTGGTATCCAGAATTCCTTTCGAACTCTGTAAATTCTTTATTAAATTCCTTTCTAACTCCTTTTTCCGTCCTGGCCCAGACCTCTCGGCGTCGTAAAAAAAACAAAACAAAACACAGACCCCCAAAAAAAACAAATTCCTTTCTAACTCTTGAAATTCCTTATTAAATTCCTTTCTAACTCCTTTTTCCTTCCTGGCCCAAACCCCCCGGCGTCGTAAAAAGACAAAACCAAGAAACAACCCCAAAAAACGAAATTCCTTTCTAACTCTTGAAATTCCTTATTAAATTCCTTTCTAACTCCTTTTTCCGTCCTGGCCCAGACCTCTCGGCGTCGTTTTTTTTTTTTTTTTTTTTTTTTTTTTTTTTTTTTTTTTTGTATATATAATATATATATATATATATATATATATAAACATATGTATATATATATAACTCATTATTTTCTAACTCTTGAAATGCCTTATTAAATTCATGTCTAACTCCTTTTTCCTTCCTGGCCGAAACCTCTCGGCGCTGTAAAAAAAAAACAAAACAAAAAGCAACCCCAAAAAACGAAATTCCTTTCTAACTCTTGAAATGCCTTATTAAATTCTTTGTTAACTCATTTTTCTTTCCTGCCCCAGACCTCTCGGCGTCGTAGAAAAACAAAACAAAAAACAACCCCGAAAAACGAAATTCCTTTCTAACTCTTGATATTCCTTATTAAATTCCTTTCTAACTCCTTTTTTTCCTTCCTGGCCCAGACTTCTCGGCGTCGTAAAAAAACAAAACAGACCAACCACCAAAACGAAATTCATTTCTAACTCTTGAAATTCCTTATTAAATTTCTTGATAACTCCTTTTCCCTTCCTGGCCCAGACCTGCCGGCGTCGCAAAAAAACATAACAAAAAAACAGCACCCAAAAAAAAACGAAATTCCTTTCTAACTTTTGAAATTCCTTATTAAGTTCCTTTCTAACCCCTTTTTCCTGCCTGCCCCAGACCTCTCGGCGTCGTGGAAAAAAAACAAAACAAAAAACAACTACCAAAAACGAAATTCCTTTCTAACTCTTGGAAATCCTTATTAAATTCCTCTCCAACTCCTTTTTTCCTTCCTGGCCCAGCCCTCTCGGCGTCGCGAAAAAAACAGAACAAACAAAAACAACACCAAAAACGAAATTTCTTTTTAACTATGGAAATTCCTTATTAAATTCCTTTCTAACTCCTTTTTTCCTTCCTGGCCCAAACCTCTCGGCGCGTGAAAAAAAACAGAAAACAGCACCAAAAAACGAAATTCCGTTCTAACTCTTGAAATTCCTTATTAAATTCCCTTCTAATTTATTTTCCCTTCCTGGCCCTGGCTTTCTCGGGCAATTCGGACCCGATTGTCTCTGAGGTTCAGAATTCTCTCTGGTATTCCAAATTCCTTTCTAACTCTGGAAATTCCTTATCGAATTCCTTTCTAACTCCGTTTCCCCTTCCTGGCCCCAGAGTTTCTTGGGGAATTCTGACGCAAGTGGGCCTGCGATTCAAAATTCTCTCTGGTATTCAAAAGTTCTTTCTAACTCTTGGAAATTCCTTATCGAATTCCTTTCTAACTCCGTTTCCCCTTCCTGGCCCCGGCGCTTCTTGGGCAATTCTTATCAGATAGTCTCTGAGATGCAGAATTCTCTCTGGTATCCACAATTCCTTTCGAACTCTGTAAATTCTTTATCACATTCCTTTCTAACTCCTTCTTCCGTCCTGGCCCAGACCTCTCGGCGTCGTAAAAAAAAACAAAACAAAACGCAGACCCCAAAAAAACCAAATTCCTTTCTAACTCTTGGAATTCCTTATTAAATTCCTTTCTAACTCCTTTTTCCTTCCTGGCCCAAACCCCCCGGCGTCGTAAAAAGACAAAACCAAGAAACAACCCCAAAAAACGAAATTCCTTTCTAACTCTTGAAATTCCTTATTGAATTCCTTTCTAACTCCTTTTTCCGTCCTGGCCCAGACCTCTCGGCGTCGTTTAAAAGAAAAACAAAACACAGACCCAAAAAAAAACAAATTCCTTTCTAACTCTTGGAATTCCTTATTAAATTCCTTTCTAACTCCTTTTTCCTTCCTGGCCGAAACCTCTCGGCGCTGTAAAAAAAACAAAACAAAAAGCAACCCCAAAAAACGAAATTCCTTTCTAACTCTTGAAATGCCTTATTAAATTCTTTGTTAACTCATTTTTCTTTCCTGCCCCAGACCTCTCGGCGTCGTAGAAAAACAAAACAAAAAACAACCCCGAAAAACGAAATTCCTTTCTAACTCTTGATATTCCTTATTAAATTCCTTTCTAACTCCTTTTTTTCCTTCCTGGCCCAGACCTCTCGGCGTCGTAAAAAACAAAACAGACCAACCACCAAAACGAAATTCATTTCTAACTCTTGAAATTCCTTATTAAATTCCTTGTTAACTCCTTTTTCCTTCCTGGCCCAGACCTGTCGGCGTCGTAAAAAAACAAAACAAAAAACAGCCCCCCAAAAAACGAAATTCCTTTCTAACTTCTGAAATTCCTTATTAAGTTCCTTCCTAACCCCTTTTTCCTTCCTGCCCCAGACCTCTCGGCGTCGTTTATATATATAAAGACCCAAAACAAACCAAATTCCTTTCTAACTCTTGAAATTCCTTATTAAATTCCTTTCTAACTCCTTTTTCCTTCTTGGCCCAGACCTCTCGGCGTAGTAAAAAAACAGAACAAAAAAATAACACCAAAAACGAAATTCCTTTCTAACTCTTGGAATTCCTTATTCAATTCCTTTCTAACTCCTTTTTTCCTTCCTGGCCCAGACCTCTCGGCGCGTGAAAAAAAAGAAAACAGCACCAAAAAACTAAATTCCTTTCTAACTCTTGATATTCCTTATTAAATTCCTTTCTAACTCCTTTTTCTTTCCTGGCCCAGATCTCTCGGCGTCGTGAAAAAACAAAACAAAAAACAATTTCAAAAAAACGAAATTCCTTTCTAACTCTTGGAGATCCTTGTTAAATTCCTTTCTAATTCCTTTTCCTTCCTGGCCCAGACCTCTCGGCGTCGTAAAAAAACAAAACAAAAAACCACCACCAAAAACGAAACTCCTTTCTAACTCTTGAAATTCCTTATCACATTCCTTTCTAACTCCTTGTTTCTTCCCCGGCCCAGACCTCCTGGCGTCGTAAAAAATGAAACAAAAAACAACCAAAACAACCAAAATTCTTTCTAACTCTTGAAATTCCTTGATAACTTTCTTTCTAACTCCTTTTTTTCTTTCCTGGCCCAGACCTCCTGGCGTCGTAAAAAAAAACAAACAAAAAAACAGCCACCAAAAATGAATTTCTTTCTAACTCTTGAAATTCCTTATTAAATTCCTTTCTAACTCCTTTTTCCTTCCTGGCCCAGACCTCTCGGTGTCGTTTAAAAAAACAAAACAAAAATAATCCAAAAAAACGAATTTCCTTTCTAACTCTTGATATTCCTTATTAAATTCCTTTCTAACTCCTTTTTCTTTCCTGGCCCAGATCTCTCGGCGTCGTAAACAAAACAAAACAAAAAAAGCAATTTCCAAAAAACGAAATTCCTTTCTAACTCTTGAAATTCCTTATTAAATTCCTTTCTAACTCCTTTTTCCTTCCTGGCCCAGACCTCTCGGCGTCGTAAAAAACAAAACAAAAAACCACCACCAAAAACGAAATTCCTTTCTAACTCTTGAAATTCCTTATCAAATTCATTTCTAACTCCTTTTTCCTTCCTGGCCCAGACCTCCCGGCGTCGTTTCTCTTTTGTTTAAAAACAACATCCAAAACGAAATTCCCTTCTAACACTGGAAATTCCTTATCAATTTCCTTTCTAACTCCTTTGTTCCTTCCTGGCCCAGACATCTCGACGTTGTTTTTTTATATTATTATTATTATTATTTTGGTTCAAAAAAGAATGAACGAAAAAAAGAAAGAAAAAAAAAAAAAAAAAAAACGGCCCCAACAACGAAATTCCTTTCTAACTCTTGAAATTCCTGATCAAGTTCCTTTCTAACTCCTTTTTCTTCCCCGGCCCAGACCTCCTGGCGTCGTAAAAAAAACAAATTTAACGCAAAAAAACTGAATTCCTTTCTAACTTTTGAAATCCCTTATCAAATTCCTTTCTAACTCCTTTTTCTTTCCTGGCCCAGACCTCCCGGCGTCGTAAAAAAACAGAAAAAAAACGCCGCGCGAAAACTTCGTCGCAGCTACAGCTACAGCTACAGCTACAGCATTAATTGCTCAGCGAATTATTTACTGTAGCACCCTACAGTACAGCTACAGCATTAATTGCTCAGCGAATTATTTCTGTCAGGGAAAAAATCAATGGTACTCCCAAGAGGCCTCCGAGGGAAGATCCCGTAGAGAGCTTTGGGGCCGCGCTGGCCACCCAAGGGAGCCCCACGAGCGACCCTAGAGGAGACCATCTGTTTCTCGACATCGAGACATTCGTGTGCTGGCCTCGTCTCATGCCTCCCTTCTCGATTATTATTCCTCGCGCCGCGTTCCTGACTACCCGCCGTTCTCTCCTTGTGCCTCGCCTCTCTCGCCTCGTTTCTGGCTCCTTTCTTATCACTCCTCTTCGCTCTTTCCATTCAGCCTCCCCCCTCCTCGGCTCTCCCTATCCTTTCTTGTCTCTCTCTCTCTCTGTCGCTCTGTCTCCCTCTCTCTCTACCTCTTGTTTTGTTGTTTGTCCTATCTCTCTCTCTCTCTCTAGTTCTCTGCTTCTCTCTCTCTCTCTCTCACTCTCTCCGCGGCGTCACCACAAACTAGGACAATGCACACCTCGTACCCGTCACGTAGCATCGAATGTAACTCGGAACGCGCCCCTCAGCACCCGCCTAGACGCCTCTCTCGAAAGAAATCCCGCCATCTTCGTTGTCCGATGTTACTCCCCAGAAGCCTTCAGACGCTTTTGGCGATCAGCCACCAATGGTCACAACGAGCAAACGGCGAAAACAGGTTTAAGCTTGCTTTACGCCGCAGCTCCTCATCCCGTGCTCTTTAGAAGCAAGCAGCCACAAAGCAACGCCCGCAACACCAAACCCGACGCACGGGATCGCACGCCCCACGCCAAGTTTCATCGTAAGCAAACGCTACCCCCCCCAACACCATTCCACCCGAGACCCGAGCACAGATTGACGCACAGCGACCGCCCAAAGAGCGTGCCCGGCATGCTCGGCATGCTCATTTTCAAACGTCCCGCACCCCGCACCCAACGCCGTCCGCCGACCACCCGCCGAAGCGGTGGCCCGAAGGTTCCGGCCTCCTCGCTGCCCCGCCCACGCAAGACACTTCCGCGGCGCTGCCCATCGTACCCCGTGATGCTGGTAACCAGCGAGCAGACGAGCAAGCGGCGAAGCAACCAAGTAAGCAAGTAGGCACGCCGGCAGGCATGGTATTAGAGGCACTCTGGCCAGCATGCAAACAGGGACGCTTGGTATAAAGCTGTTTGACCAGCAGGCTACTAGACATCGCGCAAGCATGACGGCAGGTAAGCGATGTTTTACCCACGTGTGCGAGGCATTTGTCGTGGACGTCAGTCCACGGGCCCGCCGCAGTTAGCTACAACGTTGCGATCTGCCCTTGTGAGATATGCTGCCAGCGGCGGCATGCGCAATCACTGCTCAGCGAGATGCGGAGGGCAATTTGGAGACGAACGAACTCAGTCACTGCTTCCTGCATCACAACGTACGAGAAGTCGTCTCGCAATTCAGCAGGATTAACTGGCTATCTTGGGATCGACCTTGCGCGTTTCCGAGGTGTTTCGCGAAGTAGTGTGCATGCGGGAATGTGCTTGGCAACAAGTGTGATCAATTCGACAGACATTCGTGTTTCGAATTCCGCCTCGGCGTTCCATCGCGCAGGGAGCTGCCTCGGATACCACAACATGGATCCGCCCTGGTGGGCTACGGCACTGGCGTCGGCACACGTGAGGGTGGCGTGCGGGCCGTGCTGCTGCTCAGCGGCGTGTCGATGGCGAAAGCTGGAGCCCACAGCCGACGGCTGCTCAGCGAGGTGCCGGAGGCGCTGTCGGAGCCCAGGGCGGCCGGTGCGGCAGCTCTGGGCTCCGGCCCGGGACGCTCGAGAGGCGCCCCGGGCGGCTCGCGAGACGAGTGCCCCGCACGACGGGCCTCGCGGCGTGGCCTCACGACGCCCAAAAGGTGCCACGATTGCCCCAACATGCCTTCGAGAGGCTCCTAGCCTCCCTCCGCGCTGCTCTCCCTGCTTCACGCTCCTCGCTCCTCGCCTCTCCCCTCGATCCTCGCTGACCAGCCCTCTATCCCACCTCCATCAGCCCACCTCATCCCACATCCCGCCTCCATCCTCGAGCCTCACTCCTCGCGCGTTGGTTCTCGCCCCCCCCTCCTCGATCCACTCGCGGGCAGCAGGTTGCATCAGCCGTCTAGCAGGAGCACCGAGGAGCAGCACCTTGCAGCCTAAGAAGCAGAGGCAGCGAACAGCAGCAGCACAGAAGCAGCAACTGGCAGCAGCATTCAACAGGCAGCAGCACCCTGGAGCCGCCCGCAACATCAGGAGAGTCGAAGCTTGGGCCCAGCGTCATCATAAAAGTCCTCCTGCAACATCTCCGCCTTTACTCAGCGTGCCATCTCGGACAGAATTCAGGACCAGTCGGACATTAGCCAGTACCAGTCATCTACAGTGTTGGGATCCGCGCGTGCGAGAACGGCAAGCAGTGGGAGCGGGCTTTGTCGCTACTCAGAGAGTTGGGGCCCCACGTCATGAGCTACAGCGCTGGCATTCGCGCGTGCGAGACAGGCAAGCAGTGGCAACAGGCTCTGTCGCTGCTCAGCGAGATGTTGGAGGCGAAGTTGGAGCCCGACATCGTCATCTATACTGATGCGATCAGCGCGTGCGAGGAGGGCAAGCATTGGCAGCGGGCTTTGTCGCTGATGAGCGAAATGTGGCAGGCGAAGATGGAGCTCAGCGCAACAAGCTACAATTCTCTCATCGGCGCGTGCCAGAGTAGCTCGCAGTGGCAGTGGGCTCTGTCGCTGCTGGGTGAGATCCGGGAGGCGGAGTTAGAGCCCGACGTCATGAGTTACCGCGCTGTCGTCAGAGCGTGCGAGGGATGCTCGCAGTGGCATCATGCGCTGTCGCTGCTCGCCAGGTTTGGAGGCGGAGGAGTCGATGGCCAATCTCGCCAGCTGCAGCGCTGCAGCGGGCGGCTGCGAGCCGGCCGGGCTGTGGCCGCGGGCGCCGCCGCCGCTCGCGGACCTGGCCTGCGCGAGGGCCGGCCCGAATGATGCCGCACTCCGCGCAGCAAGTCGTCCGGCGTGGTTGGTGTGCTGCCCTTTCAACGGCACCGTAACGGAAACTTACTAGTGGGTACTTTGCAATTTCCCCGAAATGTGCCACTTTCGGGCCTCTTTCTGGCACTGCAGCGTTGCCCACATCGGGAATGGTCGGGTTCGCCGGGTCACTTGCCAGAGTACCCGTCAGTGGAGTCCCCGTTCAATGGGCGCAGAGCCTTCGGGATGCGGCACGCCTCTCGTGCTGCTGCTGCGGTGCCAAGGCCTTTCGCGGGTGCTGGCCCGCCGCCCTTCTTGCGGGTTGGCCCCCTCTCGCGTGTTCTCCCGGGCCTGCCGGGTGCACTTCGTCGGCGCGCTGGCCTGCATTGATTTGTGCGATTGGTGATGGAGAGACGGTCGAAGCTCGACGCATACCCATCGGTCGTTGAGAGTGGGTCTTTTTGGAGTCCCAGGTTCCAGCCTACTTTCAGCGCCTTCCTACGTCAATGATCGAGGGGCTCACTTTTTCCTTTTTCCGTCCTCTTTGGGGGGCGGGCGGACACCCAATCTATTTCCAACGCCTTCCTACTTCATGTTTCTACCTACCTCTTCCGACTGATGGGTATCCCTGCTGCTGCCCCCCACGCTGAGCGCCAGGGGAAGCAGGCCGTGCAGCAGAAGCAGCGTGGCCCCAAAATGGCCAGGAATCGCTGGATCCATGCCATCCCGCCCTGGCTTCTCGAGGGTGCGGGGTGCGGGGTGCGGGCAGGGGCATTGACAGAATGGCGATCGCCTAAAAACTTTAGGGTTCAGTCGGGCGTGTCCCTCTACAGGCAGGGGGAAAATGCGAAAATAGTCAACAAAATAATCTGGGGACGATTTTCCTAGTATTTCTGAACATTGTTTGATAATTATTGGACTACTTGTTATGTTTCGTCCAAAATCCGCCTGTAGGAGGACATGCCCGACCTAACTCCAGCCCGAACTTGCTCAGCGTATGCTTGCCGTGCCGGCACCGCGGGAGGAGTCTTTTCGTAAGCACCAGATTCCCCCATTCCCTTGGCTCATCATCCCAAGCCGCGTCCTCCCCATGCAGCATCATAATGTTCCTTTCTTCCTGCTGTTCCCTCTCATGGTTTTCCCTCTCTCCTTGTATGTATCCTCTTCTTCATTGTCCCTCGTCGGCATCATTATCCTGATGTGTTATTTTACGTATTCCTGCTTCGTCCCGCCGTCGCCCCGCCTTCTCTCCATGATTTCTCCTCTCCTCCTCCGCTTCCCTTCTATACTTTTCCACTGGTGTTGGTACTGATACTCATACCCCAACTCTGTATCACTACCACCGCTAAAATTCCCACTGCGACCTTTTGGTATTCAATATTGTGTTGTTGCAGGTGTCGCTGCTGCTGCTGCTGGTGCTACGTTTCCTCTTACACCTGATGCTTCTCCTGCCCCCGCTGCCACTCCTGTATTCGGAGGTTCGCGCCGCACCGCCTCACACTTGGATGTTATCCGACTGTGGATCGGAAGCGTCCCGCAACATGTCGTCACAGAGTGGCCCGCACAGGCAAGCATACTGTTCGTGACGACAGAAAGCAGTAGTCTGAGGTGATCATTCGAGGTGCTTCGCACACCGATGCCGGTGTCGGACAGGGTCGCCCAAAACCTCGAGCTATGGAGAACCTAGGCATCTAGGCTGTGGCAGTCACTGGCCGTTTTGACGCGCCCGTCAATTCAAACTCAAAGGAGCCCTCGCTTCGAAAGTGTTTCCGTCACTTGGCCGCCTGCGGCCGGGAGCATGGGTTTGCAAGCCGTGTCTAGGATTGGGCCGTCTGAGGGCCCGCCTTTTCAAAGGTTGTTGGAGGCACCTTGGGGGATCAAGAGGCAACCCTCGCCACTGCGCCAACACGGCAACCCAGGTGGCAATTGGCACGGAGCCGTAGCGCGACATTCCGTGTCCCGAGGTTGTGGTGAGATGTGAAGCGTTCGTCCGCGTTGTGTCGCCGTTGGGGGTGAAGCGAACATGAAGATGATGATGAGGATGATGATGGTGTTGATGGTGGTGATGATGATGTTGTTGATGATGAGGATGATAATGATGTTGATGCTGGTGCCGACGATGATGATGCTGATGATGATGTTGCTGATGATGATGTTGCTGATGATGATGCTGCTGATGATGATGCTGATGATGATAACGATGCTGATGATGCTGCTGCTGATGATGATGATGGTGATGATGATGATGCTGATGATGATGCTGATGATGATGCTGATGCTGATGCTGATGCTGATGATGATGATGATGATGATGATGATGATGATGATGATGATGATGATGATGATGATGATGGTGATGGTGATGGTGATGGCGTTGGTGACGATGCTGATGAGGTAGAGGAGGAGGAGGAGGAGGAGGAGGAGGAGGAGGAGGAGGAGGGAGGAGGAGGGGGAGGAGGCCCGCGGCGAGCCCACCTGGCACCTGGGTAACTGTCGTGGGGGGCCGCAAGGCGCAGCACCTCGTGTCCCCAGCTTGCGGGGAGCTCTAACACGTGAAACGTTCGCCCGCGTCGTGCCCCTACCGGAAACAAGTTGGCACGATGACGATGTGAAGAAGAAGGGCAGCATGTGAAAGAGGCGGATCCTGATTAGGTGGAGAACAGCCAGGAGGAGGAGGAGAGGAGGAGGAGGAGGAGGAGGAGGAGGAGGAGGAGGAGGAGGAGGAGGAGGAGGGGAGGGGGAGGGAGGAGGAGGAGGAGGAGGAGGAGGAGGAGGAGAGGAGGAGGAGGAGGAGGAGGGAGGAGGAGGGAGGAGGAGGAGGGAGTTGTGGACTCGGAGATGGAAGGACATGGTGATGGCTGTGGTGAGGACATGAGGCTGACGGTGATGGTCGTGACTGAAAGCGGGGGGGGTTCAACCCGTACGGGAAGCGTAGTGGAATTTGGTGGACGGGGTTACGTGGGCGTCATCATGGGAAGACCTCCTCGTGGGCCGTTTGGAGCCTAGCGCCCCTTGCTGGAGCTCTTGGCCATTTCTCTTTTGGCGCCCGCCGCATCGCGGCAAGAGAAGGAGGAAGAGGAGGAGGGGGAGGGGGAGGGGGAGAAGGAGAAGGATAATGATGATGAGGAGGAGCAAGAAGATGATGGTGAGCGCTGACTCTGCGCCGTTTTTGGCCTCTTACAGCTGCTGTTAATTGATTGCCTTTCTCTGTCCGCAGCGCTCTCCACCAGCCTAACTTGTCTGTTCCTTCGCCTACGTCGGTGGTTGCTTTTCCCTTGCATTAGCGCCACAAGCCCGTGCTTGAAGCCCGTCCAACGTCAGAAAGGGAGGAGGAGGATCAGCAGCTTTACCCTGTGCTCGTTTCGCCCCTCTCTGCCTACTTTGTCTTGCTGCGCCTGCCAGGCTTGGTTCGTTTGCTCCTTGCCCAAGCCGGCACACATGAACGCTCCATGCTGTTGCACGAAGTCCGCGAAACATCCATAAGGAGGATCAGCAGCAGCAGCAGCAGCAGCAGGAGGGCGACGGAGAAAGGGGCGGAGAGGACGTTGGAGCCGTGCTGGAGCGCAACGGCAGAGTCGGGCGTGGTCCCAGGTCTCCCCCGCGCGTTTGACTTCTGGGTCAGAGGCCTCGTTTGGATGCGTTCTTGAGGAGATCCTCCTGCTCTTGGGCGCACCCAGAACTCCTCCTCCTCCTCCTCATGCTCCTCCCCCTTCTCCCCCTCCTTCCTCCCCCTCCTCTTCCTCTTTCTCCTCTTCTTCCTCCTCCGCGCCTTGATTATGGGCCAGAGGCCCTTGAAGGGGGTTCTGAGGAGAAAAACGAATGCGAAAGAGAGAAGGAGACGGCCGTGCTGTTTTGCCGTCTTGGGCGCTTTTGATGAGCACTGTTTGCCTGTATCTTATGAGTTGTATTGTTGCCTCGGGCGGACCAGTTGGGGGTCCCGAAAGCGCGTTTCCACTTCCGTCGGCCTCTCGGGACTTTCTGGATGGTCTGTGGGCTCTCTTGTGCCGTCTTGAAGTATTTTGGGTCGCCTTTGGGCCCTCTCGGGCCGTCTTGGAGCCCTGCGGGCGTTGTGCAAATCTCTTTGGCAGTCTGGGGGCAATATTCTTGGCGTCCTGGGCCGTCTTGGGCGCCCTGACGCTTGAGAAAGCGGGAACCAGGAAATTCGCACACAACAGCAAAGCATTGGGGAGACCAGCGATTTGGACTTCCGGAGGCAATGAAACAAATCTGGAGATCCAGAGGTCTGGGGAGGAGGAGGAGGAGGAGGAGGAGGAGGCAAGGGTGGCGGTGGGAGCAGGGCCAAGCCCGCTCTCTCGACCCCCCCCGGCAAGGGTGGCGGTGGGAGGATGGCCAAGCCCGCTCTCTCGACCCCCCCCCCCTCCCCGCATCCCCTCGATCTCCCGCTCCCACGCCGGCGCCCCCGACTCGCGCCGCCGGCGCCCCCAGCAGCAGCGAGAGCTGGACCAGCAGAAGGAGATGGAGAAGGCCCGCGCCAAGGAAGCCTACCAGCGCCAGCTCCAGGCCGGCCGCCCGCCCGCGGCGGCCGCGCGCGATGCCAAGGCCTCCAAGGTGGGTCTCCCGAGAGGAGGAGACGAGGAGGGCCTCCTAAGGGGCCCTCCTCTCCTCCTCGTCCTCTTCTTCTCCTTCTCCTCTTCTCCTCCTCCTCTTCTGCTCCTCCTTTTCTTCCTCCTCATCCTTCTCCTTCTCCTCATCCTCATCCTCCTCCTCCTCCCCTTCCTCCTCCTCCGCCTCCCTCTCCTCCGTCTCCCTCTCCTCCTCCTCATCCTCCTCCAACTCCTCCTGTTCGTTCCCACGTCTCCCCCCCTCTTCTTCTCCTCCTCCTCCACCTCCTGCTCCTCCTCTTGCTCCTCCTCCTCATCCTCCTCATCCTCCTCTTCTTCCTTCTCCTCCTCCTTCTCCATTCCTTTTCCTTATACATGACTGCTCCCCGTAGCACACCGAGGCCAGCTTTTAGGCTGGCCGGGCGTTTCGCCTGGGACTTCCTCACCATGTATGACCTTGAAGCTCGAAAGGTGACAACAGTTTCACAGATGGAGGGCGGGTGGTTTTCAAAATGTGGTTCTCGCCTCTGCGCCGTGTATATTCGTTGTTTTTTTGAAGAGAAAAAAAGGTTCAAGAGCTTCACGGATTGAGGGCGGGTGGTTATCATACTGTGGTTCTCGCCTTAGCGCCGCGCACATTCGTTTTAAACATATGCGCGAGCTTCACGGATTGAGGGCGGTTCCTGTTCAAAATATGGTTTTCGCGTTAGCGCCGCGCACATTCGTTTAACATTTTGGAAAAGTTTCACGGATTGAGGGTGGTTCCTTTTCAAATTGTGGTTTCCGCATTAGCGCCACGCACACTCATTTTGTGAACAGTTGCAAGAGTTTCAGTGGTTCCCATGAGCCGTGTACCAGAAATTGTCTGTTGGAAGGATTCAGGATTGTGAGGGCGCAACAATTACGTTGGTTCGCGGCGTTGAAGTCAGGATCGTCAAGACGAACCAGTCAGGTCGATCCGTGGCGTTGGACAATGTTTTGGCATGCTCCAGGGTCTCCCAACGGTGTCTTCCAACGAGGCACTCCCCTCAGTGGAAATGAATTGTTGTAGGGGCCTATGAAGAGGGAGATTAGAGGGAGGGTTTATTCCAACATCGTTGATGACTCTTGGGTTTACACTGGTGCTCCTCCTTCCCCTCTCCTACTCCTCCCTCCTCCTCCTCCTCCTCCTCCTCCTCCTCCTCCTCCTCCTCCTCCTCCTCCTCCTCCTCCTCCTCTTGGCGGCGGGGCGTAAAAGGGGGGGGGGCGCTCCTGTCGGAGAGGGCTCCCAGGTTGTGTCTGCACTGCTCAGGGCCTCCTTTCGCCCGGCAGCCAGAGGCGCTGCAGCAAGGGCCCCTTCGGGCCTGGGTCCATGTCGGGGCACCGGGTCGTGGCTTGGCCGAGGCCTGCCGCGGCCTGGCCGAGGCCTGCCGTTCCTTGCTTGGCGCTCCTCGTGGTGGCACGGTGGCCAGAGGGCCCCATGCCTCCCTTGACTTTCCAGGAGGGCTAAAACACAGCACCAGGACCTCGATGTCTCAATCCCTGCCGAGGTTTCAGGCAGCCCAGATAGGTCTATCGGTCTGGAGGGCTATTTTTTGTTGCACTCTGGAAGGTCAGGGTCGGGCCACCTCAGCGCCGAGTGCGGGCTGGGCCAGCGCCGAGCGTCCGGCGCCGGCTTCGCCGGCGGCCGGCTCCGCCGGCCGCCAGCGTTGGTTTCGCCGGCGAGTTGTTTCGACGGGGCGTTTCGCCGACGGGTGGTTTCGGCCGGGCGCGCGGGACCCTGACGGGCGGGTCGGCTGGGCGGGACCCCAAAGGGCGGGTCGGGCGGGCGGGACATTAAAGCGGGCGGGCGGGATTGCCAGCACACGAACGGGCTAGCTGGTCGAGCGGCTGGGACATGGAAGCGGGCGGGACCCTAACGGGCGGGGTGGCGAAACCAGCCGGGCAAAAACCAGCGGGTTGGTCGGCGAAACCAGCGTCGGCGAAACTAGCTGCGGGCGAGACCAGCCGGGTGAAACCAGTCGTCGGCGAAACCAGCCATCCCCGCGCACAGTTTTCGGGCCGAGGTCGAGGTTGATATCGAGCCCCGCGCTGGGCTGGGGGCAAACGTCGCGGGACTTCTTGAGGTCGTCGTGGCCGAGGTCGGGGCTCCGGCAGAGGTTCTGGTCAAGGCCGACGCTGACGCTTGCCGAGGTTGAGCGGGGCCGGGGTCAGGGGGAAGGGTCAGGTCGCGGGGGTGGCCGTGTCTGCGGGGAGGGGGCTTGGTGAGGGGGAGGGATATAGGAGGCTTGAAGGGGGATGGATGGGAGGAGGCTATGAGGATGAGGGCGATGTAGGGGGAGGAGGAGGAGGAGGAGGAGGAGGAGGAGGAGGAGGAGGAGGAGGAGGAGGAGGAGGAGGAGAAGAAGGAGCAGGAGGAGCAGGAGGAGGAGGAGCAGGAGGAGGTGGAGGTGGAGGTTGAGGTTGAGGTGGAGGGAGGGAGTGAGGCTCCAGAGCCAGAGGCCCTTGGGGACCTCCTGCGAGACCTACACACGTCCAGGGACCTCTGAAGACCTCCGGCCCGCTCGGCAGTGTTCATTCCTCCTCCTCTCGTTCCTTGCACCCTCCGCCGCCTCCGCCGCTTCCTCGCCCTCCTTAGCCTCCTCCTCCCTCTCCTCCTCCTCCTCCTCCTCCTCATCCTGCCTGATTTGTCACCTCGACCACGGGCTGCCGTCCTGAGCAGCGCTGCCGAGCGTGCCCCAGACGCGCCGCCGAGAGAGAACATGGACCTGATGGGGTCCTGCGACGGTCTTGCTGTACTGTACACCTTTTCTTCTCCCAGCACGCAGGCCCCTTCGTCGAGTAAAAAGGGCTCCTCCTCCTCTTCCTACTCCTCCTCCTCCTCCTCCTCCTCCTCCTCCTCCTCCTCCTCCTCCTCCTCCTGGCAAAGGGTGCCCGCTGCGAGGACGCGGGGTGCCACGCGCAAAGGCTGGACTGGCGCCTGGCATGCCCAGCGCAGGGCTGAAGGTGCAGGGGCACTCCTGACACCTCTATGGGTTGCCTGTCTCTCGGACTCTCTCTCTCTCTTCTCTCTCTCTCTCTGTCTCCCTTTGTTTGTTTCTCTCCTCTCTCTCTCTCTCTTTATTCCCTACCTAGGCTCTGCCTAGAAGGGTTCTTACTCGGTGTGCTTAAAGGGCCGGGCAGTGTAACCCGCCCCGGGCGGTTCCCCCAGCATCCGCTCCGCGGTTCCCCCAGTGACGTTCCCTTAGCTTAGCGTTGCTTATCTCATCTTAGCTCAGCGTATTTCGTCTTAGCTTAGCTTAGCTTCATCTTAGCTCAGGCTTATCTTAGCTTAATGTACCGTCATCTTAGCTTCGCTGAACTTTAGCATCGCATATCAAAACATAGCATAGCAGAGCGTAGCACAGCACAGCGCAGCACAGCATATCATAGCAAAGCCCAGCATAGCACAGCATAGCGCAGCATAGCATAGCATAGCATAGCATAGCATAGCATAGCATAGCATAGCGCAGCACCTCACAGCACAGTATAGCACCACGCAGCATAGCATAGCAGAGCATAACTGAGCATAGCATAGCACAGCAGCAAATCAAAGGCGCAGCAACAGCAGCGACAGCAAAGCAAAGCACAGGCAACGCACAGCAAAGCAAAGCAAAATCAACAGCACATCTTAGCTTAGCTTAGCATAGCATAGCGCAGCGCTGCATTAGCATAGCATAGCATAGCATAGCCAAGCATCGCATAGCATAGCATAGCATAGCATCGCGCAGCAACTCCTGGCAACTGGAAAAGGCAGACGACGTACCTCGAGTAAGTGCGCCAGCCTCGGCGGAAAGCGAGGGGGGAGGTGAGAAGGAGGAGGCCTTCTCAGAGCGCAGCGGGGCTTCGCAGAAGCCTTCCGTCCTTCTGAGAAGTGTGTTTTGTGTCTTCAGGAAAGGGTCAGAAAACCTTTCAGAAGGCCGGGGGACTTCCGACACTGCTGGAGAGGCCCGCCCCTGTTCATTTGCCTCCCGGGCTCGCCGCCGATAACCCTCAGGGTTTGCCGGGAGGCTTGGCAGGCCTTGGCCGGAGGCCGGGGTCTCACGAGACGGGGGTCGGCGCCAGCGGGGGTCAGCCAACGCTCCCTGACGGACCCTGGGTTTGGGAGCCTCGTGGGGCCGATTCCTTCTTCCCGTCCGCCGCGGACCCGGGCCTGGGAGCTGCCACGCGGCTGGCCAGGTTTCGCGGCAGAGCCCTGGCCGACACGGGTTTGTGCTGACCTGGGCTGGTGCGTTTCCGGAGAGGGTTGGCCCGAGGGTATGCCAGAAGTATGGCTTTGGTTGGTGGGAGGGTTGATCGCTGGGCAATTCTTCGACACGCAGTCTTTTCCACAAGACACAAGAACATGTACCTCGCCGATCCGCCGACCAGTTCGATTGGCGACCGCCTTCTCCGCTCGGGTCGACCGAAAGGGGGGATCGGGAAAGCGGGGGCGGTAAAACATGAGCTGCATCCGCGAGAGTTCGATCCCGCCGCCAGGCGCATTGGCTCTTCTGGCGCCGGGAGGCGCCAGGAAAACCAGTTGCAGGAGCTGATTTGCTAGCCCTCCCTTCTCGGGGAGAGGGGGGTGGTGACTGAGGTTTCGGGGGCGGCCAAAAGGAGCTTGCCTTTTAATCCTGGGCCGATGACGGCCGTCATTTGAAGGGGGGGAGGGGGCCGATGATGTCACGTTTCGCGCGGCGCGTGAAAATGCTTAGGCATGACCGAGGACGGGTAGCAGCAACATGTAGGTGGCGATCTGAACCACAGCGCCTATGTACACCGTGCACCACAGCGCCTATGCGCACCACGCCGCCTATGTACACCACAGCTTCCGCGTGGAACACAACGCCAGTGTGTGCCACTGCGTGCACCACAGCGCTTGTGTACACCATAGCGCCTGCGTGCACCACATCAGCCGTGCGCAACACAGCACCAATGTACACCACAGTACCCGCGTGCACCACAGCATCTGTGTACTGGTCGGCGCCTGTGCGCACCGCTGCAACCGTGGTAGGATTTGTAATCGAACCCTGATGGAAGAAGGAGCGCCGCTGGGAGCTACGAGTCCTCCCGGATCCTCCTGCACTATGCTAAGTCCTCCCATCTGCGTCGAGGCTCCCACGGAATTGGCCGTCCGAGAACCAAGTGGACTGATTCAATGGATCATTTCGCGGTGCACACTGAGAGGCGCACGTGCGGTGTAGCGCGGACCCGCACAACGGAAGGGAAGGGTGAGGGAGGAGGAGGAGGAGGAGGAGGAGGAGGACGACGACGACGAGGAGGACGAGGAGGGAGGAGGGAACATCGCATTCTATTATCAGCACTTCCCTGGCATGGTGTTTAGCTGTCCGCCGCAGATCCTCACCGACATGCTCCATCTACCTGTCCTGTGCACGCAGGCGCTGTGGTGTACACCAGCGCTGCGTTGCACGCGGATGATGTGGTGTACACAGGCGCCGTGGTGTGCACAGGCGCTGCGGTGCACGCAGGCATTGTGGTGTGCATAGGCGCTGTGTTGCACATGCTTGCTGCGGTGTATACATTACCTGTGGAGTACACAAGCGCCGTGGGTCACGAAAGCATTGTGGTGTACACATGCGGTGCGTTGCACACGGCTGTTGCGGTGCACGCTGGCGCTGAGGTGTACACGCGCGCTGTGCTTCGGGGAAAGCTGAGGACACTTTTCAAAAGCGTGGGGGCTTCCGAGCCTTCTGAGAGAGCCCGTCCTCTCTCGCTTCCCCCCTGGGTTCGCCGCCGACTATTGCTCGTTCGATGCGTCCTTCGGCACCCTTCGTTTATGCGCACATGACTTCAGCATTGGGTTCGCACACCCTCCTCTTGGACGTACCCCCGACTGTTGCGAACCCGCCCACGACTTCCGACCCGAGCCGTGCACCCCCTGTTCTTCGCCGCTCGCGCGAGCACCGCGAGCGGAGGGGGCGGAACCTGGAGAAAGCATCCTCCTCCTCCGCCTCTTCCTCCTCCTCCACCTCCTCCTCCTCTTCGTATTCCTATTCCTCCTCCTCCTCCTCCTCCTCCTCCTCCTCCTCTTCCTCCTCCTCGTCCTTTTCCGCCTCCTCCTCCTCCTCCTCCTCCTCCTCCTCCGGTCCTCCTCCTGCTCCTCCCATTCCTCCTCTTTTTGCCCCTCCTCCTCCTCCTCCTCCTCCTCCTCCTCCTCCTCCTCCTTGTTCTCCTGACCCTCCTCCCTCGTACCCTTTTTGTTCCTTCTCCTATTCCTCCTCTTCCCTCCTTCTCATCTATGTAAGGTCTTCGCCCCCTGCCGCCGGCCCCCTCTCTGTCATAATGAGATCTATCAGAGTCGCGTCGGGGCTTCTCGGCGCTGCCTTGGCGCATCTGGGAACAGCATGTGGGGGCGGATAGGAATCATCAGCGCATATTGAGGCGTTGGCGTCATCCGAGTGGCCTTCGGCCCATCCCGCCACCGTGCCTGAGTTGTGGGCCTGAGGCCTCTTGTATATGTGTTGGGATGTCGTGGGGAGCCCCAAGAGGGCCTCTTGGATGCGGTTTGAGTGCCGCTTGGGGGCTCGTGGGGTATCTTCGGGGCCTCTTTGGGCCTCTCAGCGGCCTCTTGGGGCGTCCTGGGAACTTCTAGGGGCACAAGTATAGAATGTTTGGTTCGTCGTCCCCTGCTTGGGCCCCTCTTGGGGCCGTCTTGGGGCCCTCTTGGGCCGTCTTGAGCGCATCTTGGGCCATCTTGGAGCCCTCTTGGGCCATCTTGGGGCCCCCTTGGAGGCGTCTTGGGCTGTCTTGGGACGGTCTTGGGAGCTTCTTGAGCCGTCTTGGAGCGTCGGAAAACCAGAATTGCGAGAAGGCCCAAAGTATTTCAAGCATCTTCGTAAAATCTACCATTTGGGCCTCTCGTGGCTCTCCAGGGAGGCCTCTCGGAGCGCTCTTGGGGCATCTTTGGGCCCTCTTGGGCAGTCGTGGAATCATCTCCGGCCGCCTTGGAGCACTCTTGGCCTCGGCAATGCGAATACGGCGTAATGTGCAAAAAGGTTTGCGGCTTTCGGACGCGCGAGTATGGGCTAATTCACGAGGGTATGCTGCCTCGGAGACACAAGAATCGTGCAATGTACTATGGTTTGTGGCCTCGGGAACGCGAACATTGTATAATGTTCGAGGGCCTATGGCCTCGGGGGCGTGAATCTCATGTAACTATTCTTGCGTGCCCCACGCCCCCGCAGGAACTCAGACAACGCGGTTCGGGCGTGGTGACCAGGCCGCTTTTCGCGCGGACTTCAACAATTCACAGTAGGAAGCAGAACGTAGAACTACCACAATGGAGACTGGAAACTGCAACAGGAACTACTTACGCTTCATAGCCAGGGGGCCGGCGGATTCCTCCTCTTCCTCACACTCCTCCTCCTCCATTTCCTCCTCCACCTTCACCTCCTCCTCGTCCTCCCCCTCCTCCCCTTCTCCTCCTCTTCCTCCTCCACCTCCTCCTCTTCTTCCTCCTCGTCCGCCGCCTCCTCCTCCTCCTCCTCCTCCTCCTCCTCCTCCTCCTCCTCCTCCTCCTCCGCAGCGGCCCCGCAGTTCGCGGCCGCTCGCCGGCCCAAGCCCCTTTCCTCTTCCGGAGCCCGGCCGCACCCCTGGCGGCAGATGCCCACCGATGCCGCCGCCCGCGACCTCGGCGGGAGATCCTGGGCGGCAGACGTGTCCGTGTCCGCGGCCTCGCGGGGCCCGGGCCCCCGGGCCGGGGCGTTTTCTCGCGGATGCCTCGCGCGGAGCGTGCGGCCGCGTCTCCGCGGGACGGCACCCCCGAAGCCGGACTCTCAGAGCGTGAATTACCTACCCCGCTTTCGCTTCCAGGCAAGACCAAGTCATACCACGCGCCTCCTCGTCAAGCGGCCTGACCAGTGCAGGCCGTAGTTTGGCATCGCTTGGTATCTCTTGGAAGCGAGGGTGGTCAAAAGCGAGGTAGGTTTGTTTGCCCCCTAGACTCGGTCACGCGCAGAGAGGGGGGGGGTAATTTGGGGGGAGGGGGTAAGGTGTCTCAGAAGCGCCCCTGCTGCTTGGAGGGTTCAGGAGGGGAAAAAACACACAGACACAAGTAAATCGTCGATTCCCACGAAAATGTGGAAAAATATGGGCAGCGGGGGGGAAGACGAACACCCAGAAGATATTGGAAAATATGGGGAATGCTTTTATTTATGTGTATTTATTTGTGTGTCCCAGGGCCTCTTCAAGGGCGCGGGCCCTGTCTATAGGTGCGGGGCTGGCGCTTTCTGGGACGCGGGGTGCTTCTGAGAAGCCTTCCGCCCTCCCCCTACAGTGGAGACCAATATGCCAAGAAGCACCCTGCTTGCCTCCAGGGTGCCCCGGGTCTCGATTGCTTTGCTATGGAAAGCGTGGCGTTTCCACACCAAAAGTCAGTGGACGCCCTGGGGTCTCAGGGCTGGGTTGCTTGTGGAAAAGGTTTCTTGTGGTCGGGTCCCCTACTGCACCACCTTGGGGGGCGGACAGAACCCCCAGCAGTGACACGTCGATCAGTGCATTGTCCGTTATCGGTTCTCGAGAGGGCGCCGCGGCCGTTCTTTTCCAGGCTTGCGCCCGCCAGGTTTGGGCCTCAGGCCGTTTTCACTAAACCACGTTTTACTAAAGGGAGGTCTGTCCATCCCCGAGGCTTGTCCCTCTACAGGAGGAATGTGCAAAAACAGTGATAAAAAACAAACCAAAAAGTATGGGGACTATTTTTCGACTATTTTTGTTGGATTTGGGGGGTACCTTTTGAGTATGTGTTATTTGTCGTCCAGGTTTGGGCCTCAGGCCGTTTTCACTTTTTACTAAAGGGGGGTCTGTCCATCCCCGACACCTCGTGCGCGCCGCCGGCAGACGGGCGCGGGCGCGGGCACGGACACGCTCGCCGCTCGCGAGGAGAGCCGGAGTGGAAGGGGCAGGTGCGGGCGCGGGCTCTGCAGGCCGAGGGGGACCCAAACAATTGAGGACGATGCTTCTCCTCCTCCTCCTCCTCCTCCTCCTCCTCCTCCTCCCCTCCTCCTCCTCCTCCTCCTCCTCCTCCTCCTCCTCCTCCTCCTCCGTCCGACGGAGGGTAACAGAAATCTGGGCCTCCCAGATTCGAAGAAGAAACCACTCCATTAACAAAAAACTGTTGGCGCTCCGCGCAGGATCCGCGCTGGGTCCCCCAGGCGGCGCCTCCGGCGCCGCCCCTGGCGCGCTCCGCGCGCCAGGGAGGGGGATCCAGCGCGGATCCAAGAAATCCTCGCGGAGCGCCAGAAGTTTGTTGCTTATGGAGTTGTTTTTCTTCTTCTTCTTCTACAGATGGGGTCGGAGTCCACACTCGCAGTACTGTCGGCCCTGATTAGTAGGTCGACCCTGCCAAATCACGGGTACCCTCAGGTACCCTTGTCTCCTGTGCCTCGCGACCCATGCCTCCTGCATCCCCCATGGCAGTGTGGCCCTCGGCAGGGTCTTGTGTCCTCTGGCGTGTCCTGTCCAGTCAAGGCCGACTGTAAGGACGCACGGACGTCCTCCGGGTACCCTTTGCGTCCTCGCCTCTGCGGCCCCTCCTCCGCGGTGCTCACCGGCCAGCCCCTCGGGGCGTCGGCAGTCCGCCGCCCGGAAAAGTGCCAACTTCGGCGTCCAAGGCCTTGGCGTCCTGACCGCCTGTCCCTACTATGGATTTCGACTCTAGACGTTGTACATTTCTAATTATTCGAGAGTTCTCTGATTTTTTTTTGGGGGGGCCAAGATCCTCTCATTTCTAATTGTTCTATCCTGGGCCTCTTCCTGGCCACTAGGGGCTAGGAATAATTAGAAACGGGCACACTTAGAAATGAGCACGATTAGAAATGAACGACGTGTAGATTTCGACTGTAGATGGGGTCGGAGCATTGCGCCGCATCGTCGATGCATCCGCGATGCGGCGCGATGTGGAGCCCGCTTTTCTTCACGCCTACGTCGGCGATGCGTTGGCGATGCGGAGCGCTCTGCCGACTCCATCTAACTACAGTCGGGGCCCTGAAGAAGGAACCCTTTTCGTTGGGGAGGGGCTCCGCGTTCCTTAAGTGTTTCACAGCTTGCCTCAGGTTTTCCTTATGTTTTTGATAGGAAATCGAAGTTTGTCTTGTGGAAAAAAGGGGCCTCGTTCCTTATTTAGGGCTCCTTAGGTCAACGCCCCGACTTTACTCGGTCCCGATCTGAGAGGCCTCTTTACAATTGCATGCAAATACACTGCCATAGGTCCCGACGATTTTCTTGGATCGGCGCTTGGCCCCCAATGGCAGCGCCTCCAGCGCCGACCCTGGGCGCGCTCCGCGCGACACGGGAGGGGGGCCTGACGCCGGTAAAAAAAATCCACGCGGACGCAGTAGTCATTGTGGATACGCAGATGTCTATGTTTCCACTTGCGCGCTCGCTCCACATGGGTTTCTTGGAAATCGTGGCTCGCAGCTGGCCAGAGCAGCACAACACTGCGCAGGAGCGCGCAACACTGCGCAGCATCGATCATCACCGCACAGCGGTGTGCCCTTCCCAGGGCGGTGCTGCGCGGTGCCGTGCGGAGGGGGTACAATATTCTGGGCTTCCAGCATGGGGTCGGAGTAGATGGGGTCGGAGGATCGCGCCGCATCACCGATGCATCGGCGGTGCAGCTCTCCACTCCACGCCGACTTCGGTGATGCATTGGCGACGTCGCCGGTGCATCGCCGATGCATTGGCGATGCATCGGCAATGCGGTGCGACCCTCCGACCCCATCCACCCCGACCCCATGTGGGAGGCCTCTGGGTGTCCAAGTCGTTCCCCAGAGGCCCACATGGAAAGGGCAACGCGTAAGGGCGATCGTGAGGACGACACTTGACAGCATTTCACGGCTCGGCCGTGTTGGCGGTCGGTGCCAGCTTCCTCGCAATCGTCGTTTGCCGGCTTGGGCGTACCGAGCGCCGTCCTGCCCAGCAGCAGTCGCCCCTCCGCTTTCGGGCAGCATCTGCTGTTTTTCGGCATCGTCCCCATTCCAACCCAGACATGCTCGCGCCCTGTACACAAAAAAACAGGACGGACGGTTTTGGGCCGTTCTGTGCCTCTGGGGATCTTTACCAGGCCCCGAGACCGTCAAAAACGATTCAGGGTGGAAACCCGGCCCTGGGGAGGTGCGGGCCCAATGGGGTTCCCCGACCGCCGAACGCGATGCGGTAGTAGCGTCTTCTGCGCTTGTGTTCGGTCCCCCCGCGGCCCCCCAACAGCCGCGCACCAAAGGTCACTCTCGCCCAGGGTCACTCTTACGCGTACCCGTAGGACTTCAGGAACCCCGCAGAGAACAAATCAGGACATCGCAGGTCTGGGGAGTAAAGCAGCGGAAGAGAACAACAGGGCCCACTGCGCGGACAGACGCGCGTGAGCTTCCCGCGCGAGGTCGCGCGCAGGCCTCCTCTTCGACCGGCAGTGTGCCGCGCCGGCGGCCCGCGCCAGCCGCGACGGCAGATCGCTGCGACTTCTCGCGCGGGACCCTTGTGTTCCGTCGCCCAAGTCGAAGAAGAAGAAGAAGAAGCGGCACAACCATAAACTGATGGCGCTCCGCGCGGATCTCTTGGATTTGCGCCTGGCCCCCCCTGGGCGGCGCCTCGGGCGCCGCCCCTGGCGCGATCCGCGCACCAGGGAGCGGGGTCGAGCGCAGATTCAGGAAACACGCGCGGAACGCCAGCAGTTTATGCGTATGGCGTTCCTTCTTCTTCTTCTAGTTCCGTCGCTCAAATGTCCACCTTGTGGGTGCGCGTAGCAGGCTCAGGAGGGGAAAGAACACAAAGACAACGAATTGTCGACCCCCAGGAAAAGATGGGAAACTGTGCCATGAACTGTGGGAAAGTATGGGGAGTCCAGGGATTCGTGTGTGTGTGTGTGTGTGTGTGTGTGTGTTGATCTGTGTGTGGTTTCCTGCACATCCACTTCGGCACCGCCTGTTCCCCGGGCCCCGCCCGCTCCTGGCCGCCTGAGGCCTGCCTTCCTGTGCCCTGTCTCCCTAATCAAATCTGCGCGTAGCCCGCCTAGCTTTTAGCGGAAGAGGTTCGCTCTCGCCCCGCAGATCAATTGTGGGAAGATATGGGGAATCCAGGGATTCGTGTGTGTGTGTGTGTGCGCGTGTTGATCTGTGTGTCTTTGGGCACCTTCACAGGCCAAGGAGAAGGAGAAGGGCCGGGCCAACGGGCGCTCCAGTGACCGGGGCGGCCACGGCGGCACCATCGAGGCCGGGGGCCCGCCCAGGAATCGCGGGCGGGCCTTGGCCCTCCTCCCCCTCCTCCTCCTCCTCCTCCCTCCTCCTCCCTCCTCCTCCCTCCTCCTCTCCTCCTCCTCCTCCTCCTCCTCCTCCTACTCTCCTCCTCCTCCTCCTCCTCCTCCTCCTCCTCCTCCTCCTCCTCCTCCTCCTCCTCCTTCCTCCTTCGGTGCCGTGTCTGTCACCCCCGGGCTATGGCTGCGCAGAGAGCTGCTCGCTGATACGTAACATCTGTATTTCGTATCTTCCGAGTCCGGGCCTGACCCCCCCCCCGCCGAGAATTGTGGCAGGGGGTCCATGATGCCAGGGCGTGTCATTCGACCGACGGTCGAATAGAATCGGGGGGGGAGCCCACGGCACCAGAGCTCGTCATTCGACCTACGGTCGAATAGAATGCCTCGCCGAGGGCCAGTTACCCTCCCCGAGGTTTGTGGCATGGCAGGGGGTCCACGGGCCAGGGCGTTTCATTCGACCGACGGTCGAATAGAATCGGGGAGGGTCCATGGTGCCAGAGTTTGCCATTCGACCGACGGTCGAATAGAATAGCTGCTCGATAATACGTAATTGTGGTATTTCGGATCTTCCGAGTCCGGGAATGAGGGGTGGAAATTCGAGAAACTATTCCTGACGGATAGGCACCCTATCCCGATGTACGGCCGAAAGCCACAAGTGGGGTTTGGCCCCCTTGATATCAGCAGGTGGCCGATAGCTTGCGGCAGTACCTCCGACTTTGAGGATGTGGCCGCCTCATCCTTAAAGATGGGTTCAGGTACCCTTTAAGCCTATAGCGCGCTTTGTAATCCTCCTCCTCCTCCTCCTCCTCCTCCTCCTCCTCCTCCTCCTCCTCCTCCTCCTCCTCCTCTTACTAACCCTCTGCCTCTCCCTCCCCCTCCCCCCCCCATCCTCCTCGCTCTCCTACTCCTCCTCCTCCTTCTCCTCCTCCTCCTCCTCTCCTCCTCCTCCTCCTCCTCCTCCTCCTACTTCTCCCCCTCCCCCTTCCCCTCCCCATCCTCTTCGCTCTCCTCATTCTCCTCATCCTCGTTCTCCTACTCCTCATCCTCCTCTTGATCCTCCTCCTCCTCCTGCAGCCTTGATGCTTGGACCGGACACCAGCTATGCCACTACAGTTAAAGCGCACAGTACGGATGAGGACCTGTCCAAGGTTACCTTCGCGTACTTGCCCCCTGGCCGGCCTCGTTTGAAAATCGTCAGAATGCCTTTCAAGGCCCTGGCATCCTTGCTGCGCATCCTTGTTGTGCGTCTTGACCGTATGCCGCTTTCCACAACTGTATGTTTCTTTTGTTCTCCTGGTGTGGTGCTTCGCGAGACCAGGCGCAACATACCCAGACACCCGACGTCGTGTCTTTCCCGCGGCGTGGACCTCGGAGGCCTCGGCCCCTTCCCTGAGAGGCAGTTGTTGTTCGCTCTGGGTGAGGCCCCCCCCTGAGGCCAAGGGGGGATGGCCACAGGGAGGCGGAGTCGTTGGAGAGAGAGGTGCCCACAGGATAAATTCTTCACGCCTCGCCTAGCCCCACCCAGCCCTCTTGGAGCCATCTTGGGTCACACTGGGCGCTCTGATCGACCGCGGCCCCTCCCCCGAAAAGGCACCCAGAGAGAGGGGAGGACTCCTGGGAAGGAAGAGGCTGTTGAAAGTGGAAAGACAGAACTCGCTAGACCACGTCAGCCCAACGGGCTTGTGGGATTTGAGTCGGCCAGGTGGGCAGCAGCAGCAGCCGCAGTCGCAGCAGGCGCAGCGGGAGCTGCCAGGTTGCAGGGGCAACGCCAGGGGGGGGACTGGCTCGGGGGGGAAGGCATCGATGAGGGGCCGATGTACCACCACCACTACTTACCATAGGTAGCAGAGGGAGGAGGAGGAGGAGGAGGAGGAGGAGGAGGAGGAGGAGGAGGAGGAGGATATGGAAATGGATATGGAAATGGAGATGGAGATGGAGATGGAGATGGAGGAGGAGGAGGAGGAGGAGGAGTGGAAAGGGGGCCCATCAGTTGACCGAGGAGGGGTAGGAGGCGGAGGAGGAGGAGGAGGAGGAGGAGGAGGAGGAGGGGGAGGAAGAGGCATCATTGGAAAACGAGGAAATGAGGAGGAGGAGGAGGAGGAGGAGGAGGAGGAGGAGGAGGAGGAGGAGAGCATCGCCCTCCAGTCTCCAAAAAACGCCGCTCCGTCATCTCCCCTCGGCGCCCGCGTGCCCCGCCCCGCCCCTGGGCGCGTGCGCCTTTTTCCTGCGCCGGGGGCATGCTGCCCTATATAATATCTATCGGCGATGCCTCGCCGTTTCCAAGGCAATAGTGCTGCCTCCCCACCGCCTCCCCGGGGCTCGTGTCAAGTCCTCCGATTCGATTCTGGGCTCTCTTCCCCCCCTCCCCCCCCCTGCGATGCCCCCTAAACAAAAAGCTGTTGGCGCGATGCCCCGGTCCATTGGCGCGATGCCCCCCCCCCCTCCCTGCGAGGCCACCCCCGCTACGCATCTACTGGCGCAATGCCCCGATCTGCTGGCGCGATGCGCCCCCATCCCCCCGCCCTGCAGGGCTCGTGTCGATTCCTCCGAGTCGATTCGATTCGATTCCGATGGCCTCCGATTCCGATTCGATTCGGATGCCGATTTCTCAGTGGAGGCCTACTAGCCGGCCGACTTCTCCCGATTCGATTGTTCCTCACTCGGCTGCCGATATCGATTCACTTCCATCGCCGATCCGACTCATCGATTCGATTTTGGGCTCGCGCGTACTCCAAATCCCTTATTAATCGTCCCACGGGTTCGGTTTTTAAGGATGCCTTTTTTGTAACTGGGGGGGTCTGGTTGATTAGGACGCTTTCTTTGGATTGGAGCTTAGGAGGTACGGTTGATTAAGGCGCCCCGTCGAAGAGGGGGGTCCAGAATATCAGGTCGCGTTTGGAGGGGGGTCTGGTTTTTTTTGCGGGGGGTCGATTAATAAGGGGTTTGGAGTGCCCCCCCCCCTGAGCTGGTCCCCACCCGTCCTTGCCCCTCTCAAGGTTGTCGCCTGCAGCGGGAGCGGGAGCACGAGCAGCTCCAGCAGCAGGGAGCCCCCCCTTGTGGTGGGCTCGCGTTGCGATGGCCCTCTTGCCTTACAGTCAACGCGCCTAGTAAGGACGCGCGCCTTCATCTAGGGTGCCCTTGCGTCCTTGCCTCTGTGGCCCGTCCTTTGCCGTTTTCACTGGTCGCCGCCGCCCAAAAAAAACCCAACTTCGGCCTCCAAGGGTCTTGCGTTCTTACCACGCGTCCTTACTATACGTTTTGACTGTAAGTCGGGCCTGTCCCTCCACAGGGGGAACATTCAAAACAAATGAAAAAATCGTCTGGGGATGAATAGTTTTGTTTTTCGTGGAAAATCCCCCTGTAGGGGGACAGGCCCGACCTAACTCTTGCCAGTCTTGTCACCACGAAGCAACTCGGAGACCAGACCACACACATTACCAGTGGCGGGCTGTTTTTCAATCGCAGGATTTGATTTCGAGTCGGGGGACGACATCGGGGTAGTGTGGTGTACACTTTTTCCCCGCTTGCCCGGGGAAGCAGCGAAAAATGTATACACCAGGATCCCGTATACACCCGGATCCGCTTTCTTGTGCGAGTTTCAGTGCGGGGCCAGAAAAGGCGTCGGTGTATAGAGTTCGGCTCCTTAACAACGTCGTCCCGAAACGGATCATGGGGTTTCTCGCCATCTTCGCCCAGTCGGGGCCTTCCCTGAGCTCCAGGACCGTCAAGATGATTCCAGCGCCAGTCCAGGGGAAATCTTGAGGTCCAGGACGCGTTTCCTCGGGACCGTTTCCCTCGTAAGTCGGACATGTCCCTCTACAGGAGGAACATTCAAAAATAACCAAAATCAAAAAACGGTCTGGAGACGATGTTGGGACTCTTTTGAATAGTTGCTGAATCTGTTGTATGATTCGTCAGAAATCGGCTTGTAGGAGAACATTCACGAGGGGAAAGACACAGACAGAATTCATCGTCGGCAGCCAGGAAAAGATGGGAAAATATGGGAAGTGTGGGGGAAGACGAAAACCCCGAACATATGGGAAAATATAAGGAAATCCTGCTAGTTGCGTGCATTTATTTGTGTGTCCCTGGGCCCCTTCAGACATGCCCGACCTAACCTTTGTGCAGTTTGCCGAAACGAGCAAGTGCAGCAAAGCATCGCCACGGGCAGCCAGGCCTTCTGGGTCAGCCTCCCGGAGGGCATGCTTCAGGAGGGAGATAAACACAGACACAATTAATCGTCGATTCCCCAGAAAATATTGGAAACTATGGGAAGTGGGGGGGAAGACGAAAACCTTGAAAATATGTGAAAATATGGGGAATCCTGTTATTTGTGTCTACTTATTTGTGTGTCCCTGGGCCCCTTCAATGCTGGAGGCCGCCCGGGGCCTCCTGGGACTCCTGAGTGCAGGAGGCCCCGTGGGGTGTTGGGAACGTTTGGATGCTTGTTTCGCTGTCTTCGGGGGACACTGACCCTGACTTTCCAGAGTGCTAAAAAAATAGCCCTCCAGACCTATAGACCAATCTGGACTGCCCAAAGGTTGGACCGGAATTTGGAAGTCGAGGTCCTGGTGCTATTTGTCTAGCCCTCCTGCAAGGTCAGGGAACGCACCACCTCACCCATCCTGGCCGGGCCGATCCCGGGGTCAGGAAGGACGTCGGCGCACCCCTGGCCGAGCCAGCGCGGCCTGCACACCCGTCCTGGACCCGGGATGGCCCGTCCGGAAGGGCGTCGCCCCCCTGGGAAAAGGAGCGCTCCAAGAAGGGAGACGAAAGAGAAAAGAAGAGCGCTCCAAGAGCGCTCTCTTCACTCCTTTCTCCTTCCTTTCTTCTCCTTTCTCGTTCTTCCTTCTTCTCTTGGCCTTCTCTCCCCTTGCCCTTCTCCGTTCTCCTCCGTTTCTTTTTTTGGGGGGCGCCCGAGGAGCGTTCCAAGAGAAAGAAGAAAAAGAAGAAGGGCAAGAAGAAGAGGAAGGCCAGCAGCACCAGCAGCCGGAGCCGCAGCAGGCGGAAGCGGCAGAAGCTCGAGAGCAGCATCGCGGACTCCGTGGCCGCCGCCCTGAAGCGGGCGTCCCGCGCGTCGCCCCTCGGCTCGCCGGCGATAGGGAACCTGGGCATCTCCGCCGTGCCCGTCTGGATCAAGGATGGCCTGGCATCGCTCGGGCGTGTGCATTCTTCCTCGGCGAGAACCATCGAGGATCATCCTGGACCATCGAGCAAAAAAAACACGCACGAAACCAAAACAATGCACGGGAAGTGGACGTCCGAGCGACGGCAAGGACGGGCGGAGGGCAGGCCCGGCCGGTCGACGGCCAGATGCGGCCAGTCCGCTGGGGGCTCACGGGGGCAGCGCCAGAGGAGTGGCCGATTGTCCCCCACCGCTTACCATTGGTAGGTGCAGGAGGAGGAGGAGGAGGAGGAGGAGGAGGAGGAGGAGGAGGAGATGGGACTTGCCCAGGGGGGAGGTGCATCGACCCCCACAGTCGTCCGCTCGTCCCCAATCGGGGCCCAGGCGCCCCACCCCGCCGAGGCACGAAGCCCGACTACCAGGGCGCTTCGCGGCAGCGGCGCCACAAGCGCGGTCGGGAACTTTTCGCCCCAGCGTGTCGCTCCACCAGTTGTCAGTCGGGCACGTCCCTCTGCAGGAGGACTGTTCAAAAATAGTAAAGCAATAGTCTGGTGGCAAATTCTCGACTACTCTTGAGTATGTTTGAAAATTGTTTGACTATTTTTCAGCTGTCCTTCACAATCCGCCTCCAGGAGGGCATGCCCGACCTAACACAAGCGCGGTCGGGAACCTTTGCCTCAGCGTGTCGCTCCGCCGGTTCTGGCCCACCACGCTTCGGCGCGACACGCTATCCACCTTCTCGTTCCCAAGCGTCGACGTCTCGAATTCTTTTACGAGCCTCCCGCCCCGCAGAGCGCCTCCTCCTCCTCCTCCTCCTCCTCGTCCTCCTCCTCCTCCTCCTCCTTCTCCTCCTCCCCGCTCCCTGCTCCCTGCTCCCTCCTCCTGACGGCGACAAGTAGGAGTGAACCCGGGCCAGAGGGACCAGTGGTGCGCCGCTTTCGGACGTCCTCGTCGGATCTCGGCGGTTGTCCAGCTCTCAGGGTGCGTTCCGGCAGCTGCGCCTCGCCGAGGGCGTTCGGGGGGTGCCCAGATCGTCCCGAACGGCCGCCGGAGACTTGAGAGTCAGGATCCGAAGATCAGGGGGGAACGCATCGACCCCCAATCGCCCACTCATCGCCGATAACTAAAGGGCCCGACAGCCGACGCCGCCCAGGAACGAGCGGATTCGCTGTCGGGGGCCCCATCGCCGATAAATCATCTATCGGCGATGTACCGCCGATTCCTGGTCGGTGTGGGTGGGGGGGGGAACAGCTAGGCACGCTGGCGCGACATGTGGCATCTTACCCCCTTCCTCCCACCCCTTCCCCTGCGTTGAATCACGTTCGTTTCCACAGACTGGGGTGTCCTAGGGGACCTTGATTCCCAAATGGTGGTTGCAGGACTTGACCCGTCTTTTGCTGCGCAACCGTCAAGGGGAGTCGTTCTACGTTGGAGAGGGATGAGGAGGGGGGAAAGAGCAGGAGCAGGAGTAGGAATGGCAGAAGGAGCAGGAGGACCAGGAGAAGGTGGAGTAGCTAAAGGAGGGAGGCAGCAGTGAAGATAAAGAAACCATATCCAGAAGCGTGACACGCGCTGGGGCGAGAGCGCCGTTACTGAACGACGGAAACAAAGCTCCGACCTTGAACAATGGGCAACGCTTCAACAGAAACACCGTTTCCTGGTAAACCGAAACTGGAAACAATCACGTAAGGAGTACTAACCTTTGAAATTCTGTGTGGGGGTGTTTCTACAGATACGGGAGAGGCGGCGGGAAATCAACACAGCATCAAGGGGAGAGGAGGGGTACGAATTTTGTCTCATGGCCGGTGGAGGAGGACGGAATGGATGATGCCCAAGGAAAACGATGAGGATCAGGAGGAGAAGGAGGAGAAGGAGGATAATCAGGCGGCGTAGGATCGGAAAGAGGTTAAGGGGCCACGCGCGCCTTCGCACAGGCCGAGCCTCTCGTTGGGAGGGGTCTCGTGATGTCCCGTGGGCGTTGGCCGGCTCGGCCGGCCCGGGAGGACAGGCCCGACACGTCGAAGCTCGGCATGGACCTGCAGACCGGGGGCTCCGAGCGCTCGCTGCCGATGAGCCAGGCCGGGGGGCCGGATGACAAGCTCAGCCTGACCAACGGCATCTGCATGGAGTATCCAGTGGCGCTGCCGCGCGGTTCCGCCACCGCGATCGGGCGCGAGGGGAGGGGGCCCCCGGGGGGGGGGGGGGGACGGGGGGAGGGTCCATGAAACCCCTTGTCCCCAGGCTCTGTATGTGGGATCATTGTTTGTTAGGAAGGCCAAAATCGCAGGGGTATGGCCTCAAAAACGAACGCATCTTGGGCTCCATGCGTCGGGGGGGGCCAACTCCTGCTTCGCACAAGGCGCAAGGCCCCGCCGCGCACCAACCGCTGCAAGCGAGGTGGCGGATCAGCGGGGCCTCTGCCAGCGCTCCAACTGCCCGTTCAAGCACCTGGCGGCGGTAAGGTGAGGCATCTTCACGGACCCTCCTCGGCGGGGCCTCTGCAGGCGCTCCGGCTGCCCGTCTACGCAAGCACCTGGCGGCGGCAAGATGGGGCATCGGCGTGGAGCCTCGGCGGGGCCTCTGCCAGCGCTCCGGCTGCCCGTCCAAGCACCCGGCGGTGGCAGGATGCGGCGGCAGCCTGCGCACGATCCTTGGCATGCGTGCGCGTGCCCACGTGCGCGCAGCTGGGCCATGGACCGAAAAAAAGCTGGTGCGTCCCCCCGTTCCTGCTCTCGCTCCCCGCGCCCCCCCCCCCCGGTCGCCCATGCCGTTCCCCGGGTCTCTTCCCCGTCTTCCCCTCCGCGGATTCCTCCCTCCCCGCTCCTATACAGGGCCTCGTCCCCCGTCCAGCCCGCCCCGTCCCGGCCGCCCCGTCCCGCCCGCCCCCGCCCTCCTCTCGCCCTCCTTCCCCCCCATCCCCTCTCCCTTTCTCCTCCCCTGCTGGGGGGGGGGAGGGTGGCACCTGCCTGCCTGCCCCGCCCCTCCTCCTGTACGCTCTAGCCTCCCGCCCACCACTCCCAGGAGCCATTAGTTACCGCCGCCCGCCCCCCCCCCCCCCCTTGGGGTTCCCCCGCCCCCCCGCTCCATCGCCCTCCCCGCTCCAGCTCCCCTCATCCTTCCCTCCTCTTTTGCTTCCCCGTCCTCTTCCCTTGCTCCCCCCCCCTTCCTCTCCTGCCGCCCCCTCCCCCCCCGCCGCTCGCGC
>CAUYUJ010016408.1:55830-71078 GCA_963575745.1 Prorocentrum cordatum | reverse complement strand
GCGTGCGTGCGCGTGCGTGTGCGTGCGTGTGCGTGCGTGCGTGCGTGTGCGTGCTTGTGCGTGCGTGTGCGTGCGTGCGTGTGCGTGCGTGTGCGTGCGTGTGCGTGCGTGTGCGTGCGTGCGCGTGCGCGCGCGTGCGCGTGCGCGTGCGCGTGCGCGTGCTCGTGTGCGCGTGTGCGCGTGTGCGCGTGTGCGCACGTGTGCGCGTGGCGTGTGCGTGTGCGTGTGCGTGTGCGCGTGTGTGTGTGTGTGTGTGTGTGTGTGTGTGTCCCTGGGCCCTTTTAATCTTGCATGGTGTTGCAGGCTCCTGCGAGGCCCGACTGACCCGGGTTTGGACTGACCCGGGCCAGTAGAGCCCCGAGTGAGGGAGCGCCTCCATCCATTTTCCTGGAATCTGTCCCATCGCACCCCCAGACGTGTCCGCAGAGCGGTTTGCCTGAGACCGCACCGTCTTCAAGGAGTACGGCGGTGGGTGTGACAAGATGAAGCACGAACTTGCTTCAACCAGGCCCCAGGTGGGGTCCAAGGACTGGCGGAGGAAGGAACGATAGCTCCAGTACGGAAAAGCACGACCGAGCGCTACCTCCGAGCTCAGGGCTGCAAGGGGGGAGTGGGCCAGGGGCCCGGCACAAGAGCAAAGTTGTTTGCTGGCCAACACGTTCGGCGACGAATTTTGGCCACCACGCTGCGAGGAGAACGCCTATTCACATATCCGCGCTGCGGAGGCAGCGTAGGCCGCAGAACCAGCGGATTCGGTGGCAAAGCATGGGAGCCTGGTATACCCTCTTAATTCCGTCCTTAGCGCCGACTGGCGTCGATTAGCGTCTGGTATTCGATGAGATCGCGCCGATTTGGCGTCGGCTAGCGTCGACCAGCAGCGATTCAGCGTCGGTTTTATCGTCGATTAGCGTCGGCTCGCAAGAGCCGACAAGATGATATGGGAGGGCCCCCATGAGTTGCCACCGAAGGTGGAGACGTTCTCATCGCTGCGGGAGCCGGGTCGACACTGCGCGCCCTGCGGGAGCACTGGCTTTACTGGCCCGCGGCCCGTGACCGTCGAGGCCGTCTTCGAGCACGCGTGCGGCGCCGCTCGCGCTGCCCGCGCGCCTGCCGGGCGTGGCGCTCTCGTCCAGCGGGGCGCGGCCGCACGGCAGTGTTCTGTCGAGCAGTGGCGAAGCGTCCTGGCGTGCCTGTAGGCCTGCCAGGCAATTCTCTGAGAACCTTTTTGTGGTTTCCACGAGATGTTCTTGGAACACTTCTGGCTGGGGCTGCCTTGTTTTACCACATCGGGTTCATGTTCTGAGAGCATTGTTTTTGTTCTTAGAACATTTTTGGGTTCTAAGAACATGTCGTGGTAGGACTACAGGAATGCCGGGACGGTCGGTCCCTGCTCAATTCTGGGCCTCCCAGGCGGGGTCGGAGCAGACGGGGTCGAAGGATCGCGCCGCATCGGCGATGCATCGGCGATGCGGTGCGATGCGGCGCCCCGATTTTCTTCACGCGGGCGTCGCCCATGCATCGCCGACGTCGCCGGTGCATCGCCAGTGCATCGCCGATGTATCGCCGATGCGGCGCGATCCTCCGACCCCATCTACTCCGATCACATGTAGGAGGTCTCTAAATGTTGGTGTCCGCTGGATCATTGCCATTTTCGGGGAGGTGGCTGTGTTCGATCCGAAAACTTATCGTGGCGTGCATTCCAAGGCAAAACTGGGGAAGGTGCTAAAGCTATTCCAGCGGCCATTGTTTGGTCCTGCATTCATGTACGAATCGATTGTGTGTCCCAATATGTTCGCATACAATCGTGGCAACGGGGCGCGGGACGCCTTGGCCGTCCTCGTTCCGTCATGGTTTACAGCATCCGGGCAACAAAAAACGAACGTTGTTCTGGACATGGCCACTTTCGACGTAGTCTTTGCCGACAGGTGAGTGGGTAAGTTTTCACCAGGAGGTGGTCTGCCAGAGCCGTTGCGGCTGTTCAAGTTGTTGTTTGCTCTCAGGAGAGTTGTTGCCGCGCGGGGGGAAGCCATCTTGCTTAACGTAGGCGCTTGCCAACTGGTGGCCCACGAGTGGGGCAAGGCGAATCAAGTTTCATTCAACGTTGGGATAGAATCGAACCCCAAAAACATGAGTGCCGTGATTCGTTGGATTTGTTGGGTGTGCGCTCTGACGTGTAGCTGGCAATGTTGGTTCCCGTGTTGGGTTCAGCACAAGATGATCGATGAAACTTGAAGGCGGCGTTCAGGATTCACAACTACAGTACAGGCACCCAGCTGGTTGGTCCTCTTCATCAAGCGCACGTCTTGCCCATCACCGAGTATGGGCAGAACCGAGGCAGTATACCATGTTTGCAGGTTGGCTGTGGAAGTTCTGCGCCACAGTCCAGGACAAACTGACCGAGGCGGCCAGGGCGAACAGGACGCAGGCACTCCTGGCGTTCAAACTTGCGCCACTCGTTGTCTTTGAAGCGTGGCATGGCGATGTTCAGCCCGATTCGCTGCTCCGTCTTGGGGAACGGCCGGGACATTTCAAGCAGTCCTTCGCTCTGGATTTGCTGGCTATCGCAGGCGACGCAAGGAGACACCGGTTCTCAATCCGCGCTTTGTTGGTTGCATAGCCAACTCGTTGCCCGGCTTGGTTTATTTTCACAACTGATTACCGCCAGATGTTGTTGAGGCTCCGAGCATGGCGTCAAAGTTCCAAGGTGCATTACAAAAGGTCCCCGCTGCTGCTGCGCATTCGAGCGCCGTCGAGTGGGAGTACTTCTTCAGTCTGCGCGCGCCTTGGCACGGCACCCGCCGCGGGCTTACACATGAGATGCATTTGCTAGTGGGAATAAAAGGGGTGAGGGAGGAGGGAGGAGGGAGGAAAAGGAGGGAGGAGGAGGAGGAGGATGAGGAGGAGGAGGAGGAGGAGGAGGAGGAGGAGGAGGAGGAGGATGGTCCGTAGCCTTTTTGGCTCAAGTAAACCATTTCTCGAGGTGGCTTAAAGAGAGCTAGTGATTGTGCGATCTCCTGCTTGAGCCTGCCCAGACCTTGCAGATTCTTTCATATCCAGAGTCACATTCATGGGCGAGCGCAGTGCCGGTGCTCGCAATGAGGTGTGGTGTTGTCCCAAGAAGAAGTGTGGTTTCAAAACGAACTTATCGTGGAAACAGTTCTGCTACAAGTGCGGTGCTGCACGCCCTCCTGCGCCTGCTCCTGTGCAGCAACAGCGTGGGCCGCAAGGCGCCTGGGCGGACGGGCCGCCTCGCTCAGCCGCTGCTCGGCCCAAGCACAAGCTGCTCGAGCCCGCGCAGCTCGACAAGATCGTGCGCATGTCCAACGATGATTTCGAGGTGTGCAAGGGGCTCCTCTCGCCCTCCCAGCGTGCTCGAGTCGTGGCACAGCGTGCCCTGGCTGCTGGTGACATTCGTGCAGTTCAGCGTCATGCGCAGGCGCTGTTGGACGATCTCAAGAAGCAGATCGCCCACGTCTCCAAGCAGATCGAGAAGGTCGAGTCCGTCGTGCAGAGCAAGGTCCTGGAGCTCGTCAAGCTCAAGGACAACCTCTCGTCGCTCGAAGGCCAGGAGCGAGTCGCCTCCGCCAAGGCCTCAGCGGCATGGGCGCAGTGTGCTGCTGGGGTGCGGGAGCTGTCGACGTCTCGGGCACCGCGTTGTCGGCCGACGACCCCGCGTTTGCCCTGCTCATGCAGTTCCAGTCCTTGGACGCGGGCTTGGCTCGCTCTCTACGTTCATTGCTGGAGACGCGCGATTCGCTTCTGGTTCCTGCTCACCCTGATGATGAGGCTGCCACCGACGACGGCTACGAGTCTGACGAACTGGACGACCTCAGTGGCGACGGCAACGCCATGGAGGACGCCCCGCCTGGAGAAGCACGCGCTGAACCTGCCCCAGCCGACGTTCGTGATGCGGAGGCTGCTGCGCTGGCAGTCTTCGGCCGACCTCTTTCTGAGTCCCCGTTTGCACCAGAAGCTTCGCCTGCTGCCCCGCTTTGTGGAGGGGGGGCGGGCTCGGACTTGGGACGGGGGCGGGATGGGTCAGGGGCTGCAGCGGCCAGTGCTGGCCCGCCGCCCGCAGCTCGTGTGCTCTCAGATTTCCTCAAGAAGCTTTCCACTGAGCAAGGGTTTAATGCCTTCCTTGCCCAGCATAAGATTCCGCGCATGCGGAGAACATTCCTGGGGGTATCAATGTTGCAGCGCAGAAGAAGTTTCGGCTCACCCCCTTCAGTGAGGGAGTTGACGTGCCCAGCAGGTCCCCGCCCAGATCCTAGCGCTGGTCAGGCCAAGGAATGGACCATGATCACCGCCAATGTTGGGGGCCAGCTTGGGCTCGACGCGCATTTGTGCGAGCGCATTGCATGTGACGTTCTCCTCGCGCAGGAGACCAGGATCCCTGCCTCGTCGGTGGGGCCGACTGAGGCGCGCCTCCGTCAGATCGGCTGGTCAGCCTCTCTCACGGCCGCGCTGCCCACGCTCGGCAATCCCGCTGGCGGTCTGATTACGGCCACGCCCAAGAGGATTGGTCTAGGTGCGCTCGAGAGTGTCTCGCCTGTGCTGCAGCCTGCGCGCGCCAGTCTTCACCATGTGGGAGGGATGATTCGAGGTGGATTCCTGGTTGTGAATCTCTATTTGGTGCATTCCGTCGGGGTGAATGAGGTTAACTGGGACATCTTGTGCCGCGTCGGCAGGTCCATCGAGGCCGCTGGTATGGCGTTCGTGATCGGTGGAGATTTGGATATACATCGCACTGATCTGCAGCAAACTGGATGGGTCGATGCCATGGACGCAGTCATCGTTGCCCCTGTTGGCGGCACGTGCCGCCCAGCCATGAGGTGCATCCACTTTTTCGTCGTCTCCAGGGTCATTGCAGGTGCGGCCAGGGCTGAAATGGTTCAGGACGTCCCCATCTCCCCCCCACTACCCCGTCAGGCTCATTCTCCCACGCATTGAGCCTGTTGCTGAGGTTAAGTTCGTTAAGTTGCCCAAACGGTTCCCTCTGGAGCGCCCCATTGGTTGTCTGGGGCCCCCTGTCGAGGGTAGGTGGGGGCCCGTGGCCGCGCTGCGTTCTGATCCCAACGTCTCTGCGCAGGACAAATGGAACAGTTCCCTTCGGGCGGCGGAGGCTGAGTGGCTCTATGTCTGTCAGATTTCGGGGGAGCTTGCTGATGGGTGCGTCGGTAGGGGCCTGCCTCTGAAGATCTCCTCTAAGAAGCCATCTTGCCCTGGGCCCCCGAGGTTTCCCAAGCTTTCCCCGTTGGCGCGTTGGTGGCGCAAGGTTAGTGTCCTCTTGTCTGACCTTGCACGAGATCCTGTGGGCACACACAGGCGGCAGCTCGTTTCGGCGGCCCATCGGCTTTCAGGTTTTCACCGCCTCCCGCGCCGTGATATGCTTGCCGCCTGGGCGGCAGCGTTGCGCCAGGCTGATATGCTGCCGTTGCTCTCGGCCAAGGCGCTGGCAGAGCTGGCGGACGTCGAAGCCAAGAGGCTCCAGGCTCAGTCGGCGCACGACAAGGACAGGGAGTGGAGCAAATGGGTTGACAAGCATTCCTCGGGGGGGGATGTCGGCTTTGTTAAAGTTTTCCTCCCTTCCCATCGGCTGGCAACCCGATGCCCTTGATCACCCCGCCCCCCGCCCCTGCTCGTCGGCCGAGTCGGTCGAGGCCCTTGAGGCTGAGTGGAAAAAATGGTGGTCTGTGGGGCAAGCGAAGCCCCCCCTCGAGTGGCCTGAGCTTGGAGTGCCGCCTGAGCGACCCAGCGTTGATGAGCTCGTGCGGGTTCTTAAAAGCTTTAAGTCTTCTACTGGCACTGGTTTCGATCAAGTGTCGCCCCGCCCCCTGCTGCTGCTGCCGCCTACTGCGCTGGAAGCCTTGTGTGAGATCACCTCACGCATTGAGCACAAGCGGGAGCGGCCTGTCGCGTGGAACCGCATTGTGTTTATTATCAAGCGGGTGGGGGGACTCAGGCCGTTGGGGCTGCTCCACGTTTTGGCTCGCGTTCAATGTCGCCTGAGACGCCCTCTCATCAGGCAGTGGCAAGAGAGAAATTATCGTGAGTTCTTTTGGGGCACCCACGGTAAGTCCTCGGAACGTTGCGTGTGGATCCAGGCTGCCTGGTCCGAACACTCGACATTCAAAAATCGTAGTTGTGCGACTTTGCTTTTGGATTTAAAGAAGGCGTTCGAGCTGGTGCAGCACCGGCGTCTCATCTCGGCCGCGCAGGCCACCTGTTTCCCTGTGTGGCAATTGTGCCCCCTGGTGCAGATCTATCGTGCTCCTAGGCTGCTCGACGTGGCTGGCGAGGTTGGTCCGTTGCTGGATGTTGAGCAGACTGTTGTACCAGGCTGTACACTTGCCACTTGTATGCTTCAATTGGTGCTGCTAGGTCCCCTCGACGCCGTCCAGGCGTCCTTCCCGACGGTCCAGCTGTCGGTCAATGTCGACGACTTCGGCTTCATGAGATGGGGTGCGGAGTCGAGAGTCGTGCATGACATCGTCGGCGCGGGTAAGAAGTTCCACAGTGAGCTCAAGGCCGCCGACCTTAGGATTGCCATCGACAAGTCCCGAGTGATCGGGAACTCGCCTGTGGTTACAGCCTCGATCGCTTCGAAGCTCCGTAGCCTTCAACCCCTGCCCGTGGGAGCTGAGAGGAACCTCGGTGTCGATTTCTCTTCTGGGCTCGCTGGGGGGGGCAAGGCCACGTCCGCCCCCCGTGTCAAGGCCACGTGCAAGAGGAGGCAGCGCATGTCCATCCTCAAAGGCTCTAAACCTCGTCGCCGCGTGCTTGGGCGAAGGGCTCGAAGTTCTCTGGAGTCGTACGTGCTGTATGGGTCCGCCGTTGTCGGCATTGACGGGCAGGAGTTAGAGGTTCTTAGAGGTGCTGCTGGCAGGCTTCAAAACCATCGCATGGATGGCAAATCTCGCACCCTGGCCCTGTTACTGGCTCCTGTGCCCCGTTTGGGCCCCATTTTCAGGGCCACGTGGTTGCCCGTGAAGGCCTTCCTCCACGCTCTCTGGCACTCCTGGCCCCACAGGGACGCCCTGGACTTCGGCCCCCGTGAGGCCCACGAGAGGCTTTTGAAGCTTGAGCACCCGTGGTCTTCCATTCGGGGCCCTTTCAGCGCTTTGTGGGCCACCCTCAAGCGTGTCGGGATCACGGCTACGTCGGCTACCTCCTGGACTTGGCCCGATGGGGCTGTCATCGACCCCTCGGACTTCTGCCCCGTCACCATCCAGGAGCTCGTGCACCGTGCCGTCGAGTGTTGGCAGTTCGCCAAGGTTGCCGACCACTTGGGCCTCCCCGAGTTTTGCAACGGTGTCATCCTTAGCCCCCTGAAGGCCCTGCTCAGCACCAAGCGTAGGCTCACGGCCCAGCAGAGAGGCCACCTGCGAAGCACTGTGGTTGGGGGGCAGTGGCCCCAGAAGCGTCAGTGGGCCGAGGGACATGACACCACGCCTGCCTGCTTGCTCTGCCCTCAGGCCGAACTCACGCTGCTGCACAGGCACTGCTCTTGTGCGCGTCTCGACAGTCTCGAGGGCGCCCCTGCGTTTCGTGCCAATGTAGCGCGAGCAGCGCACTCGCCGCTAGCCCTCGCCTTTGCTGAACGCTGCCTGGTCCTTTTTTCCCGCGCTTGCGAGGCCGCCGCCTGGGCGACCAGTGTGCTGGGGGCTTGGAGGACCTGACAGCTTCACGGGCGACATTTACCCTGATGGATCGGTATTTACAGCTGAGCATCTCAGCCTCGCGAGTGCGGGCTGGGGGCGCGTGGCGCTTCATCCCGATTGCCTTCAGGTTGTCTCGTTTTGCTCTGGCCCCGTGCTCGCCCCGTTGCAGTGCATCAATGCTGCCGAGCTCACTGATGTCATCCATGTGTTGCGCTATGCAGCGCCGCCAGTGCGCATGTTTTCGGACTCTGGTTTTGTTGTGGATGGCTTGCACGAACGTGGTCGCGTGGCCACCACTGCCTGTGTCGCCGCGCACGCTCACCTCTGGAGGGAGTTTTGGCGGTTGGTGGATGACTGGGGGGGCGGGTTTGAGCTCTCGAAAGTCAAAGGCCATGCGGCCGTAGGTGACATCCAGCATGGGCGCGCCACGGCGCGCCACAGGTTTGGCAATATGATGGCAGACCGTGCTGCTAAGAGTGCTGCTGCATATGCGTGGGTACCGAGTCAGGACCGTGCGCGGCTGCAGGCCCGCTCCAAGGTTGTCAAGACCTGGGGGGGGGGGGGGGGGGGGGGCTGGATTGGCCGGCCGACTCAGCGAGGGGCTTGAAGATTGTGGTCACCCCAAGCGACAATCGGGGCAAGCCGCGTCTTCCACGGCTTTCTGTTGTGCGTGAGCCCGCCCCATCCGACGTAGCCTCTCGCGTGCTGGCGGCGCAGAGGAAGCTAGAGGATGGAGCGCGCAAGCATGACCTTGTTCGGATTGCCCTGTGCGAAGGTCCCACGGTCGTGGGCTGTGCGCGTTGTGGCAACTTCGCAGCTGTTCGAGTTGCAGCTCTCAGCCAGCCGTGCCCGCCTGCGGCCACCGATCATGCCATGAAGGTGCTCGAGCGGCTCGGCAAAGGCGAGTTCCGCCTCGGTGCTAAGGTGTTTCGTGTCGCAGCGCAGGCGCCGCTGGTAGAGGCTGCCGCCGCCGACTCTTTCCTCGCCTCCCAGCTGGAGGCTTGCGACGACAGTGCTGCTGTTGACGTTTCGGCCCGACCTTCGAGGGCATCCCACCAGTCTGGTGCGGACGCGGGCGCCAACTCGGAGGAAGGAGGCCTTGTGGTGTCGTTGTTGTCGAGCGGTGGAGGAGGAGAAAGCATCTCTGCGCCTGCTGCGGCGGCCAGCGCATCGGCAGCACACCTGCTGGAGGCAGGCGCGGCCAGCGAAGGTGCCAGCATGGCTCAACCCTCGGAGGCACCACAGAGATCAGCTGGCGGTGCTGGAGCTCATGTGGAGGACGGAGGTGTCGTTCCGTCGACGTCGTCGAGCGGGGGCGGAGGAGTGTGTTCGGGAGCTGCTGCGCCTGCGCGCAAGCAGCGCACGCAGCGCACGGAAGCAGAGCGCGCTGCTATTGTTCAGCGGCTGCTGGCAGCTGCCAGCGGCCGCCCTCCTCCCCACGTTTTGCACGATGCTCTCGACAGTTATGGTTCAGAACAGCCCGACCCCACCCTGGGGTCGGGCGTTGGGGGGCATGCCGTTGGCCATAGGGGATCCTCCCAGTAATGGAGATCGCCCCGTGGCCCTCGGCCTGCCCTCCTTCTTCCCCTTGTCTTTTCACGTTTGACGGGCTTGTGCTGTGCCCCAAATCTTTCTTCTGGCCATTCACAGCCCTCCCGTTGCGCGCTGGCGGTCTGGCCGTGCGCAGTCAGTGCTGCCTGGAGGCCCTTGGCAGCAGTGTGGCCCACCGCGGGCCTTGTCCGATGTGCGTGGCTGAGGGCGGTTGCAAGGTGCGCCCTCAGCCACGCCAGCCGACGGCTGAGGCGTCATAGATTCTGTGGCGCCTCAGGTTGGGCGCAGGAGGAGGAGGAGGAGGGAGGAGGGAGGAGGGAGGAGGGAGGAGGGAGGAGGGAGGAGGGAGGAGGAGGAGGAGGAGGAGGAGGAAGAGGAGGAGGGAGGAGGGAGGAATGGGTGGTGGAGGAGGGAGGAGGAGGAGGAGGGAGGAACATGGAGGGTGATGGAGGAGTACGCAGGACGCTGAAGGAGGAGGGCGAGGTATGAGGGAGGAGTGGGAGGAGGAGAGGGGGGGCGGGGAGGGAGGCCCAATCTTCCCTCCTTCGACGGGGGAGGCGAAGAAGGCCGAGATGCGCGCTCAAGACCTTCGCCGGACTGCCTGCGCGCAGGGCGGGGCGCCATCTGTCACTTGGATTAAGTCGGGCACGTCCCTCCACAGGAACGATATTAAAAATAGCGAAAAATCGTCCGGGGACGATTTTCGAATTCCGCCTGTAGGGAGACATGCCCGACCCAACACTTGGGGGGGGGGGCTCTTGAGAAGACGTGTGTTCGACAGACGTGCCCTCATCACTGCTCTGCGTCTGCCCCGTCTGCCTCCCTCTTCCCCTGCGAGCCTGACACCGGGCGTCAAGAGAGCGCCCATCCGGACAATGCGACTGAGGAACTGTGCACCCATTCACTAGACACTAGCATTCGCAGTGTGCCTTTGCAGTCCCACGTCGCTTGCGCTGGTCGACGTGCGTTTGGCCATGTGCCAGATACGGCAGGCAGTCCTCGGACGTCGATCAGCAATTCTGCCTGTGTGCACTCGGAATGCGGTGCCGCACGCACCGAAGAGTGCCACTGGCACTTTTCATTGAAGGGCATGTTTTTAAAGAGGTGTCTGTCAACCTTCGATAGTTGACTGACTCTCGTCCCATGCTAGCCGCTCCACTCGGAACGTGTCGCAGCCGATGACTGAACAACGAGACTAATTCCAGCCGGCGATCCGAAGAAGGAAGACGGAAAGCGGCGTTCGATCGAAGCAGGTTGTATCAGTTTGGGAGGTCGTGTGTTGCCCCAGGGTTTCGAGCATTCGCGATTTGCAAAACTCGTGGTGCAATTGTGTGCGGTGCTACCTCTGTGGGGCCTTCCAGAAAGGGCTTTGCCTCCGAGGATCGAAGGAGTTTGGGCACCTCTTCCTCGGTGGAAGGTCGGCAGAAGTTGGCGGCGGAAGCAGAACGAGGGCGGCTGTGCCGGCGGAAGGCCGGCGGAAGTAAGTTACGCGTTCATGTGTTGCCGACGGTTTTGCTTAGTCTAGGCGATGCAATGTGGTGCAACATACGTTTGTGGTGGAGTCTCCCAGCTTTTACCGCGCGTGACCACCTCCAGTGCTCGTCGTCATGTCCGATGCTCGAGTAGCTCTCTTGCCCGTCCACATGTATCTGGTTGGCAACAGCAAAACTGGGCCAATGACGCGAGGGCCCCTCTTATTCATGTCTTTAACTCGGTTGGGCGAGTGGTGGTCATGGTGTCGCTGATAACGAGGCCGACGACAACTAGGATGACAATGATGATGTCGATGACGGCGTTGGGGATGAAGACGACGGCGATGATGATGGTGATGGAGACGATGGTGATGACGACGCCGTTGGCGATGATGATAACGATTGTGCGGATTGTGGCGACAAGATAGTACTCGAAATCCTGAATGAATGCTGGCAGAATTTCGATCGAAACGGAAATGGGCATTCAATTACGTTGATTTGCTTTGAAATCATGGTTTCGGAGGGGTACCATCGTTCGCGCGCGGCGACGCGTGCGTGTGGCCTGCATAAGGCCATAGAGGTATGCAAGCTTGAAGCACCGCACATCCATCGAACAAGCAATGCGTGTACAGGAGGGGCTATTGTGTTCGGGCCGTTCCTCAAATCCAGGTCGGGGAACCTCTTCGTAGCCAAGGCTCGACGTGGCCCTACAAGCCCGCTCGTTCCTCATTCAGCGTTCCCTGTGGTAGAACGACGAACAAACTGACCCCGAGAGCAAGCGTCTGTTGGGGACAACGCGTAGGAGCTTCATGAGGCCTTTCAGATTTCGGCAGTCATGCTCGGATCGTCAATTGCTTAATTCATCGTTCTTCCAGCGTTTAAGACTTCGTGTTCCAATGTCGAAGATTGTGTGGGTTTCTTGAGCATGGGAATCAGGACGAGAAGGGGATAAACATAAGGTGTAGGACAAGCAAACCAGCGAGTAGGAGGATGAGGAGTGGAGGAGGGCACGGAGATGGAGTATTCCAAGCAGAGGTGTCGAAGGAGAGCGAGGGAGGAACCCGAGCCCGAGGAGGAGGACGACGTGAGGAGGACAGAGAAGAGGGGGGTAGCAGCAGCTCACGGTGACGGGAATGAAGGCGGTGATGATGGTAAGTCGGACTGATAGCGATGACGATGATTACAAGTACAATGGCAATGTCGTTGACGATGATGATGAAGATGATGAGGATGAGAAGGCGGATCTGGATGATGCTGAGGGTGAGGATGACTATGAGGATGAGTATGAGGATGGTGTTGGTGTTGATGGCGATGATGACAATGATGCCGATGACGATGACGATGGTGATGGCGATGATGTTGATGAGTATGAGTAGTCTGATGGTGGCCATGCTGATGATCGTGATGATGGTTGTGCTGATGATGAGGAGGAGGATGAGGAGGAGGATGATAAGGGTGCTGATGATGTCGGTGAGGATGAGGATGCTGATGAAGGAGTGGGGGTCAGGGTGAGGATGGAACATGGGGACGGGGACTGGGAATGGGATTGGGGATGGTTAGGAGGAGGAAGAGAAGGAGGAATACCATTAATAAACCCAGGGTGCATCAACGCTGCTGCAAGACACCCTCGCGTCACAAGCGCTTCCCTCGAAACTTCTTACAAGTGCTTCTTTTTACCTCGGGCAGCGACCCCCTTGAATGACGAAAACCTGGTGGGCTGTCACTCAGGCTCAACCCCGTTTTGTAAACTATTCACCCTTCTGTCCAGCTCTAAGAACCGCGAAGAAGAAGTGTCATGATAAAACCGACGGAAATCTCCAGCAATAGGCTCCTCTTGAAAAGACCTGCCATCCATCTGTGTAAGTTCTACAATAATTCAATGTTGTGGTCGCAACTTGAATAGAAGTCTCAAGCAAGAGCCTCATTTGAAACGGGGTCTTCCTCTACCTACCAAGGTGTTGCACACTCTGGGACTTTCGGGCCACAGAGCTTGTGGAGGCCTCAGGAAACGAACCGCCTTCATCGTTCCAACTGTTGGAGGAATTGGTGCAAGATGCGTATGCGATGAAAGGCGGGAACTTCGTTTTGAAAACCGTCGGCCCTGTATCCCTGTAGCTGTTTGCAACTTGTTCTAGACGAATGCGTTCTGCGTTGAGGCGAGAACAAGATCTTGAAGACGTCCGATCCTCTATCCTTGCCTTTGCTAGGAATTGTGAAAACGAATGTACCCGGAGCTAAGACACATTCACATGTTGAAAACGACCAGCCCTCCAAGAGGAGGAGGAAGGGGAGGAGGAGAAGGAGGAGGAATGGGAGGAGGAGGAGGAGGAGGAGGAGGAGGAGAGGAGGAGGAGGGGGAGGAGGGAGGGGGAGGAGGAGGAGGGGGAGGAGGGAGAGGGGGAGGAGGTAGGAGAGGAGGAGGAGGAGGAGGAGCGAGAGGAGGCAGATCTGGTGGAACACGCGGAGCCCCTGCGGCAGGGGCCTGCCGTGCTCCGGGCGGGGGGGAAGGGGCCGACGCGCCCAGGACGGACATCCTGGAGCAGCAGAAGGCCCAGTTCCAGCAGCAGGTGGAGGTGAAGCAAGTGGCCCGGGCGCAGAGGGTTTGCACCCCACCCGCGCGCCGCCCGGCCCGGGCGCGGAGGAGGAGGATGAGGAGGCTCCTCCTCCTCCTCCTCGAGCTGCTCCTCTCCTCCTCCTCCTCCTTCCTCCTCCTCCTCCTCCTCCTCCTCCTCCTCCTCCTCCTCCTTCCTCCTCCTCCTCCTCCTCCTCCTCCTCCTCCTCCTCCTCCTCGAGCTGCTCCTGGAGCAGCTCGAGGCCCACCGAAGGGGGCTCCGTCCAGGTGGGGCCGGAGGAGCGCGCCGCGTCGGCGATGCGTCGGCGATGCGGCTCGGTGCCGAGCCCGACGTTCGCCACGCCGGCGGCGCCCATGCAACGCCGACGTCGCCGATGCATCGCCGATGCATCGCCCATGCCTTGGCATCGCTCGGACGTGTGCAATTTTCTTTCGGCGAGGACCATCGAAGAGCATCCTTGATCATGTCGCGAAAAAACCACGCACGAAACCGAAAAAAACACAGGGAATGGACGTCCGAGCGATGGCCAGATGCAGCGCGATCCTCCGACCCCAGCTGCTCGGACCCCCTTTAGAAGACCCAGCACTTGTGCCGAGGAGACACAACACTGGATTGCGACGGGTCCCGCTGCCGCGAAGACTCGGCGCGATGCGGCGCCAGATTCGGCAGCAATGGCTGCAGATCTCGGTGGGCACCTGCCCCCGATCCGTGGATCTGTCGCCCACGCGCCAGATCCACGGATCCCTGACCCCTGTTGGCGTGTGCCCGAAGAGAGGGGCCACGGGGGACACAGACCAGCGGGAGTTCTTGACCCTTTGGAGCAAGGTTCGTTGTCGGCATCGCCGCGGACGTCTTCCATTGGAGACCACAGAGTGTCAGGAGGAAAAAAAAAAAAAAACACAGACACAATGAATCGTCGACCCCCAGGAAAAGAAGGGAAGTGGGGGGGAAGACAAAGGCCCAGAACAGATAGGGAAATGTGGGGAATGTGTGTGTGTCCCAAGGCCCTTCAAAACTGCTTGTCCGGCAGCGGTCGCTGTCGGACCTGGTCAACCCTTCCCTTCGAGCACCGTGCTCTTTTGTTGACGTGCCCATGGCGGGCTGCCAAGGCAGGCAGAGGAGGAGGAGGAAGAGGAGGAAGAGGAGGAGGAGAAGGGGGAGGAGGGGGAGGAGGAGGAGGACAGGAGGAGGAAGAGGAGGGAGGAGGAGGAGGAGGAGGAGGAGAGGATGAGGAGGGGGAGGGCGTGAGGAGGAGGAGGAGGAGGAGGAGGAGGAGGAGGAGGAGGAGGAGGAGGGGTATGAGGAGATGAGGGGGCGTGGCTGTCTTCTCTCCTCTTCGTACACTGCGAACCTGTTGAGCACGATCAGCACTACGACCTCCGCTGTCCTCTAGGGATGTAGGGATGTCCGCGGCATCTGGAGGACAGGATCCTCCCGGAGGGGGGGGGGCGCGAGTGAAGCCGTTCGGGAGCGCATCACCCGCCACGGTGCAAGCGAGTCGTGAGGGAACCAGAGCTTGAGGTCGTTCTACGTTGTCGAGCTCCGTAGGCCCGCCAAGGGCCCCATGGACCTTCCAGACAACGCTTCGGGATGAAGAGTTGGTCCTGGGGGTGCGCCCTGGGCCCAGGGCCCGTGTTCCTCGGAGCCCGCTTGCTGCCTGTCAGATCATCGGCATCGACGGCTCCGCCTCCGCGCCCGCGCGCGGCCCTGGTCGTGGATGGGAGACAGATTCATGATGTTCTGCTGCCTCGCGGGCTGGGCCCTTGGGCCACGACCCCATGCACCATGGGTACGGGGCGCTGTTTCTCGCCTGCCCCGCGCGGAGCGTGTCCATGCCACCGCATATCCGCGGGATCGCGCCCCCGAATCCAGTCGCGAGAGCGTGGTTGCAGCAGGTTCGCGTCGTGTCGACGCGGCGACGAATCCAGCGCGGGCGTTCCAGGCTGAGCGCCGCCAGTGGCCCAGAATGGGCCGACATCGAACGATCTGGC
>CAUYUJ010016408.1:7500-55730 GCA_963575745.1 Prorocentrum cordatum | reverse complement strand
CTCCTCCTCCTCCTCCTCCTCCCCCTCCGTCTTCTGACGGTCCTATAGGGCCCGGTGGGGGCCCCCAGACGCCGACCAATCGCCACAGGCGTTCCAGATTGCGAGCTGTGTCCCACCCCTCCGTCGGGTTCTTGCTTTGAACGGGGCATCGCGGGCGTGTCCCCCCTCATGCCAGGTTCCTCTTCTTCTTGTCTTGCAGATCCTATGTTTTGTCTACCTCCGACATACCTACCTGCTCCTGCCTTCTCATTCCTACCTCACCGTCGTTGGAGGGGGGCGACCAGTGAAACTGTCGCCACTTTCGAGGGCTGCTGGTGAGCCTAGCGCAGTGACGTCCTATGGGGACTCATATTTGACATCGCCATCCCTGTGGACTGTGAACTGAGAAGTTGCCGTCACTTTCGAGGGCCACTAGTGGGCTCAACGCAGTGACGTCATACGGGGGCTCATATTAGACTTTACCATCCTAGGGGGCCGCGAACTGCCGAACTGTCACCAACTTCGAGGGCTATCGGGGAGGATTGCGCAGTGGGCACCGAGCGGGGATTCTGATTTGATCTCGCTATTTCTGGGGGGCTGCGGCCTGCGAGACTGTCGCCACTTTCGAGGGTTGCAGGGGGGGGGGGGCATCGGGAAGGCGCAGCGCAGTGACGTCATACGGGGACTTAGATTACACCTTGCCATTCCTGGGGGGGGGCATGCGAATTGCGAAACTGTCGCCACGTTCGAGGGGCGCTGGTAGGCCCAGTTCAGCCAGCTCAGTAATGCCATACGGGTACTTGGACGAGACCTCGCCATTCCTGGGGGCTGCGAACTGCGAAACTGTCGCCACTGTCGAGGACGGCTGGGGGGTACACTGCAATGACGTCATACGGGGGCTCAGATTAGACCTTACCATCCCAGGGGGGGTGATAGCTGGCATACGCGCCGCGTCACGACTTTCGATGCTGCGCACCACTTCGACAAACTCCCAGGGAGCGGCCAGTGATGCGCCGCCGGCGTCCTCGAGGGGCGGTTCGAAGTTGTGGTGCTCCAGGGTGCCCTCGAGGGCGCGAAGTTGTTCGCGCTTCGCGGTGCAGCTCCGATGCCTCGTCATCCCAAGACCCCCTCGAGTCATGAGAGAATCATGACGGCAGGTTTTTCGCTATTTTCGGCCTCCAGGGGCCCTCACCGGGCCTCGGGACCCTCAAAAAGCGATTCGATCGGGATGAAAAACCGGTCCTGGGGAATGGGTCCGGACCTCTGGGGGTCGCGTCATGAAAAAAGATGATGTCGGGGGTCTGGGTCCTTTGGGAGGCGGCGCGAGAGCGCGAAGTTATTCGCGCAGCGCGAAGCGCGGAGTCGGGAGCCCTTGGGTCCTGAGAGATGGGGTCCTGAGGACGAGGTGCCTTAAACAACGTAGATCGACCCTTGGACTCCTTCTTATCCCTAGGTCCCCATCCCTCGGGACCCCGTCTTTGAACAACCAGGCAGAGGTCGTCGGCAGGTTTTGTCCCAGGCTTCTGGAGCGGGCCATGGAGAAGAGCGGTCCTGGAGAGCAAGGCTCGGTTGGGGGCCGGTAACGGTAGCCTGAATTCGGGCCTGTCCCTCTACAGGAGGAATGCTCAATGACACTGGCCAATCATAATCTTTTTTGATCTGACATGAGATCCAGTGTTATAGGGCTAAAGGGCTATAGGTCTATAGGGCTATAGGGTTATAGGGCTATAGGGCTATAGGGCTGTTGGGCTATTGGGCTATATGGCTATAGGGCTATAGGGCTATAGGGCGATAGAGCACCCGGGCACCCCCAGGCACCTCCGGGCACCCCTGGGCACTTCCAGGCACCCCCGGGCACCCGGGCACCTGGGCACCCGGGCACCCCTGGGCACCCTCGGGCACCCCTGGGCACCAGGGCACCTGGGCCAGCCACCGAAATCGGCGACGCACCTCACCTAACCAGATGAATCCGCTAGGACCCCTACAGAGGCAAGCTCTGACGGGAGAAATAGTCAAAAGATAGTTTGGGGACGATTTTTTGACTACGTTGGACTATCTTTGAGCATTGTTTGACTATGTTTTATGTTTCGTCCAAATTCCCCGTGTAGGAGGACACGCCCGACCTAACGGTAGCCCGCCCAGCCCGGGAGCGCGCGGACCTGTCCTCGGAGGCACGTGGCCGATCTCTCGGCGATGCGTTGCCGATCCCAGCTCGGCGCTTCACTCCCTGAGCCTGTCCGCCCGGCAACCTTTTGTCCATCTGGGCGGGGGCGGGGGGAAGGGGGGGAGGAGGTCACGTCTGCTGCAGCCAGGCCCCGATCCATGGATTTGGCGGCCGCGCGCCAAATCCATGGATCGCTGATCCATGCTTGCGCGCCCCCGATTCACTCCCTGAGCCTGTCCCCCCAGCAACCTCGACCCTCCGGGCGGGGGCAGGGGGAAGGGGGAGAGGAGTTCACGTCTGCTACAGTCGGGGTTGATTCGTGGGTCGACCCCTGCCAAGTCAAGAGGTACCTTGTGCCCTGCACTTCGCGACCCGTGCCTTCTGCAGTCCTGCGGCGACGTGGCCCTCGGAAGGGTCTCGTGTCCTCTCGCGCGTCCTCTCCAGTCCACTCCGACTGTGCATGCAACTGGTGGTCTCGGCCTCGCCGCCCAGGCACTCGCCACGGCACACGGACGCTGCCCGCGCCGGGAGGGGCCCGGACAGCCGGCTGCATGCGGACGATTCGTTGTCCCCCCGTCGGAGCCTTGGGCTTCGGACGTCGTGGCGTGTGCGCAGCGTGGCTCCCCAGACGTCTGGGCCCCTTCTGGCCGGCGTGCCCTCCCGGGCCGTTGCCGTTGGCGGTTGCGACAAAGCTACGACATCGCGAGGAGTCACGACCAGACCCTAGATCCCATCTTTTGGCTGCACTGTCCGAGCCAAATCGATCTGTGACGAACCCACAGCCCGACACGGGGAGAAAAAATGCCCAGAGAGTAAAAGTGTGGCGCCAGGAGAAGCTCCACTCTCGCAAACTTGGAACACTGGTTGGGCGGAGGGACCCCTCGAAACCCAGTTGGGGATGGGTCCCTCGAAACCCCAAGGGAACAGCCTGTATCCCCATCTTGCGGGGGTAGATCGGCCAGGAGGTCGCAGGCCACGCCTGTGGGGATACTCGCCGGTCGTTGGAAGTAGGTGTTGTTGAATCCCAGGTTCCATCAGGCGGGGAGAAAGAACACAGGCACTAATAATCGTCGATCCCTAAGAAAATTAAGAAAATACAGGAAGTGGGGGGGAACGCGAAAGTCCAGAAAATACCGGAAATCCTGGGATCCGTGTGTATGTGTTTGTGTGTCCCTGGTCCCTTTCAAGTGTTTTGGAATCCCAGGTTCCACTCTACTTTACGAGCCTTCCTGCTTCAAGGGTCGAGTGGTTTCCCCCCCTTCCTTCCTCTTCAGGGGGCGGGCGGCAGCCCGATCTGCTTTCACCGCTCTTCCTACGTCATGCTTCTCTACCCGATCCACTTCTGCCGACGGCGGGTAGGGATCGGTGAGGAGGGCGTGAAGGAGTTCCTCAAGGTCATGCTGAGCGCCCCGCCGCCGGCCGCCCCGCCGGCAGGGGCTGGCGCGGCCTGACCAATGTTCGGCCCGCGGCCGCGGCTGGAGCGCGCCCTCGGCTCGGTGCACCGACGGCGCGGCCTGAGTCTGACTGGGCCCCCCTCCGGGGGAGAGCAGGGTCTCAAGGAGGATCCTCTGGCAGGGGAGAGACGCGGCCGGGGGGGAAACTAAAGGAGGAGACGAACGGTCTAAGTCGAGCGCTCAAGAAGCGCCCCCACCCTGGTTTACGAGGCGCTATGCGCTGAGCCTCCTGAGGGCTGACAGGGCAAAGCCTGCGTATCGCGCGGCGTCCCGGCGGCTCTCTGGCCTCTGGGAGCTCCCAGAAGGTTTAGAGACCACACGCTTGTAACCCAGGATAGGGGCGCTCCTGCATCCCTCAGCTAAAGCGTGCGTGAGAAGGACCGAGTGGCGCTGCTGATGGGGTCGCGGAGGTCGGCCGTAACGGGCTACACAAGCCGTTACTGTTGGTCTGCGCGCTTGCCGGCGCTGGCCTTGGGGAACAGCAGGAGGCGGGGCCTTCGGTGGCGCCCCACCGTGGGGCCACGGAACGTGTGCGAGGTGCTCCGAGATGGGCGCGGTCACGCACGCGATTCCTGCCATTGGGGCCTTCGGCGGAGCCCCCTCTTCTTCTGGGGCCACGAAACGCGTGAGGGTTGTGTGTGTGTGCGGAAGCAAGCGCGGTCGCAAATTCGATTGCCATTGGGGCTTTCGGTGCAGCCCCTTTTCTATGGGGCCACGGAACGTGTGAGGTGTGTGCCGGAATTCGCGCGGTCACGCACGCGATTCTTGTCATTGGGCCTTTCGGCAGAATTCCCTTGTGAGGCCACGACACGTGGGAGGGGTGTGCCGAAATTTGCGCGGTCACGCAAGCGATATTGCTACTGATGCCTTAGGTGGAGCTCCCTATAGTGCTACAGAACGTGTCAGGAGTGTACCCAAAGTGGGCGTGGTCACGCATGCGATTCCTGCCAACGAGGCTTTCGGTGGAGCCCCCCTACCCTGTGGCCCCGAGGATATATGTTTTAGATCCGCGCGTTCACAAGCATGTTAAACTAGATCCAACATGATAAGATATTTCCTTGCTTAAAGAATACATACCACATATATTAAACATGATAACATATATCATAAATGAACAGTCGTGGCAAAACAGGTCCACACATGATAAGCATTCTCATGAGCGTTGAACGCAACTTGCACACCAGATGCAACATCCAAGTGGCATAGGCCAAAATGGCGACTGGGGGAGGCGGAGGAGGGGAGGAAAACAGCTCAGAACGAACCGTAAAATAGATCTGAGTCCGTAAAAGTGCACATATCTCGAAAACGTATCAAAATAGATCCTTACCACCAAAAACCACGGATCCAAAAAACAGATCCTGCGGGCCACAGGGTACTGGCCCACGGAACGTGTGGGAAGGTGCGCCGATATAGACGTGTTTTGCCATTGGGGCCTTCGGTGGAGCCCCTCTAAGGGGCCACGAAACGCGTGATGGGTGTGCCCAAATGGGCGATGCCACGCACGTGATTCTTGCCGCTGGGGCCTTCGGTGGAGCACCCTCATGAGGCCACGAAGCGCGGTCACGCATGCGATTCTTGCCACTGGGGCCTTCCGTGGCGCTCCCTGTGGGACCACGAAGCGCGTGAGGGGTGTGCCCACATAGGCGACGTCACCCATGTGAGTGTTGCCATTGGGGCCTTCGGTGGAGCTCCGTATGGGGCCACGAAACGCGTGAGGGGTGAGGGGTGTGCCCAAATGCGTCGTCGTCGTCGGCAGCGGCGGCGGTGGCTGCGTCGGCGTCGGCGTCGGCGTCGGCGTCGGCGTCGGCGTCGTCGTCAACGTCGTCAACGTCGTCATCGTCGTCAGCGTAGCCAGCGTCGTCAACGTCGTCGCCGTCGCCGTCGTCCGCCGTCCGCCGTCCGTCGCCGTCGCCGTCGTCGGCGGCGGCGGCGGTGGTTGCGTCGGCGTCTGCGTCGGCGTCGTCGTCGTCGTCAACGTCGTCAACGTCGTCATCGTCGTCAGCATAGTCAGCGTCGCCAACGTCGTCAACGTCGTCAACGTCGCCGTCGCCGTCGTCGTCCGCTGTCCGCCGACTGTCGCCGTTTCCGTCGCCGTCGCCGTCGTCGTCGTCGTCGGCGGCGGCGGCGGTGGTTGCGTCGGCGTCGGCGTCGGCGTCGGCGTCGTCGTCAACGTCGTCATCGCCGTCAGCGTGGTCAGCATCGTCAACGTCGTCAACGTCGCCGTGGCCGTCGCCGTTGCCGTCGTCGTCGGCGGCGGCGGCGGCGGTGGCTGCGTCGGCGGCGGCGTCGGCGTCGGCGTCGTCGTCAACGTCGTCATCGCCGTCAGCGTGGTCAGCGTCGTCAACGTCGTCAACGTCGCCGTCGCCGTCGCCGTCGACGTCGTCGGCGGCGGCGGCTGGTGCGTCGGCGTCGGCGTCGGCGTGGGCGTCAACGTCGTCAACGTCGTCATCGTCGTCAGCGTAGTTAGCGTCGTCAACGTCGTCAACGTCGCCGTGGCCGTCGGCGTCGCCGTCGTCGTCCGCCGTCCGCCGTCCGTCGCCGTCGCCGTCGCCGGCGCCGGCGCCGGCGGCGGCGGCGGTGGCTGCGTCGGCGTCGGCGACGGCGTCGGCGTCGTCGTCAACGTCGTCATCGTCGTCAGCGTAGTCAGCATCGTCAACGTCGTCCGCCGTCCGTCGTCCGTCGCCGTCGCCGTCGTCGGCGGCCGCGGCGGCGGTGGCTGCGTCGGCGTAGGCGGCGTCGTCAACGTCGTCAACGTCGCCGTGGCCGTCGCCGTCGTCGTCGTCGTCGTCCGCCTTTCGCCGTCCGCCGTCCGTCGCCGTCGGCGTCGGCGTCGGCGTCGTCGTCAACGTCGTCAACGTCGTCATCGTCGTCAGCGTAGTCAGCGTCATCAACGTCGTCAACGTCGCCGTCGCCGTCGTCGTCCGCCGTCCGCCGACTGTCGCCGTTTCCGTCGCCGTCGCCGTCGTCGTCGTCGGCGGCGGCGGTGGTGGGTGCGTCGGCGTCGGCGTCGGCGTCGACGTCAACGTCGTCAACGTCGTTATCATCGTCAGCGTAGATAGCGTCGTCAACGTCGTCAACGTCGACGTCGCCGTGCGTCGCCGTCGCCGTCGTCGTCGGCGGCGGCGGCTGGTGCGTCGGCGTCGGCGTCGGTGTCGTCCTCATCGTCAACGTCGTCAATGTCGTCGTCGTCGTCGTCGTCGTCAGCGTAGTCAGCGTCGTCAACGTCGCCGAGCGCGGCCCTGCACTCACCGAGCGCGTTCCGCTACTCGCAGAGTGCCTACAGTGTGCCTCGGCGAGGCGCAGCCGCTGGAAGGCACCCCGAGGCTGGAAAGCCGCCGAGAACCGACGAGAGCGTCCGATAACCCCAGACCTCGACCCTCAAAACCCCAAACCTCGGGCCTCCAACACCTGACGAGAAGGCCTGGAGACGTTAAACCTCCAGCCTCAAACACCTCCAACCTCAGGCCAGTCCTCCCTTACAGTCAACCCGCACAGTAAGGATGAGCGACTTTCCAATGTTACTCTTGCATCCTTCCCTTCTGGCCAATCTTTGGCCGCTTTCGCTGGCCGCGCCCCGCTCGCAGAGTGTCGGCATTTTAAGGCCCTTGCAGCCTTATCGTGCGTTCTTATCATACGGGTTGACTGTGCTCGCAAACGTCGGGACAAGAACACACGTTTGCTTCGACGTAATGAATCGTGGATCCCCCGCGGCGGATCGAGGCCATTTGCGAGCAGTTACCCTGCGAGGAGTGGAACGCGCTTGCATATGCACGGACCAAGAGACGCAGGAGGACAGAAAAGAACAGGAGGAGGCCGGGGAACCACAAATACGATATACATTAATTGTTGTCGGCGGTCCGCGGCAGAAGGATGTTGGTCCTTCTCAAGCCCGCGGGGGCTCTTGAGGGCCCGAGGGCCGTCAGACAGGCCTCGGAACAAATCAGCGAACACTTCTGCCACATTCATCTGTCAACGCCTCCCCCTCCCCCCAATGTTCAAAGGTGGCGGTGGGTCTGATGAGATGCACTTCGACCGCAGTCTCCCCCGCGAGTGCCGACATTGAGTTTGGGGGGGAGGGGGAGTGTTCAGTAATTGTTTCCCTCTACCAGAAGGCGACTCGGGATAAAAAGCCGGTTCCTGGGAAGAGGTTCGGACCTCTGGGGAGCGGCGTTGTGGAAAAAGCACAGCGTCGGATGTCTGGGGATGTCTGAGGGGGCGACGGGTGGGGTCGTTTTGAAAGGGATCGTGGTCTTGGGAGCGGGGACTTCGTTCCACTCGTGCTTCAACGATGATCCGACTCACCGCTCGGATTCTCAGTGAGGCACAGGCCTCTAAAGCACCCCTCACGGGGCCCAGAGGGCCCTAGGACGACCAGAATGGCTCGAAAAGCCGGCGGGACACGTTGGGTCATGACCACTTGGCAACACCCGACAAAGTTGGGTGCGCCCCGAACCTCAGATGTTCGCTCCCTGCGCAGACCGTGGAGATTCCCATCGACGACGTGCGAGCATCTAGCTGATATGTTCTCAAAATAGGCTTACCCTACAGGAGTAGTAGCTCTAACCCTACTAATTGGTCCGTTGCCCCCCCCCAAATTCCTATGCCCCCCCTTTCCTATGGCCTATGCCTCCCCCCTAACTCCTATGCCTACGCCTATGCCTATGCCTGCTTGCTTGTTTGCTTGCGCGCTTGCACGCTTGCTTGCTTGCTTGATTGCTTGCTTGCGCGCTTGCTTGCACGCTTGCTTGCTTGCTGAGTTGCGGATTCCATGCATGGTTGATTCCTCTGATTCCTTGAATTGAGTCGTCTATAATCTATGTGGAGTCAACGCTGGCTGATATATTTATTTGCGCGCAGCAGGTGTCGATTGCGCATGCACTCGGCGCGCAAGCTGCCCGCGAATGGTCGCGCGTCGGGGGCCCCGTTTCCACGCGGTGTGCCGCGCTGGGGGGCATGCTTTCGCCATCCCGTAGGGTCACCGCGCCGTCGTGAGCAGGACCCCTTTTCTTTGTCGGCGCTCGAACGCGCGTGCAGAACGTGTCCGCGACCCTCGTGTATGCTGGTAAGGTGTGGGCGAGTATCGGCGGTACGCCCGTTGCCACAGGTGCTGCCCTCGCTCGTCGTCCTCATGTCCGTCACCATCCTGGGGTGTTACGTTCAGCCCCCGTTCTCTTCCGTCTCATATATCCCGTGCTTATTCTCTGTAACAGTTTACACCCAGGACACATGCGTCAACGGCGAACGCTACTGCGGATACTGCAAGGAAGCTCTTGCCATGGTGCACATCGACAAACAGAAGCCTCCACCCCCGATTGCGCATACTCTTGCTGCCGGCATTCGAAGGTGCGCAGCGACGCAGCAATGGAGGGCAGCGTTGCAGCTGTTCCAGGATGCGGGGCAGCGGCGTGTTCAAGCAGACACAATCGTTTACAATGTAGTCATCAGTTCATGTGGGAAAGGAAAGCAATGGAAGCAGGCTGTGTCGTTGCTTAAGGACATGGCAAAGCACAGCGTCGAGCGCGACATCATCAGCTACAGTGCTGGAATTACCGCGTGCGAGAAGGGTCGGGAATGGCAGCAGGCTTTGTCGGTATTCAGCATGTTGCGGGGGGCGGGATTGCAGCCAGACGTCATTATTTTCAGCGCTGCGATTAGCGCGTGTGAGAAAGGAGGACAATGGATCTACGCGTTGTCGTTGTTGCAAGAGCTGCGGGAAGTGAGATTGCGACCGAACGTGATCAGCTACAACGCAGGGGTCAGCGCATGCGGGGAGGGTAAACAGTGGCAACGCGCGCTCTCCTTGCTGAGCGAGCTTTGGCATGCGGCGCTGGAGCCCGATGTTGTCGGCCACAATGCTGGAATCAGCGCTTGCGGGAGAAGCGAGCAGTGGCAGCAGGCGTTGTTATTACTTTGCGATCTGCGGGCAAAGCGTTTGGAACCGACGGTGGTCAGCTTCAACGCTGCAGTCAGCGCGTGTGAGAAGGGCAAGCAGTGGCAGCAAGCGCTGTCATTGTTGAGGGATCTGCGGGCATCGAAGTTGGAGCCGAATGTCATCAGCTTCAGCGCCGGAACGAGCGCGTGCGAAAAAAGCGGGCAGTGGCAGCATGCGTTGTCTTTGTTGGGCCAGCTGAGGGGGGCCAAGTTAGGACCGAGCGTCATCAGCCACAGCGCTGGGATAAGTGCGTGCGAGAAGGGCGGCCAGTGGCAGTTGGCATTAATGTTGATAGCCGAACTACGCCAAGAGAGTGTGCAGATGGACGTAATCTGCTACAGTGCTGCAATTAGCGCATGCGAAAAAGGTGAGCAGTGGCAGAAGGCAATGGCTTTGCTTAGCCAGCTGTTGGAATCTAAGTTGGAGATGAATGCTATCAGCTATAATGCTGGAATTAGTGCGTGTGAAAAGAGCGGTAAGTGGGAGCAGGCTTTGTCGTTGTTGGGGCAGCTGCTGGAAGCAAAGGTGGAACCAGACATTATCGGTTTCAGTGCTGGGATCAGCGCGTGCGCAAATTGCGGGCAGTGGGAGCCAGCCTTATATTTGTTGAACGACTTGCGGAAAGCGAGGTTGGAAGCGAACCACATCAGTTGCAGCGCGGCAGTCAGTGCGTGTGGAAATGGTGGGCAGTGGGAATGGGCATTGTCCTTGTTGAGAGAGTCGAGAGACGCAAAACTGAAACAGGACGTAACTTGCTACTGTGCTGGAGCCAGCGCGTGTGAGAAAGACGGGCAGTGGCAGTGGGCGTTGTCTTTGTTAGACCAGTTGCGGGACATAGAGTTGGAAGCAGACGTCACGAGTTGCAACGCCTGCATAAGCGCGTGTGCGAAAGGCGGGCAGTGGCAGTGGGCCTTGTCGCTATTAAGCGATTCACGGCACGCGAGGTTGGAACCGGATGTCGTCTCTACTACATTGCAGGGCCCAGTGCGTGCCAGAAGGGCGCAGGCTCCAATGTCTCAAAACCGCCCCGGGCTGGCCCCGGGCCGCCCCGGGCCGCCCAGGCAGGCTCCAGGACATGTCGGGAGGGCCCCCAGAAGCCCCCAAGACGGCCCCGGAGAGCCCCGGCACGCTTAAAGATGGGCCCAAGACGCCCGAGATTCGCCCCAGACGGCCCAAGAGGCGTCCAAGACGCCCGAAGAGGCCTCCTAAGAGGCCTCCCAAGAGGGCCCCAAGCGACAGAAATCGTCGATTTCTACTGTGTTTTTCAATGTTTTCGGCCTCCTCGCCTCTTCGGCTTCCCGACGCTCCAAGACGGCCCAAGAAGTCCCCCCGACCGCTCCAAGACGGCCGAAGAGGACCCCAAGAGAGCCCCAAGACGGGCCAGGAGCGCCCCCAGACGGTCCCAAGACGCCCCAGGACGGCCCCAGGACGGCCCAGGACGGCCCGCCCAAGAAGGAGCGGCCCAAGACGGCCCAAGACAGCCCAAGAGGCGCCGAGGCGGGTCTCAGACGGCCCCAAGACGGCCCAAGAGGCACCCAAGACGGCCCGAGAGGGCCCTAAGAGCCCCCCCGGGAGGCCCAAAAGAAAGCCGAAGAGGCTCCGAAACGGCCCCCACGAAGCCTTCAGTGCCTTCAGAACTCCCTCCAGGAGCGGGGGAGCGGACGAGAGGCGACAGGCATATCGCAGGCAAAAACGCCCCAAGAGATCCCCAAACGGCCCCCACGAAGCCCTAAGTGGCCTCAGAATTGCTTCCAGGAGGGGGGGAGCGGACGAGAGGCGACCGGCATATCGAAGGCACAAAAGAACAATGTTGGACGCTCCGAGGGCCTTCGATGTTTCTCCGTTGGGGAGAGTCGTCGTAGGATCGACGATTGCCGACCGAGGGCAGCGAATCCAGTGGAGGCCCAAGAGGCCCCCAGGAGCCCAAAAGAGATCCCCAAGAGGTGCCACGGGGCTTAAAAACTGCTTCGAAGCGAGGGGGGCGGACGAGGGGACCGCCTCAGGAGGTTTTGGACGGTTTTGGGCCTCAAAATCGTCCGCTTTACGACGGTTTTGGAAGGATTTTGGCCTTCTCGCCTTTTCCGCTTTCCGACGCTCGAAGACGGCCCAAGAGGCCTCCAAGAGCGCCCCAGAACGGCCCAAGAGGTTTCCAAGAGCGCCCCAAGACAGCCCAAGAGGGCCCCAAGACGACCCAAGAGACGCTCAAGACGGCCCACGAGGGCCCGAAGACAGGCCCAAGAGGGGGCCAAGAGGGGGACCACGGACCGAAAATCCGAGCCTTCCGCCCCAAGAGGGCGCCAGGAGGCCCAAACAGGCCCCCAAGAGGCCCCAAGGGGCCGCCAAGAATCCCCCGAAGAGGCCCCAGGAGGCTCCCAAGGAGCCCAAACGAGGCCCCTACAGAGGCCCCAACAGCTTCCAAAATGGCCCCGAAGAGGCCTCGAGCCCGCCTCCGAGCTTCCTCGCCGCGAGGGTGCCAACACGGCCCCAGACCGGCCCAGGACGGCCCAAGGCGCGCTCAAGACGGCCCAAGACGATTCCAAGACGGTCCCAGGAGGGTGCGCCCAGGACGGCCCAAGGACGCGCCCGTTCGGGGCCTCAAGACGGGCCAAGATGGCAAGAGAGTCCCAGCTGGCAAAAATCGTTAATTTTCCATTTTTTACTGTTACACCCTTTGCGTTTCCCGCCGTTTCGGCGGTCCGATGCACCAAGAGGCCCCAGAAAGTCCCAGGAGGGTCCGAGGAACCGCCCAGGAAGGCCCCAAGACGGGCCAAGACGGACCCAGCACAACCCAAGGCGCGCTGCGACGGCTCAAGACGGCTCCAAGACAGCCCCAAGAGGGTGCCAACACGGCCCCTGCTGGGCCCAGGACGGCCCAAGGAGGCGCACAGGAGGGGCCCAAGACGACTCCAAGGCGGCCTCCTCACGGTCCCAGACGGCTCCAAGACAGCCCCACGAGGACCCCGATGGGCCCAGGACGGCCTACGGACGCGCCCATGAGGGGCCCACGACGAACCAAGACGGCCCCATCAGGGCAAACGGCGCCCTCAAGACGGGCCTAGACGGCTCCAAGACGGCCCTTTGAGGGAGCCAACGCGGCCCCACACCCTTCGGGCGCACACTTGGGGGGGCTGGGAGCTTGCGACAAGTCTCCCACATTCATTGTCCTGCCCCATTCTGTTCGCCTGGAGGCCTCCTCCAACCCTGTGGGCGAACAAGAGGAATCCCAGCGGGACGCCAACCCTGGGGCCCGTGGGCCCCGCGCCGCTTGGGCAGAAGACGAACGCCGGGTCTGACAGGCCAGCTACCGCCCCCCTTTGCCCGATATGCTGTGCCATTCTGTTCCCCCAGGGGCCTTGGCAAACTCTTCGGGCCAAGCAGACCGGACCCCTGGGACAGCAGCCAATTGATATGACCCTGGGACCTCTCCGCATTCTTCGGACGAGCATCTGGGGGGCCCAGGAGATTCGGACATGTCTTCCCCATTCCTTGCCCTGTCCCGTTCTGTTCGCCCGAAGGCCTCCACAGACCCTCTGGGCGAACAGAATGGGACATGGCGAACAAACCCTCCCGTTGGCGGTGATGCGACTGGATCGCACCATCAAGGCGCGCCCGGAGGTGATGGCCGACCCAACAGCGGTTTCTCTTAAGAGTTCACTGGATTTCAAATTTTCTTGAAGCTCTCTTGGGCCCTCCCTGTAGATCCTTGCGAGCCTCCCCGGCGCTTTCGGTGGCTTTCCCCGATGGCCTCCCGAGCCCTTCCCCGAGCGCTCCTGAGACGCCTCAGATGGGCTTCGACTTCGACGCACATCCCCGAGAGACTTCGAAACTGTCCTCAATAGGAGGGGGGTGAACGAGCAGTGCGCTGGGCCAAGCTGCTGCAGCGCTGCAAGAGCTCGGACACGAAGGCGCGGTCTCGCTGCCGCCGCCCGAGCCGCCGCCGTGTTTGTAGATTTTCGGTACAATCTGCGCCGTTCCTCCGAGAACCATTCCAGAAAGATGTCTTGGACGGAGTCCACGGGTCAGCCCTAGTCAGCTACAGCGCAGGGATCGGCGCGTGCGAGAAGGTCGGGCAGTGGGAGCAAGCACTATCGTTGTTGAGCGAAATGCGGAATGCAATGTTGATGCCAACTGCCGTCAGCTACAATGCTGCAATCAGCTCGTGCGACAAAGGCAAACAGTGGCAGCGGGCGCTGTATCTGCTGAGCGAGTCGGTGGGAGCACTAGTGGAGCCAAGCGTTATCGGTTATAACGCAGGTGTGAGCGCTTGCGAGAAATGTGGGCAGTGGCGGCATGTTTTGTCGTTGGTGTTTGGTGACATGTTAGCGGCGAAGCTAGAGCCCGACGTCATCGCGTGCACCGCTGGGATCAGCGCGTGTGAGAAAGGTGGGGTGCGCAGCACCTGGACAAGTGCTGGACAGTTGTTGGTACCCTGGTCTCCGTGAAAGAAAGAAACGGGCACCGCTGGGATCAGCGCGTGTGAGAAAGGTGGGGTGCGCAGCACCTGGACAAGTGCTGGACAGTTGTTGGTACCATGGTCTCCGTGAAAGAAGGAAACGGTGTCTGTCCTTCCTCGTCTCTTCATACATCAACGTAGATAGGACGAACAGGAGGGTGAGGAGCTCGAGCGAAGGGGCGTTCCCAGATCCGTCCCGTAAGGGGCAGTAGCATCATTCGCTCTCGCGTCCGCAACGCCTGCTCAATCCCAAGCTACACAACCCCATCGGAGATGTTCGCGCCATGTCGCTTCCTGGACCTTCGAGGATCAATTTGTTTCGAGATTCGGTCCCCTGGTGCTCTCGTTCCTTGCGACGGGGGTAGCTTTTCATCCGAAGTGGTTGTCTGGCGGCCCCGGAGCCCAGAACGGCCCCCTCGGCTCCGAAAGGTTCACAAAAAACAGAGAGAACCCCCCCACAAAAAACGGGCGCGTAGTCGCCAGTTGTCCAGTTCACCAGTAGTCCGGTTCACACCCCGGCACGAAGTTCGTGGAGACGCTTTTGCTCTCCGGGTAGGCGCAAGGTTTTTTTTTGCGTCCCTTGGGAGGACCCAGCGGGTCGGAAGCCTAGCCGGAGGAGAGACTGACAGCCAGCATTTGGGAATACAGGACCAGTCGGCTTGGAAGAGGCTCCACGCTTTGTAGACTCGCTTCTCGACAGTCGGTTGCACACACACACACACACACAAGCCATGCAGCACGGCGCCCCGGCAGAAAGAAGACAGTGACCAAATGATTCGGCGCTCGTGCCACCACCAGAGTTACGCTGTGCATCAGGTGCGTGCATTGCTCTTTCTAAGAGGGGGGAGAAGGACGAGGAGAAGAGATGAACCTCAAAGATTGCATGACTCTTCTGATTCCTCTTACGTTAAAATGCATGCGCATTGGGCCCACCAGTTGAGGCCTTGCAAATGTCGCTATTTCGGGAAATCACGGCCAAGCTCAAAATATTCGTGTCTGATTGTCTGGAGTTCCTATCGTATCTAATGATTCACCGCGCGTGCAAAAGTTCACTCCATAGCGCGGCCCCCACTTCGGACAAACTTGTTGCGTTCGCGACAAAGAGTACATAATTGACAAGCTCGCGTTCCAGTGCAAAGACATGAGTGTTGCAGTGTGTCTAGGTTGTTGCAGCCTGCCTGTGGAAATTGTGTTGGTTCCGAGATGTAGGGCAGTGTTGGGTAACCATGGTGTCGAGTGTACGAAGTATGAGGACATGCTATAGCAGCACACGCGCAATGGCCTCCGTATCGTTGTCGGTGCCGGCCCACACGCGCACGTTACATTGCAGTGGCTTGCGGCCGCCCCCGCCGAACTTGAGAAGTGAACAGCTTGGCACGAGGCGGCAGGGGGATCTGTGCAACGGAAAGGGACGTTTCCCCCCAATCAGTTTTTGGCCCAAGGATTCTTCAGTTTTCTGTGAAGAGACAAATGGTACCAGGCCCAGCCGGCCGGCTAGCCTTGCTTGGGGTTGTTCGGGTTTCTTCTTGTTGGTCTCCCCAAATCTTCCCCCAATAATGCCTTTTTTTTTGTTTTAAGGGCTTCACATTTGCTTGTGAAAAGGCGATGGTGAAGAACAGATGGAGGCCTGAGTGACCGGCTGTTCTCGGAGTTATGTGGTCTTGTTTCGTGAATGCGATTTTCTTCGGGGTGGTTTGGTTCTTTATTGTTGCGTTCCTCCTGGGTGCTAGGTCGTGTTTCCGTACTGTGGGTTTCTTCGGGGTTGCTTGATCGTGTTTCTTTCTTCTGGTCTGGCGTTGACTTGTTACTGCATGCACCAGGTTGTTTGGTCTTTACCCCGTACGGTATTATTCGGAGTTGTTCGGTTTTGTTGTTGTTTCATTCCCCAGATTGTTTGGGGTTCTTATTGTACTGCATTCCTTGGGTTGTTTAGTTGTTGTTTTTCGGGCCTTGCAATGCCAAACAACGCCCAGCAAAGCCAAGTAGCGCCAAGCAATGGCAAACAACGCCTTACAGTGCCAACCAACGCCAAGCAACGCAGAGCAATGCCAAGCCACGCCAGCAACGCCAAGCAAAGGCAAACAACGCCTTACAGTGCCAACCAACGCCAAGCAACGCAGAGCAATGCCAAGCAACGCAAAGGAACGCCAAGCAACTCCAATCGATGCCAAGCAATGCCAAGCAATGCAAAAGGAAGCGTTAGCCCCATTGGAGTCGCGCCGAATGCATTAACCCGAGGGCGAAAGGCTAAAGTTCCCCTGCCCATCTCGCCACTGTGCATGGGTCCTGGGACCATTTGGGGAGATCCTGTGGGAATTCTGGGGGCATTTGTGGCCCACCTGGGAGCGCCTTGGGACATCTGTTCGGCCTCGTGGAGGTTCTGAGGGGTCATGTCGGAGGGGTGGCTTCCAGCCGTCCGGCAGTGGCGTGCTTTTTTGGGGGGAGGGCGTCTTGGGGGGCCTGCGTGGGCCCCCTCGGGGGGCCTCTTAGGCCACCTTCGGCTGGTCTTGAGGGTATCCTGGACCGTCTTGGGTGCTCCTGCGACCCATCCGATCACATAGCGCTTGAAGGGATTCGGCCGCGCTTGGGGCCTCGTGGGCTGCCCCCCCCCACCCCCCCCCCGGAGGGCCCACAAGCCTCCCAGGAGTGCCAAGGACAGCTCCCAGAGGGCTCCAGTGGGCCCAGGTGGCCCAGTGATGAGCAAACTGGCCCCCAAATCGCCCGAGTCAGTCGTGTGCCCCCTGGATACCCCACTAACACACACACACACACACACACACACCCGGCGGGGAAGGGGTCAAACGAAAGGGGCTTCCTTTCGACTCGATTACGACTTGGGCACTCAGGCTGGAGACTGTTTTTAGGGTCCGGCGATAAATCGCGTTATCAGGCTCGCCCCCCCACCCCCAGGATAAGCTAATCTAGCCGGTTGTGCAGGTCCGGGGGGGGGCGCAGGGAGCTCGCAGGGATCGCTGCGTTTAACGGCACGGATGTGTTCGCAACAGCATGTTGGTATTTGGATGCACGTTGGCGAAACGTTGGGGTTTGGAGTGGCACGGGACGACGACGACGACGACCTCGACGACGACGGCGACAGACGACGAACGACGTCGACCGACGTCGTCCATAGGAATTTGGAGGTGCACGTGAGCAGCGTGTGCACAGGCACTGCGTTGTGCACAGGCAGCGAGGCGATTTGTTGCGCGCACTTGCTGCTGCTGCAGCAGGATATGTTGTGTACGCAGGCGTTGTGGCACACGCAGTCATAAGTACACGCAGGTCGCGCGGTGCACGCGAGCATCGTAATGCACCCAAGCAATATGGCGAAAACAGGCTGCGTGGTGTGCACAATTGTTGCTGCAACATCAGTTTTCATCCACGCAGGCATCCCAGGCCCCGTGGTGCACAGAAGCACTGTGGTGCACAGTCTTTGCGCAGCACCACACCTTGTGGTGTACACCGGCGCTGCGGTGTACACATCCGCTGCCGTGCACACATTCGCTATGGTGTAAACAGGCGCTGTGGGTCCAAAAGACGGGACTGTTCCCTGCGCAAGCAAGATCAATAATCACAAATGGCTCACAGAGATTCAATACGTTCGGATCCCCTGCGATTTTCTGGAGTTCGGTCCCGCCGGGGGCCCTGGAAGTGTACTCCGTTCTGTGGTGTACATCAGCACTCTGGTGCACCAGAGCTGTGGCGCACGAATATGGTGCTGAAGCAGCAACCGTGGTGCACATAGGCGTCGTCGTGTACACAAGCAGCGCGTGGTGTACACAGGCGCTGCGGTGCACACGGCTGCTGGAGTGTACACAGGCATTTTGGTGTACACAGGCATTGTTGTGTAGACAGGCGCTGCTGTGTACACAAACAGCTGCGGTGTACAAAGGCGTCGTGGCGCACGATAGACAGGCGTTGTTGTGTACACACACATGGTCGGCCAAAATAGGGAGGGGGCGCACCCGTGGCCAGAAAAAATTAGCCTGGCGAAAGACCCAACCATATGCAGTTGTGGGTATCGCATTCGGGGAAGCCCCCTATGGGGCCACGAAACGCTGTACTGGGTGGGGGGGGACGCATGCGAACTGCGCCACTGGGACCTTCGGTGGAGCTCTCTATGGGGCCACGAAACGCTGTACTGGGTGTGGGGAGGACGCATGCGAACTGCGCCACTGGGACCTTCGGTGGAGCTCCCTATGGGGCCACGAAACGCAGTACTGGACGCATGCGAACTGCGCCACTGGGACCTTCGGGGGAGCTACCTATGGGGCCACGAAACGCTGCCCTGGGTGGGGGGGGGAGGGGGGGCGCATGCGAACTGCGCGACTGGGGCCTTAGGTGGAGCTCCCTATGGGGCCACGAAGCGCTGCCCTGGGTGGGGGAACCGCATGCGGGCTGTGCCACTGGGACCTTCGGTGGAGCTCCCTATGGGGCCACGAAACGCTGCCCTGGGTGGGGGAACCGCATGCGGCTGTGCCACTGGGGCCTTCGGTGGAGCTCCCTATGGGGCCACGAAACGCTGCCCTGGGTGGGGGAACCGCATGCGGGCTGTGCCACTGGGACCTTCGGTGGAGCTCCCTATGGGGCTACGAAACGCTGCCCTGGGTGGGGGAACCGCATGGGGACCTTCGGTGGAGCTCCCTATTGCCCTGGGTGGGGGAACCGCATGCTTCGCCTTCGGTGGAGCTCCCTATGGGGCACGAAACGCTGCCCTGGGTGGGGGAACCGCATGCGGGCTGTGCCACTGGGACCTTCGGTGGAGCTCCCTATGGGGCTACGAAACGCTGCCCTGGGTGGGGGAACCGCATGCGGGCTGTGCCACTGGGACCTTCGGTGGAGCTCCCTATGGGGCTACGAAACGCTGCCCTGGGTGGGGGAACCGCATGCGGGCTGTGCCACTGGGACCTTCGGTGGAGCTCCCTATGGGGCTACGAAACGCTGCCCTGGGTGGGGGAACCGCATGCGGGCTGTGCCACTGGGACCTTCGGTGGAGCTCCCTATGGGGCTACGAAACGCTGTCCTGGGCGGGGGAACCGCATGCGGGTTGTGCCACTGGGACCTTCGGTGGAGCTCCCCATGGGGCTACGAAGCGCTGCCCTGGGTGGAGGAACCGCATGCGGGCTGTGCCACTGGGACTTTCGGTGGAGTTCCCTATAGGGCTACGAAACGTGTGAGGGGTGTGCCGAGAGCAGAGGCAAGGAGGGGGAGGAGGGAGGAGGGCGAGGAGGGGGAGGAGGAGGAGAGGAGGTGGGACGCGGGGCGCTGTCTCTTCAAAACGAGGACCCGACACCACAGGATGGTTGGGAACAAGAATCACAAATTACTCACTGCGTGGAGCTCCCCATATGTGCATCTCATGTTTTATGTCATGCCGTGGTGAGCGTCTGTTCATGAGCGGTCGACTACAATAGCGCGTCCACGTGGGCGACAGGGCCGACGAAGACGAGTGACCCCTAATGCGAGTGATTGCGTATGAGTCAGAGTGAGCTTTGAGTATGGTTGAATGCGAGCCTCTTCCTCTTCATCCCCCCTCCTCAGCTGCCAGGCCTTCCCCTTTTCAGCCCGTGGTAGCTTTGGAGCTTCCCACATGTGCATATGTTGTAGGATAGTTGGCAGTGGGATATGTAAGACGAGCGTTTAGCCACACAAGGCCATAAGTGCATGTCATGTTGGAGGATAGTGCCACGGTGAGCATTTCCAACGATCCCCGCACACAACCACCGCCCCCCCCCTCGCAGTCACCCCCTATGAATACATATATATATATATATATATATATATGTCCTGGACTTCGGAACAAACGTTCTGCTCGCGTCAAGGACCTTCGAGCAAAGCGCCCTCCTCCTCCTCCTCCTCCTCCTCCTGTTCCTCCGCCCCCTCCCTTCTCCTGCTCCTGCTCCTCCTCCTCATCCTCCTGCTCCCCCTCCCCCTCCGCACCCCCATGCCCTTCCTCACGATCCCCCGCCTCCTCCTCCTCCTCCTGTTCCTCCTCCTCATCCTCGTTCCTGTCATTTCCCTCCCTGTTGAGCCCAGAAACAGGCGAACCGCCTGAGACATCCCCACAATATGGCCGCGAACGTGCCCGTGCAACCACCCCTGGCGGCTCCCCTATAGGGGTGCTGCAACCAGCGCCCCGCTTGAGACATCGTCACAATCTGCTCTCCAAGCGAAGGATGTTGAGCCCAGAAACAAGCAAACCGCCTGAGACATCCCCACAAAATGGCCGCGAACGAGCCCGTGCAACCACCCCTGGCGGCTCCCCTTAGGGGTGCTGAAACCAGCGCCCCGCCTGAGACATCCTCACAATCTGCTCTCCAAGCGAAGGATGTTGAGCCCAGAAACAAGCAAACCGCCTGAGACATCCCCACAAAATGGCCGCGAACGAGCCCGTGCAACCACCCCTGGCGGCTCCCCTTAGGGGTGCTGAAACCAGCGCCCCGCCTGAGACATCGTCACAATCTGCTCTCCAAGCGAAGGATGTTGAGCCCAGAAACAAGCAAACCGCCTGAGACATCCCCACAAAATGGCCGCGAACGAGCCCGTGCAACCACCCCTGGCGGCTCCCCTTAGGGGTGCTGAAACCAGCGCCCCGCCCGAGACATCCTCACAATCTGCTCTCCAAGCGAAGGATGTTGAGCCCAGAAACAAGCAAACCGCCTGAGACATCCCCACAAAATGGCCGCGAACGAGCCCGTGCAACCACCCCTGGCGGCTCCCCTTAGGGGTGCTGAAACCAGCGCCCCGCCTGAGACATCCTCACAATCTGCTCCAAGCGAAGGATGTTGGGCCCAGAAACAAGCAAACCGCCTGAGACATCCCCACAAAATGGCCGCGAACGAGCCCGTGCAACCACCCCTGGCGGCTCCCCTTAGGGGTGCTGAAAATGAGTATGCCTGAGTATGAGTAAGTCTGTGTATGAGTAAGTCTGTGTATGAGTAAGTCTGGGTATGAGTAGGTCTGTGTATGAGAAAGTCTGTGTATGTGTACGTCTGGGTATGAGTAAGTCTGAGTATGACTAATACTGTGTATGAGTAAGTCTGGGTATGAGTGAGTCTGTGTATGAGTACGTCTGGGTGTGAGTAAGTCTGTGTATGAGTAAGTCTGTGTATGAGTATGTCTGAGTGTGAGTAAGTCTGAGTATGAGTAGGTCTGAGTATGAGTAAGTCTGAGTATGAGTAAGTCTGTGTATGAGTAAGTCTGAGTATGAGCAAGTCTGAGTATGAGTAAGTCCGACAGGAGGGGAGGAGGAAAGAGGAGGAGGGAGAAGGAGAGGGAGTAGGAGGCGTCCAAGTAATAACAAGAACCCCATCTTAGGATATGGGGAATCACAAATAACATACATATTGAATTGGATACGTTCGGGCCTCCGGGGATTTTCCAGCAGATCTGGGCCCTGGTGGGACTTTGGAGGTGCACGGAAGCGCTATGGCGCAAATGTTCACCATGCGTTGTGGTGCACGCGGCACCTGTGGTGTGCACAAGCACCGCAGTGTACATAGGCGCTGTTGTGCACATGGCTGCTGTCGTGTACACAGGCATTGTGGTGTACAGGCACTGTTGTCTAGACAGGCACTGCGGTGTACACAAGCCGGTGTGGTGTACCAAGGCGTTGTGGTGTACACTAGACAGGCAATGTGGTGTACACAAACATGGTCGGCCCAAAATGAATTCGGGACCCCAGGGATTTTCCAGATTTGGGCCCCGGCGGCACCTTGGAGGTGCGCGGAAGCGCTGTGGCGCAAATGTTCGCCATTCGCTGTGGTGGACGTTGCTCCTGTGGTGTGCACAGGCATCGGGGTTTGCACAGGCGCTGTGGTGCACGCAGAAGCTTCTGCTGCAGCAGCACCTGTGGTGTGCAAGACCGTTGCGGCGCACGCATTTTTTTTGCAGTGCTCACAGGCAGTGTGGTGCATACGCGTTTGACACATAGTGTACAGAAAACTTCGCGTCTACGCTAGCAATCACGTCCCGCGTATTCAACGCGAGCTGTCCAGCCATCCCTAGGCATTCTCAGACAGCGCCCGCATCGTCGCAGCACCAATAGTAGCATCGCGGCAGCATCGTTAGCAGCTGTAGGGGCCGCAGCACCAGTGCGCGCGGGCATATGCAGGGCTGCCCACAGCGCGACTAGGTTATCGGGCGCCCCCCCCCGATAACCTGGGTGATCGCCGATTATATATATATATGTATATATATATATATATATATATATATATATACCCTGGCAAGCTTGAAGAGCACAAGGTGGCCCCAGGGAACGGGGCGAGGGTTTCGAATGGAAAAGCGTTTCCTAGAACCATTCCAGGACTCCCTCGCACACGCCGACAGGGTCCGCTGATTTTCATTAGGGTTTGGGGCAAGATGTACAAGCAGGGAATTCGGGTATGTGTTTGTTTCGTTTTCAATGTGGACGAGTCGATATTGATCTCTTGCCTGCTGGGAAGCCCAGCAATGTCGCATTCAGCGTGAGTAGATGCAGATTGCCTTTAATACAAGCCCATACAGCTCGAGAGTATCGGTATGCAGAGCTTTTGGACAGAACCCGTATTCATAGCAATCGTCCCAGTGTTTTCAAGATTTGTCGTGTTCCGTATAATCAAGATGGTTCATCCCGTCACATTGTTATACGTCGGTATGGTATTCACTACCGTGCAATAAGTTGTTATTAAACCTCGTCTTGACGATCCCGCCGTATTGCCCAATGTCATGGTGTTGTATTTCACCTTACTGCTGGTACTTGGTGTGCTGATCAACGTCGTGATGTTTGTTGCATTCCGTCGTGTTGCTGATTGCCGTTGGACTGGTCGTTATCACGTTGCCCATCGCCGTTTTGTTAGCTCCCTGCGTGTTGATGGGGGCCGTAGTGTTGTGCTCCAAAACGCTGCACATCGTCATAAGTCCGCTTCCAGCTGCTACACATGCCAGCGTGTTGTGCATCATCGTCTTGGCGATGCCCGTCGCACCGCGCAGCATCTCATGTTCTTCAAAGTCGAGGTGGTGCTACCAGTCACCGCAACCTTGCTGGGTATCATTTTGTTGCAGACGGCCGTGCTGCTGAACGTCGCGCTGCTTGTTCTCGTCGTCCTGCTCAACGTCAGCCACGGTTATGCACTGCATCGTGGTGCTCAGCGCCGTATTGTTGATGCACATCGTCGTTCCCAGCGCCGTGTGTTTCTGGAATGGACTTGAACACGCGTTGTGTGGGAGATTCGCGCCCGGGTCAGAACAGTAGCGGGTTCGCAAGAACGGCGATCATGGCGATCGATCTTCTGGGTTTTCCGCACTCACACACATCGCAGCATCGATTGTGATTGCTTAGTTCCGTCTCCGTTCCGGGTAGTCAGTGATATTGGTACGGCGTGCGTTCGCAATTGTTAAACACCACTGCATCATGGAAGAAGGCAACCGAATTTGCCCAGGAGCGTTCGAAATTACACGTGTTCGAACGCACGGCTCCTCGCAGCGCCTCGTGATCGAATTACGCCGGGAGCATTCAAGACTAGATGTTTTAAAGGTGTATCTTGTCGCCGCAACTTGCGGGCGAATTCGACTGGAAGTGTTCAAGACCAGATGTGTTCGACCGGAGTTCGTCTCGCCTGGTGGCGCCTTGTGGGTGATTCTCCGTATATTTGCAAATTGTAAGTGCTCTAAGATAATGGAAAGAGTTGGCACAGAAGTGCAACGGAAACCGAAGCAGGATGGCAGAAGAAAGGAAAACGGCACAATAGAAACCGAAGTAAAATGGTTAGGCATTGCCGAAAGAATATAACAGTTTTCTGACCACGCAACTTATGCACGTTGCGAGGTTTCGGGTGTTTCCTATTGACGTGTGGGTTTATATGTTATTAGTGAGCTTCCTATATACTAGCAGGTTCCGTCGACCGCCTCACAAATTCGGGCCCTACTCTCCATCACTGCTGTGCGCACGAATGTGATGCAGTCGTCATGTTGTTGCAGAGCTCTTGCGCAGGAACCTGAATGTGTAGCATGCTTCATGTTCAGTTAAATGCAACTTCAATGCACAAGATCCAACATAATGCGTTACAGGCTGTTTGTGCAGGGCGGCAGATAATATCGTCAGCGCGCATTTTCGCGCGATCTTGGCGAACACCTCAGCCGAATGTAGGAAACCGAAATTTGGACAAGTATGGAAACTACTGTGGAAATTGCGAGACTAGTGTAGCAGTTAGGGGCAACGGCCGATTGTACGATCATGGGAGCGAATATGGGAATCATTGACCCCAGGATCTTGCCGTTTGGCCTTGCAACAATGGCGAATTGAAGATACCAGCTAGCCTTGAAGGAATGCCACGGGAGAAGGGGCGAACCGCGGCAGCAAAGGATTCCATAATGGAACACAGGTTTCCAGAACAGAACGCGGTCTTCCATGGCAGCGTGCGGGTGTCCATACCAGCGGAACCGGGTTCCCATAACAATGTACCGGGGTTTCCGTAATTGCGGGCCCAGGGTTCCACCACACTTGCAGGTTGTTGCTCAATTGCGGAACCCGTTTTCCATGACGGCCGATCGGGTTTCTGCCAAGCCATTGAAATTACGAATCCGGCCCTATTACACGCGATGGTCGAAGTTCGCCGAAGATAGAATCGGCGCATAAAAAATCAGAAAATCCAACGGGGAGAAGGGCCACAAAAAACAATGTTCAGGCACGCGCAATTCTCCAAAATCGTTTGTTTATACAATTTCGCACGTTTGGGTATTAAGTAGCACTAAGAAAACAACTCGGGCAAACAAAAACCAGCTGCAAAACCACACAGGGAATTGCTCGGTGAATGTCGCTGTAGAATTCCAGTGAAAATTCAGTGCGTACCTCGTGGATTTGTCCGCTCGTTATTCGTCGATATTCGCGTCCATTTTCCGAGCACGAGTCGTCGCGCACGTGGGTTGCCGCATCAGCGCCCCCCCGCGCTGCATCAACCGACCCACGGAGGGCTCGAAGCACGTCGAGCAGATGTGCGCGCTGGAGGGCGAATCTTTCAACTACCAGAGCAGAGAAGGTGCGCGCCCAAAGAAGCCCCCATGCAGGGCCCAAGAAGGCCCCTAGAGAGCCTTGCGATGTTTTCGAAAAGGGCCCCAAAAACATCGAAAGAGGGCCTAAGATGGCCTCACGAGGGTTCCAGAAGCGGCACGCTCGCGCCCATGCTTTGTGCTACTTCGAGGGGAAAGGGAAAACCTTACCAAGGCCGTCTTGGCATTCCCCCCCGAGAACTTGAGGGGCTCTCCGGGGCCGACCAGGAGGGCCGAAGACGACGCCGCCAGGCCTCAATCAAGCGTTCGCGATTCTTCGTTCTGAAGGGCGCTCAAAACGAATACCCCCAAGCCTCTCTTGGGACCCTGCCGGGGCCCTCACAGGCAATTCGGGTGGTCTCGGAGGGTCCCCAGAGACCCAACAGGGCCTCAAAATAGCCCAGCGCGATCGCCAAAAGGGTTCAAAGAAGGCTCGACGAGGTGCCCAAGAGCCGAAGAGGTCCCCCAATAGATCCCCAAAATAGCACACTCGTGCTGACATGTTGCGCCACTTCTGGAGGGGGCCTCTTAGAACCCTCTCCAAGCCCTCTGGGCACCCTTGCGGGCCTCAGAAGCTTTCCCAGGCGTTTTGGGACGGCCGAAAATAATGCCAGAAGGGCTCGATGAGAAGTTTGGGATCATTCGTTTTTTTTCGGAGCGCTCAACATGAACATTGTCGAGTTTGTCGCGAGTGCCTTTTGGGGCCTTGTTGGAGCCCGTTGAGGTTTTCGTGCGACGTCGGCGCTCCCGTACCTTCGATTGATTGCACGCTGGAAAAGAGCATGCAACGCAATCGCCGATGCAGGGATGCAAGTTGAATCACGGGCGGTGCGACCACGGCGTTGCGAGTTCAGCCGCGGGTCATGAGATTGCTCTATCGATTAATAAAATGATCACCACAACCACGGAACATTGGAATAAGTGAGGCCGCCGCGAAGAGGAACGCAACACAAAATTCTTTTATTTTGCTTAAAAACGAAAAGAAATGAATGAAGCAGCCATACGCCAAAAGCGCGTGGGCAAGGAAAACTAGAGCGACATGCCAAACGCGCGTCAACCTGGCCTGGACGCGCCAAATGCGCGCCGAGCGGACGGGGGGAAAAAGAGGGGGGAAGATGATTAGCATATGATCACACGCCAAACGCGTGCCCAAGTGGCCTGGACGCGCCAAATGCGCGCCGGGAAGGCGGAAGGAGGAGGAGGAGGCGGAGGAAGATGATGATGTATTTGTGTCCTGCCAAGACGCACAAGCCATGCACTGCATATCATAGGTACTCGTCTTCTCCACATTCAATTGGCCTGGAAATTTTGATTGCTAACGCGTCACATTTTTTGTTGTCTAGCACAGTGTCCATTAAAGCTTCAGAAATAGGGAAACAAGGATAGATAAGTGATAACAATCCTGCTGCCCATTCTCTTTTTGGTCTCCCCCGCGCACATTTGCAAAGTAGCGTAACTGGTTTGAGGCCATCAGGTTGGAACGTTGCGGCACGCAGCGCATGAGAATTAGGGCTCCGGCCAATCTTCCCAAATAGCTGAAGTTGTTGTTGCAATAACTGCGATGTGTAAGGTAATTTTTGGCTTCTCTCCAGAACGATCTTGTTTGATATTTTGGATACGAACGAATGGGGGATATTCAATATTTTCCTGAGGCACTTTGCTTGGAAACTGTCCAATCGTCGTTTTTCGGCTTCGTTGAACCATGCCGAGTTGAGGGAATACAAGACCTTGCTTTTGGCCATCGTTTCGAAAATCTGTACTTTCATTTTGATGCTGATTGAAGTGTGCTTCCATACTTTCGCATACCTGCAGAATTCCCCCCAAGCCTGCCCCAGTCGTTTGTTCAATTCTGCGTAAATGTGCCCAGTATTGTAGATTGTAGCCCCAAGGTATACTAAATTGTCTTTTGCATGTATTTGTTCCCCGTGAGGCGTAAATAGTTCCATATTGTTGTTTACGTGCATAACTTGAAACTTATCCCAATGCAGCTCCATGCCAACTTGCCTCCCAGCGGTGGCGACCGCATTCAACAAGTTTTGGACGTCTCGTTGATTTCTGCCATAAATCAAAGTATCGTCTGCGTATAATAGAATTGATAGAATACCACTTTCGAGCGAAAGTTTTGAATGTTCGTCGAGGAGTTCTCCCGCATCGTACATTACCACCGTCATCGCCATCACGAACAAGAGCGGTGACAGAGGGCATCTTTGCGCGATGCTTGAATGTTGCGGCCTCTTTTTCGACTTATGCCCACCATCCGTGATACAGAATTTCTTGTCAGTATATATGTTTTTGATAATTGCCAAAATACGCGTGGGGTGACCAAATCTTCCAAGAGCTGCGCATCGCATCCACATTAATTGAATCGAAGGCTTCCTTCCAATCCAGCGCGACGAATGTTGAGCCACCATTTTGCCCTATGTTTGATATTTCTATATGCCTTCGTACCATATGTCTTGCATCTGCCGTGCCGCGCCCCCTGCAGAAGCCAAACTGCGTTGCATCGAGCCGGTCTTCAACACCAGCATTTCGCATTCGTTTTAGAAGTAAGCTTGCCACCATTTTGTACGCTACGCAAAGTAAGCTGATTGGTCGGTAATTGTCGCAGATGTGCACGGGCCCTTTGTTTTCGTATATTGTGCTTACCAACGAGCGCCGCCAAGCTTGAGGCACAGATTCCTCTGCCCAGCATGCGTTGCATATCTTCCTAAGCCATTCGATGCCGCCGGGAGTTTGGGCCACTGCCTTCCAGTATTCTGCAGGAGTACCGTCTGCTCAAGCAGACTTGCTCCATTTGAGTTTTTGAACAATGTTCCCAACATCTTGCGGCGTGGATGTCGCCGAACGGTCCGTCAGTAATAATAATGTTGATCGTATTCTCCATCTGCACTTTTTCCAGGAATTCCGCCATCGTGTCTGCCCGTCCGGAACTCTCCACCAATTTCCCCGCCAAGTTTTGCAGGCGTCCTTGTTTGCGTGGGCGTGCTTGGCAATGAGCGCGTATGGCATCCCAATTCCCATTTGCGATGCGCCTTTCAATCCAAGATGATTTGTCTTGTTTGCATGATTGTCGTACTTGTTTGAGTAAACGTTCCTCTTCTTGAATGTTTTTTGCTTGTCGTGCCTTGTTTCTCTCATCAATTAAATCCAACGTCGGTTTGCTAATACATGGTCTTTTCTTTTTAGCTGAAGGTGATGGAAGAATATTACCGCCTGCATTCCTTGTTCCCATAGGTTTTTTACAGTTTCTGGCGTCGTTGGAAAATCTTCCGATACTTCCAAAAATATTTTTGCATTTAGTAGTCGTAGCCCGTGGTCCCGGAGAGTTTCGCGTGCGACTCTTGCTTGTTGGTGTTCGCGTGGTGCTTCCAATTTGCATGCCATGGTGCAGGTAACAAGGTAATGGTCTGTAGCCAATGGTATTTGTCGATGGCTTTTTATATTTTACATGTACGATAATATGGCATCATCGAAAAAAACATGTCCAATATGTTGTAGTGGCTCTCCGTGGTCTCCCCCATGAAATTCGCGCCAGGCTCGATGAAGGTGATCTTCTCTCCATAATTAGCCGGTTGAAGAACGAGTGCGCAATTTCTAAATCGAGGTCGTCGCAGAATTCGATTAGCAAATCGCGGTTTGGACTTTCTATTGCATGTATTGTTTTTTTTGTTTCAGCCGTTATTTTGAAGAAGATGTTTTTCTATTGCGTGGTCGCTTTACTCGTGCATTCAATTCCCCCCCCGAAAAAATTCCATCATTTGCAAAACAATTCTTGTATTCCATATCGGGATCAGCACAGAATTGCAGTTTTTTTGGGGTGGGCTTGGGCTTTGGACTGGCATAAACATACATTTTTACGATTCGGATCTTGATCCAAACTATTATGTGCGATACTTATTTGATTGCGCCCCCACTTCTGCATTTGCTAATAAAATCGCGTACCCATTCAAATCGCAAATGTTTGCTTATTTTGTTGTGTTTCTTCTACGCGTAATATTTGAAATATTTCCATCCGTGAGAAGGGATATCCATAACGAGAAATGTAATGCGCAATGAAGGCGTAAATCATGACGATATCGTCGTTAATCGCCGCCCTTCAATGTCGGGTTTTCCATAATTACTTTCATCCCCCCGGAAGATTTCTTCTTTCTACCACATTTTTTGATTTTTTGTTATTTTTTTGCTCTTCTGCTTTTGTCTTGTATCTTTTATCTGATGATTCATTTTCTTTTTCATCTTCCCCGCGTTTTCTTGAAGCCTTCCATCCCCCGCGTCCGGTTGCGCAGATTCTTGCAGATTCCATTCGCAGACAGCGGAAATACCGGCAATTCATAATTATAAAGAACAGGCCGGAGATAGCGATAAAAGTCCGTCTGAACAAATATTCGTCAGTGTGCTACGACATGCGCCAAATATTCGTCAATGTGCTACGACATGCGCGATGATGAATTATAATTTTACGGGAAAATATACAAGACGAAATCCGATATGACCTGTGCGGGTTTTGCTAATTTCTTTGATATGATTGTCGCTGCGTCGACTTTATTCGAATAGATATTAACGCGGAACGCATGCATTCTTATCCGGATGTTTTGCATACGTGTGTATATATATATATACATACGAATCCAGAATACGCATACTGATCAATGGTAATTGGCAAAATCGATGCCAATATTGATGCACAATACGGCTGTAATCATCCAGAAAGTGTATTACGTTTCGAATTTGGGCCCGCGTGAATAATATTGGCACGCATTGGTTTGGATCAACCTTATGCAATCACATGTACGATTCATACAAAATCGGTATTTATCCGCGGAATATCATTTGAATAATCTTAATATTGGCACGCATTGGTTTGGATCAACCTTATGCAATCACATGTACGATTCATACAAAATCGGTATTTATCCGCGGAATATCATTTGAATAATCTTTTTCGCGAAAAGTTTATCCTTCTGGAATCAAGAATGCCGCGTTATCGGTACCGGTTTCCTTTGGTGGGACTCTTTAAAAAGCCATAACACGTGCGAAGAGTGTAGCAAAATGGGCAACGGTCCTTGCACGCAAACCTTGCTATTCAAGTCTTTTAGTCACGAATTGAGTCAGGGGCATACCAAAATTAACGGCGGTCCCCGCATGCAAATCCTGCCATTTGGACATCCGGTGAAACTATGTTAAAAAAACGGGTCACAAACCCTGCACAAAAATTACCAAAATAAGTGGCGGCCCCAGCATACAAACCATTGGGACTCGGTCACGAACCGCAGGAAAAAATAAGCTAAAATCGGCAGCGGCCCCCGCATACGCACAACTAGAGCGACCACGACCCGTGTGACAGGTGTGCCAAAATGGGTGGCGGTGCCATTGGGGTTCTCAGTGGAGTTCTTTGTAGGGCCACGAACCGCATGAAGGCTGTGCCAAACAAAGGTGGCGGTTTCCGCGAATGGACTTTGCTGCGGGATCTTTCGGTGGAGCTCGTAATGGAGCCACGAACCGTGCGAAGGCCGCATGCGCACAATGCTGCTCTTGCCTTGGGGGAAGTGGGGCCATGAACTGCGTGAGGGCTATGCCGAAATGGGCGGCGGTCCCCGCATGCCGATCTTGCCGAACCCGTTGCGGGGCCACGAACCACGTGAAAGGCGCACCCTGCCACTGGGGCCTTTGGCGGAATTCTTTTGGGGCCACGAAACACTGTCCTGAAGGCGTTGGCGCATGCGGCCCGTGCCAATGGGGACTTCGGTGGAGCTCCCAACGGAGTCACGAAACGCCGTCCTGGGTGGCATTGACGCATGCGGCTTAAGCCATTGCAGCCTTCGGTGGAGCTCACCATGGGGCCGCGAAGCGCTGTACTGTGTGGTGTTGACGCATACGGCCTGTGCCGTTGGAGCATTCCGTGATGGTGCCACGAAGCGTTGTCTTAAATGGCGTTGACGAATAGGGCCTGTGCCATTGCAACCTTCGGTGGGCTTCCCTACGGGGCGACGAAACGCTGACCTGGGTGTCATGGACGCATGCGGCCTGCGCTACTCGATCCCTTCGATGGAGTTCCTATGAGGCCACAGAACATTGTCTCGGGTGGCATTGACGCATGCGGCCTGTACCAGTGGAGCTTTCGGTGGAGCTCCGCATGGGGCCACGAAGCGCTGTCCTTGGTGGCGTTGGCGCATGCGGCCTGTGCCACTGGAGCCTTCGGTGGAGCTCCAATGGGGCCACGAAACGTTGTCTTGGGTGGCGTTGGCGCATGCGGCCTGTGCTATTGGAGCCTTCGGTGGACGAAACGTTCTGTGTGGCGTTGACGCATGCGGCCTGTGCCATTGGAGCCTTCGGTGGGGCTCCTTATGGGGCCACGAAGCGCTGCCCTTGATGACGTTGACGCATGCGGCCTGTGCCACTGGAACTTTCGGTGGAGCCCCTTATGGGGCCACGAAGCGCTGTCCTGGGTGGCGTTGGCGCATGCGGCCTGTGCCACTGGAGCCTTCGGTGGAGCTCCGCATGGGGCCCCGAAACGCTGTCTTGCGTGGCCTTGACGCATGCAGTTTGTGCCATTGCAGCCTTCGGTGGAGCTCCCTATGGGGCCACGAAGCGCTGTCCTGGGTGGCATTGAAGCATACGGACTGTGTCACTGGAGCTTTCGGTGGAGCTCCCTATGGGGCCGCGAAGCGCTGTCTTGTGTGGCGTTGGCGCATGCGGCCTGTGCCATTGGAGCCTTCGGTGGAGCTCCTTGTGGGGCCCCGAAGCGCTGTCCTGGGTGGCGTTGGCGCATGCGGCCTGTGCCACTAGAGCCTTCGGTGGAGCTCCAATGGGGCCACGAAACGCTGTCCTAGGTAGTGTTGGCGCATGCGGCCTGTGCCACTGGAGCCTACGGTGAAGCCCCCATATGGGGCCACGAAGCGCTGCCCCGGGTGGCGTTGACGCATGCGGCCTGTGCCATTGGAGCCTTTCGGGGAGCTCCCTATGGAGCCACGAAGCGCTGTCCTGGGTGGCATTGACGCATGCGGCCTGCGCCATTGGAGCAATCGGTGGAGATCCCTATGGGGCCCCGAAACGCTGTCTTGGGTGGCGTTGACGCATGCAGCTTGTGCCAATTGAGCCTTCGGTGGAGCTCCCTGTGGGGCCGCCAAACGCTGTCTTGTATGGCGCTGGCGCATGCGACTTGTGCCACTGCGGCCTTCGGTGCAGCTCCCTATGGGGCCACGACACGCTGTCCTGGGTGGCGTTGACGCATGCGGCCTGCGCCATTGGAGCATTCGGTGGAGACCCCTGTGGGGCCCCGAAGCGCTGTCTTGGGTGGCGTTGACGCATGCGGCCTGTGCCACTGGAGCTTTCGGTGGAGCTCCTGTGGGGCCACGAACTGTGTGAGGGGTGTGAGGGAACGGGTGGGATGATGTTGATGATGACGATAACGATGGCGGGGCGGATAGGAGGAGGGAGGAGGGGAGGAAGAGAAGAGGAGAGGAGAGGAGAGGAAAAGATGCGGAGCGTGTTCTGTTCAAAACGAGAACCCAACACCACAGGATGGTTGTGAAAAATCGGTGAAAAAAACCATAGAAAAGAATCCCGGCATGATGGATTGAGATTGGTACGGCGCTAGAAAGCATACGTCCGATAACGTTCGCAAATAATCGGAAACGCAACGACGTTGATCGTCGTATTCTTTTGTGTTTTATGCGTACGTTCGCCCAAACGTATTACTGCAGATAAACATGTGTGAACGTAATGGCGTGGTTTTTTTATGCACTTTCGGCATAGGATAAAACATGTTGACTGACGCACACACACACATTTACACATATAAGCACACACACACACAAACACACACACACACACACATCGCAGGTGGGCCGCGGCCAGACCGAATGTTTCTCCTCCAACGGACAGTGGCCCGCGGTGTCCCGCCGGTGTCCCGCCGGTGTCCCGCTGGTGTCCCGCCGGTGTCCCGCTGGTGTCCAGTGGTGTCCCGTGGTGTCCCGTTGAGTAAGATCGATAGTGATCGATATTGAGATCGATGTGGTGTCCCGAGGTGTCCCGTGGTGTTCTATGGTCTCCTGTTGAGTGAGATCGATAATGAGATCGATAGTGAGACCGCTAGTGAAATCGAGAGATGTCCCGCGTTGTCCCGTGGTGTCCCGTGGTGGCCCGTGGTGCCCCGTGGTGTCACATTGAATGAGATCGATAATGAGATCGATAATGAGATCGACAAGTGTCCCGTGGTGTTCCGTGATGTCCCGTTGAGTGAGATCGATAGTGAGATCGATTGAGTCAGATGTTGGTTCCCCCCTTTCGTCCCTTCCCCTCCACAACCTCCTTATCACCCGAAGGGTGGTCGTATAGTACTTAAATACATACTCACACGCACGCACACACACACACATCCACACACACACACGCACGCACGCACGCACACGCAACGCACATATACACCCACCCACACATACACACATACACACATATACCTGCACGCACACACACGCACACATATATATATATATATATATGTACACACATTTTTATACACACACTCACGCATGCGGACACGCACCACGCACACGTACATGCGCACATACATACACACATACACATTTACATGCATGCATTTACACACAAATAAACAAACATACACGCATGCACAAAAAGACACACACACACTCACACACATGCGCACACAAACTCACACACGCACACACACACACACACTCGCGCACACACACACGCACACGCACACACACACACACACACACACACACACATGGTGGAAAGAGGGGTGGTCTAAGCTTGCGGACTTCCTAGCCGAAATCGGTTAGAAATTGATTTCATCCTTTATCCAGCCTGTCCCGCGACAAATTGCTTTTGTTGTACTTGCAAGTGCTGCAACACGCGATTGGGAGCAGCACTACTTGCCGCAATACGTTGGGAAGCCTAAATTGGCGTTGCATGCCAGCGTCGTCGGCTCCCCGTCAAGGCCCGTCGTAGCAGCTTGTAACGCATGAAAAGCGATGGCGTCCCAGGAGAATTAAGCGGAATTTTGTTTTCTCCAATTTTTGTCGGCGATTGCTCTTGGGAGCGCTGAGCGACGGCGACTCAAAATCCAATCCTGGCAACTTCGGCACAGTTCAATTCTTCGTTCGTTACTTTCGTCACTTTTCCCCTGCAATGAAACGCATGATATGCTTTTGGGGGCCTCTGGTGATCACAGCGGCCAACCGTCCCTCTTCCGCTTGAACCTTGCCCCTCTGTCGACACGTCGGGATATTTTAGCATTCCTGGGGTAATTCGTCGAACAGCTCTGGGTGTTGGCCCCAGCCGCTTTCCTAACTCTTTTTCGTGATGGACACACGTCCTGTGCCAGCTAAGGAGAGCTCCGAGGCGCCACGGGCACCGCCTTGCCGAGCCCCCGCGCTGCGCTCCGGGCTTCCTGCCGCACTCGGCTACGGGCGCCGTGCGCATCCATGACCTGCTGCCGGACTTCGTCGTGGCGGCGCGCAGCGTCTCCGAGTTGCAGACCCGTCTGCAGGCCCTTGTGCGTTCCCGTGCACATCAAGTTGAAGACCGGCCAGGAATGTCTTCGCCGCGCCTTCCGCCGGCTTCTCACCTTCTCGCGGGCAATTCTCTGTTATTGTCTGGGCTCCCTCTTTCCTTTTCCTCTCCCGTCCTTCCCCCTTCGGTCTGCGCTCCTTCGCACGAGCATGTGTTCAGCATCCTTCGCACTGATTTGCATCGTTTCATTACCTATGCATTCTGCTTTTAACTTGCTCTGAGCGTTGACTTGACTGGGTGAGAGAATCCGCATCACGAATTTCATAGAAACAAATGATCCACTATGCACGTGTCCCGTGTCCCTCAAGCTGGTAATTCTCTTGGGGACGAAAATCCGCGGCGGCAGGGGTCTTAAGTCGTGGTTACCTGTGGAAAGCGGGTAGGGCAAATTTGGAATTTCGGAACAAATTCAGGTTTGGAAGATTCATCACGCTGGTGAACGGCAATGTCGTGGCCTTCTTGCTCGTAATCAACAGTTTCGGGAGGGTCCAAACTCAGCGGAAATTTCTTCGATGAGCCTACTTTGCGTCTATGCTCGTAGTCAAGCATCTCCGCGATGCGCACCGCATTCTCGTGGGCCGCAATTGCAGTGGTGAAGACATTTCTTTTTAATCCGGGCATTTCACATCTTCACGTTCGACAGCTTCGACGTAGCACATGCAACCGCATAGAATTTCTAACAACTGTCGTGGCGACAAGAATTGAGACAGGTTCGTCCCCTTCGTTGTATAATCCCACCAGCCTTCTGGGCGCAAGTGGTCCAGAGCAATTCCTTTTCCAGACTCCTGTTCAATGCTCATGAGGTTTACCCCCCCTCCTGGGTTTGGACGGGCTCCCCCGCGAGGGGTTGAACGTCCAAGATGGCCCGAGATAAGTTCAAAAAGGTTGTAGATAGCCCAAGATATGATCGCCCACGATACCTCAAGACGGCTCAAGATAGCCTCAGACACGCATCCAAAAAGCCCCAAGACGGTCCCGAGACGATTTCAAGTACCTTCCAAGCCTTCCATGGACCATCCTAGAGGACAAAATGCATTCAAAACCTAAGGAAACTCAATGTTACTTGCCTTGTCGTTTTTTCGCCCGAGAGGCCCAAGAGGACCCCAAGACGGCCCCAAAGGCGCCCGAGAGCGGTCCAACAGGGTCCCATGACATTCCCTTTTGGCCTCCGATGGGGAAGACATAATCTTAAGACCCCCCTTATTCTGAGCAAAGGGGTCCAAGACAGCTCAAAGAGGCCTCCCCAAACCCCCCAAAGAGCCCAGGAGGGTTCCAAAACCTTTCAAAAAACCATCATGAAGGCCCCCAGAGGGCCCCCCGATGACCCCAAAATGGCACCCAAATGGCATTACCCCCACCACGACAGATGCCCGAAGCCCGACTTCTCGTCCTCTTTGTCATCGTCCGTTCCTTATTTTGTTTTTTTCTTGCCACCTCCTTACTCCTATTTATCTTCCTCGCACGACGTTCTTCTTGCCCCTTCTCCATCCTTTCCTCATTTTTTGTTGTTTCTCCTCTTCCTCCTCCTACTATTTACTCGTCTTCCTCTTACGCCACAAATGACCCCACATCACCAGCATCATCAGCACCACTTGCTCCAAAATGGCTTTAAGAGAGCAAAAGAGCACCACAAGCAGCAACACCAGCAGCATCACTACCACCGCCACCACCACTACTACACCATCACCAGCACCAGCACCCGCACGAGATCAAGGATGCAAACAGGGATGCGAATGTCAACTGTGCAACAAGGACAACGAATGATAGACACACTCAATTGCGCCAGAGATAAGGAACACTCCGGCATATCTTGCACGTGCTTCCATCTTAATTTTTCGTTGCGGGAAGCCATGTGTTTTCCTTGTTTCTCGTGGCCCGAGGTGGATACAGGCACATGCGCTAGAGACGTTTACCACCAGGAGCACCATGTCGTATCTTGCACCGGTTTCCATCTTGAATTTCAATGCGGGAAGCTGTGTGTAAATATTTGTTCTGAAGACGGGCGCGCCAACGACTTCGTGGAAGACCAGCGGGCTACGGCGGCGGGGCCTATCGTTTCCAGGCCTTCATTTCTGCAAAAGCCGCCGTCGAATATAGTGACGTAGTGGCGGCGATGTTAAAGAAATTGTTGCATGTGTTTTGTCGCCCGAGAAGTAACCCCGTTCCCCGGATAATGAAGAGTACCCCCCCTTAACCCCTAAATGGTTACCCCTGGGACAGACAACTTTGATTGTAGACAGGGGAGGCGATGCCAAATTTGATTATCGTGGAGGGGAAATTGCGAATCGAAATTGCTATCGCAACATCATCAAACACGATGAGAATGGCAATGGAGGTCTCACCAATTCAGCTTTCGCTAGTCACGAGCGTGTGGCAGGGCTATGGGGTTCTCATCATCATCATCATCATCATCATCATCATCATCATCATCATCATCATCATCATCATCATCATCATCATCATCATCATCATCATCCATGATCATCACCATCAACAACAACATCATCACCATCATCACCATCTTCATCACCATCATCTTCCGCTGGGAACAACGTCTATCATCTTCCCCAGACCCCGAACTTCATTATCCCCCGGAAAATAATATTAAACCGCACCATTGCTAAGCGTGGGTCCGTGACAAAAATCGTGCGCAACGCGGGGAGATCATGCTTCTGTTACAGCACCATTAAGGCGACCAAGCGTAAGGCGAAGAAAAACCACTGCGCGGCGACCGGTCGATGTGGCAATTTTACAGACAAACGTTACGATTGATTGGAATTGGGGGATCACGCGCTTAGCTGCGACACGCTTCATGCTCGCGCTGTTTGCGAGAACGAATATTCTTCGAGCCCTGCGGCCTTACAAAAAAAACTCCGCGCGGAAGGGCCCCCCGCGGCTTCAGCCCCTGCAGCGTCTGTTGACTCCCAATCCCGATGAGCAACGGGCCATAGCGCAGGTAACATCAGAGCTCTAACAAATGATGACAGGCAGCAGACCGCGGCAAAGAAACAAATGTACCTCGATCAAAACTTTCACGGGCCAGGCGCCAATCGCAAAGCGATGGGTGCAACTGGGGCAATATTACCGGCATTATCTGCGCAATTCGCGCATTCTTGCAAAGCTGTTTCTTGCCATTGCCGTTCAGAGGGTAATCTGCCATCGGCACCGCGCTCAAAGCGCGCTCGCGTCGGCCAGGAAGTCGGCGACACATAGCCGTTCGATCAGCGACGTTCGTCATGAGCGGGGTGAGGTGTTGGGCCCGTGTCGACGATGAGTGGGCGATTTGGGGTCGCTGCATCTCCCCCTGCGCCTATCTTCCCTAACGTTGTCCCTGATCCTCCTCCATCGCCCACAAACATTCGAAAACGCCCTGCCCCCCCCTTCCTGGAAAGCTCTGGAAGCCCTCCGACCAAAACCCCGAACACCGCTTCCCTCCTCCAGCGCTCTTACTGCACGGGACCGCGTGATAGTCGGTCCACACCGCTGTACACTGATCGCGGCCCCAGCGGGTGCGGGATGCGCGGCCATCGACCGTGGGGAAAAACGGGCCTTCAGGGGGGGTCTCACAGGACACGGCCGGAAGCGCGCCTGCGGAGGAGCGCAGCGGCGGCACGCCAGAGGGGGGCTGGGGCGAGGGCGTGGGCATGCCGAGAAGGCGCGCTGCATACCAAACACGAATTCCCCCCGTTCTGCCAAGAAGCCTCGGACCCCCATCTGAGAGCCGCCTGCAGCCGTCGCTGCTCCCACGGACAAACGCTCCGTCGGGAGCGACAGGGCCCCTCTCTGGCCACGGCGCCCCTCGGTCCGGAGGAGGGTCGCCCGCCCAGATCCGGGGAGCGGCCCGAAACCAAGGCCGCCCCCCGAGCCCGAAGTGGTCCTAGCCTCGACGTCCTCCTCCTCCTCCTCCTCCTCCTCCTCCTCCTCCTCCTCCTCCTCCTCCTCCTCCTCCTCCTCCTCCTCCCCTTCCTCCTCCTTCTCCTCCTCTTCCTCCTCCTTTTCCTCCTCCTCCTCCTCCTCCTCCTCCTCCTCCGCCTCCTCCTCTTCCTCCTCCTCCTCCTCCTCTTCATCCTTCTGATGCCCCTGATTCCTTCCGAGGTTGCGAGGAAGATCCTGGAGGCCTCGCGCGGCAACGTGGGATCACCTCGGATCCTCGTCGGATTCGCGTCGGGTTCCTGTCGGACGGCGCCGGATCTGACTCGGACTCGCGCCGGATCTACGTTTAAGTCGGGCCTGCCTCGTACAGGGGGATTTGGGACTACAAAATAAAGAGAAGCAACACTAACAATCATAATAATGATGATAATAATAATCGTAATGATAGTAGAAATAAGAACAATAACAAAAACAATAACAAGAACAATAACAATAACAATAACAATAACAATAATAACAACAATAATCATAATACTAAGAAGAATGAGAAGAGTGATACTCAGAATAATAAGAATTGTAATATTCAAAAATTCTCAAGCAATGATCCCCAGACTATTTTAAACTATTCTTCAATATTCCTCCTGTAGAGGGACACGCCCGACTTAAATCTACGTCGCGGATTCACGCCGGAGGGTCGCCGAGCGGACGTCGACCCAGAGCTGAGGGCGCGGACGAGTGGCCCAGCGGCCCAGGTGGTACTGCTGCTGCGCGCCGCGAGAGGCCCCCGAGACCTTCCTCACCGAAGGGGCCTCCTCACAAGAGGGGCAACGATAGGGGGGGGGGACTGGCCTAGTGGGGGGGCTGCAGCGACCTGGACTCGGCGGTACGTCGCCGATAGATCGGCGATGGGCCCCCGACAATGACTCCGCACCTTCCCGTGTAGGCTGAGGCTGTCGGGCCCCAGATCGGCGATCAAGGGGCGATTGGGGGTCGACGCATTCCTATAGTCAGACCACGAAATGTTCTTAGAACCCAAAAAAGTTCAAAGAACAAAAACAACGTTCTTAGAACATAAATTCGATGTGATAAAACAAGACAGTCCCAGGCAGAAATGTTCCAAAAACATGTCGTGGAAACCACAAAAAAGGTTCCTAGAACATTGCTTGGTAGGGCCACAGGCGAGCCGGGACGCTTCGCCACTGCTTGCGATTGGGGGTCGACGCATCCCCCCCTATGCCCATCCCCCCCTATCGCTGCCCCGGGTCACCACCCCTCTTTGGCTATACGCAGGAGTGACCCTGGGTAAGAGTGACCTTTGGTGCGCGACTTTTGGGGGGCCGCGGGGGGACCAAGCCTGGGTGCGCAAGCAGCTGCTGCTGCTTCGTCTTCACCCATCTGGGTACCCATCCGTGCCCGCACCAAAGGTCACTCCGGCGAAAGGTCACTCTCACGTCTAGTCGACCTCTGCGCGCCACCGGCTGGAGCGGCGAGGCCGGCGCGGGAGGCCTCCTGGCCGGCGCCCGGGGGCACGCGCCCTGCCCGGGCAGGCCCCTGCCCAGCAGCCTCTCAGGCGGCCGGCCACGCCGCCCGCTGCATCGGCGTGAAGGAGTCGACGTGCTCGTACCAGCGCCTCGGGATCGAGGCTCGGACTCGAGCCCCCCCAGCCTCCCTTCCGCACACTTTTTGGTCAGCGGGGCGAGAGCGAACCTCTTCTGCTAGAAGCTAGGCGGGCTACGCACAGCTTAAATGCCTCCCTTCCACCCCCCCCCCACCCCCTCTTTCGCCCCTCTCGAAGAACCGAGCGTCAGGTTTGCAGGCGTGTTCGGTCTTTCCGGGGCCTCTGGAGACCTCCAGGGGCCTCACCGAACCTCTGGAGGCCTCAACCTCCGACGTCGTGCTTTTGCCAGCGTAGGCTTGCCGAGATGGTGGTTACTCGTCTGACGGTCGGAACTCTCCGTCAGCTGTAGGCGATGTGGCTCCTCGTAACATTGGCACCAGCTCCGCGCGCAAATTGTGTAAAAAACTATGCTGCGCCATGCCAGCTTCGAGATAGCATGTTCTGTTGTGCTAGCTACATGATGTCGTGTCGGGTCAATGTTACGATATGCAATGCGTATGACATGATATGGCTTCCCAAGGCTGTCGTTGAATGAAAGATGTGGCATGGTATGCTGTGAATTGCCAATGATATGCCACGTGCTGCTACATCATGCAAAACCAGGTTTAGATAGGACATGATACGGTACTGCTATGATCGTCAGTGGTCTGCACTGCCATGCAATACGTAGTACTGCAATGCCACATGACCATGCTGTGATGTCGACGTATGTACCTAATCCCACCAGCACTCTGGGCGACAGGTGGTATAACGATGTCTGTACTTCCTCTTCCACAACCCCTTCTTCCCCTTATGGGAAGGGTTTGTAACTGCTCCCTATCAATATAGATCCCCTCGCCCAGACGACCGGCGGCCAACCAGGAACCGTGCTCCCACCCCCCCACCATCTCTGTCAAATAAACAATGCAGAAAGCACTCTGCCTCCACATTTGGAGCATGCGCGGTTAACCCGATGCGCCCCCCCCCCCACCATCTCTGTAAGAAACATAGAAAGACACTTTGGGGCAAAATCTTGAACCATGCTCCTCGTGAGGCCCGCCAGCACTTTGTATTGTCTTTGACAGGGACGGCGGGGGTGTCAGTATATTGCCTGCTCTGCGCAGGGCTACCAACACTAACACAAAACTATACAAAATGCACCTCGCGGCTCTAGATAGTGCGCGGCCCCCCGCGGATCACTGCGTTTTTGACAGGGACGGCGGTGGTGGCGGCGTATGGCCTGCTGTGCACAGGCCCACCAGACACAATGATGGGTATTGATTTTCGACAAGGATGGTGGGGGCCGACACGTTTCCCGATGTGTGCTATCAAATGCGCAGGCGCACCTGACACACTCTGCACGTGCCCAGAACGTGGCGTACCTGGCGCGGCTAGAGTCTGCGGCACACCAGGCGCACGCGGAGCACGTGGCGCATCTGGCGCACCAGGCGTGCCTGGCACGCTCGAGCCCCAGGGATGCCTGGCGCGCGTGGCGCGCCTGGCACGCGTGGCGCACCTCGCCCCAGCGTCGCGCACATGGGGTCGGTTTTGGTTCCCAGTAGCTGCCCATTCAAAGACGACCGCTCAACATGCTCAGGCTCGCGGGTCACCTACGTGTTAGGAGGACGGGTGGGAGTGAGCTAGACGATTTGCTATCTAAGGGATGTCTTGACCACTTCCCCTGCCCCCGCCCCTGGACCTGGACAGGGGGGGCCGCGAGGTGTCAGAAGGTCTTCGTTCGCCCAAGATGGCTCCAACAGGGCCTCAGAGAGGCTAAGATAGTCTTCAAGATCGCTCAAGATAGCCCATCAAGGCTCAATGTAGCTAACCACATGCCTCCAAGAGGCCCAAAGAGGGCCACAAGACGGTTCCAGGTGTTTTTGGCGACCCCTCAGGACCTCACCAAGAAGCCAAAAATCATTCAAACCAACCTGAGGAAAATCACTGCTGCTTACCTTCTCGCCTGTTCTCTTCCGATGCGCTGTTGTAGCATCAGGATGGCCCTCAGATGGCCCAGGAGAGCTCCAAGAAGGGCCCAAGATGCCCCCAAGACTGCCCCAGAGCGCCCAAGATCGCCCCAAGAGGGCCCCATGAGCGCCCCAAAAGGGTAATTCGATGACCCCTGAGGGGGGAGGCAAATCGAGGACCCCCCTACCTTTGATCGATAGCTCCCAAGAGGGCCCCAAGAGAGCCCCAAGAGAGCCCCAAGAGGGCCCCAGACCGCCCCAAAAGAGCTCCGACAGGACCCAAACACCTCCAAGAGGACCCCAATATCCCCCGATACAGCCCCGTAGCTCCAAGAAGGTCTCCGAGAGATGCTTCAAGATAGCCTGCTAGATGGCTCAACACCCTCCGTCCTCACCTCTCCTTGCACGCTCTGTCTCACTGTATGTGTCTCTTCTCTCCATATCCCGTCAGCTCTCATGGGCAGGACTCCTGAAGGTGGTGGTGGGGATTTGCGAAGCGTAGACTCCGAATTCTGTGTTCCTTGAGCGGCAATGCCGCAGCATGTCATGATACACATATACCACGTCATGAACGCCATGATGTTGCTATTCAATGGTGGGTAGTGTCATGCTATGTTGTGCTAGGCCATGCGTCGCGATGCCATAGCACGCCGTGCTACGCTATGCTACCCTGAGGATGGTTCTCTGCTATGTCATGCTGTGCTAAGCGATGGCATGTGTTGAAGAACTTTGCTTTGCATTCGCTGGCAAGACTGCACTGTACATACACGCTTTCGACCCAAATCGTGCACTGGTCTTTTAGGGGCCTCCAGGAGCCTTCAAGACTTGCGGGCGCTTCGAAAGGCCAACCGTCGCGCTCCGCGCCGCGCGAGACGCGGGTCCCTCTTCGCGCCCTGGCGCGGCGGTCTCTGGAAAGGAGAACCTCCGTCTGCTGAGGACAGCCAGGGCGCCCCATCCGACCTCGTGATCCATGAACGGGCGAACGAACCACCTCGGGGATCTGCTGACCCGGGTCAACCCAGACCCAGGTCAGCCGGGCCCTGCAAGATCCTGCAAGATCAAAAAAAAAACACCCCCATAATAACCACCCCGACACGCGAAGCCGTGTACTAAACACCCCCACTGAAGGAATCGAACAAGGCACTGCTGCTTAGTAAACGCCCAAGGCTGTTTCGTAAGCACCAACTGTCCCGTCCGGGTGTTTTTTCCTCCCTTGACTGCAGGATCCTGCACCCAAGCCCGGGTCAGTGCACCCCTGGCCCTGCAAGGTCCTGCACGACGCGGCGCTCCGACGGACCCCCGTTTCCACCGACCAACTCTTGCGGACAGCCGTCCGGGCCGAGTTGGAACCAGGTGGGGGGCACCGTGGCCTCTTGGAAGATTCAGGCATGCATCGTGACTGCCATCAACGATGCAACCTAAGCGGGCGTGGCCAGCATGAGCACCACGAAGACCTTGATGAAATCCAGATAACCTCGAAGCAAAAATACTGCACCGCGCACTCGTCAACGCCACACACGAGTGAAAGTATAGCGAGGCCCACCTCGAGCATAACGCAAATCAGAAATTCAGAATAAAAGGAAGGGGAGGGAGAGGAAATCCTGGTTGTGAAGTCCCCGTGGTGGACGCGGATGCGGAAGCCAACGAAACTGCTTTCACGTGTCGTCTTTTGCGCTCTGGTGCTCAATGACGACCTGTTGGATGTACTCTACGTCGATTGAGCCCAAGTGGAATCGTTAGGTTGGCCTTGTGCGATGGTTGGTGCGTGTCGGGTGCAGGTCGGGGTTGTGCTGCTGTAGGTGCGTGGTGATGTCGCTGTCCCAAGGTTTGCGTTGTCCGCCTGGCTGGCGGTGCCCGCGCAATCGTGGCTTTCCACCTGGGTGCCAATGTAATGTTCTCCACATCCACATCGCGTGCTCGTGGTCGGAAACCCTTGTAGCCATGCGCCACGACTTCCTCCTGTGGACTGCCGTCCAACTGTTGATCCCGTGGTGTTGCACGAGATGCTCTGCGCGCCTCTCAGCACGTTGAATGGAATCGACCCAAGGCTCCGTAGCCATCTCTGGGGGGTCATGGCTGGGGGTGAGGGTGGCTTTTAGGTGGGCGCCCAACGCCATCGAAAGCGCGCGCGCTCGCTTGTGCTGCGTTGTGCGCGGGCACAAATTTCGCGCCCGCGCCTGGCCCGCGCGCGGGCGGGCAAGCTGGGCGCGCGGGCCGCCTCCCGCTTTCCTGCGCCGCGCGGCGCGCGGCCCCACGAGAAGGGCCCGCGCGCGCGAGGCGGGGGGGCGCCAGCATGCGCCTCGCGGCGCGCGGCCCCACGCGAAGGGCCTGCGCGCGCGAGGGGGGGGGGGGGCGACGGCGCGTGCCTCGCGGCGCGCGGCCCCGCGCGGAGGGCCCGCGCGCGAGGGGGGTGCGTCGTCACGCGCGTGGCTAGTCTGCTCTTCTGCTCGCTTTGCGTCGAACGCCCCGTGCAGGCGCGCCGCGGGGATCGCGTCGGGGCGGTTCGCGGCGCGCCTCGGGGTCGTGCGATGCGCAGGCATTGGTGCTTGCATCTCGCAGGCATGTGCGCTCGCGCCCCGCCGTGGCGGACGGCGCGCGCGCTTTCGCGGGAGCAGTACTGGCTCCTTCGCGAGATCGGCGCTTCTTTCGTGCTGCCGCGTCTTAGCGAGGCATTCTGGAAGCCCGATGCCTGGGCACCTCTTTCGGCCGCGCGGGTGTCGCTGCGCCGCGCGTGAGCGTCCGTCGGCCGACAGTTCGGCTTGCGCGCCAAATCGTCTTGCGTCGGCGCGCGCGCATGAAAGTTGTCTTATTCGTTTTCGTGTTGCGTCCGCGAAGGTCGCGCGTAGCGCAGCCGCTCCACGTGCGTTCGGCAAGCAGGGCTCGGCGGCAGAGGCGTTGCTTGGCGCGCGCCGACCGTCGGAACGGCAATGGCCGGGCACGCCGCTTCCATGCGTGTCTTCCTGGAGAGAGCCGCGGGCCAAGGCAGGCACGATGCGGCGTGGTTCGATGCGATCGCGGCGGCGCTCGCCGCCGAAAGCGTGTCGCGCCCGTCCGCGCTCGCTGGGGCCAAATTCAAAGATTCCCCATTCCTGGGCGCGGACCTCGACGGCGGCCAAAAGCGTTGCATTCGGGAAGCTATCGCACTCGCGTCAAGCCTTCAGGTTCGCGCACTTCGCGCCGCGCCCCTGCTGCATCGCGCCCGCGTGCGCGCGCAGGAGGCAGCACAAGTCCAGAGGCCGGTGCCGGCGCGGGCGCAGGCCGCCGGGGGCATTGCCGTTGACGCGCTCCTCGAGACAAGGATTGCGGAGGCGCAGGGGGCCGCGCGCCACAGCGCGGCGGGGGCCCGCGCGCGGAGCTCCGTTATCTTCGCCGGCGGCTTGACAGCGAGGAAGGCCCAGTGAGCGTCGCTGAGTGGCTGTCTTCGGCGCGCGCAGCGGCCCTCCTGGGCGCGCGCCCGCGCTCCATCGCCTCTTTCAAGAGCGGCGCGGCAGCATGGATCGCGTTTGCGCGCGAGGCTCTTGCGCTGCACGGGCGCGAGCTGCCGCCGTCTGCCGACGGGTTGCTCGCGCGGTCGCTGCTGTTTCGCTCCGACCAGACCTTTTTCCAATTATGTCTCTCACGTCAAGCTGGCTTGTCAGGTTTGCGATCTCCCTGTAGACGTTTTTCGTGACACGCCCCTTCGCCGCGCCAAATGCGCGATTCGCAAGCGCGGCGCTTTCCTGCCCAGGGCGCCCCTATTCATCAGGGAGGACGCAGTTTGCGCGCTGCTAAATTTGGCAAAAGAGCGGCACGAGTCCGCCGTTTTCGCGCTGCTCTTTCTTGTCACGTACGTGTTTCTCTTGCGCCTTCCCTCGGAGGCCCTGGGCATTTCGTTCGACGGCGTCGCCTTTCGTCAGGGCGCAGGGGTTTCCCTCATTCTGTGCGACGGCCTCCTGCAGCTCAAATTGGCGCGCCGCAAGAACAAGCAATTCGGGTCCGTGCTGCGGCGAGCGTGCTGGTGCGCGCGCTGCACCAAGACGTGCCCGGTCCACGCGCTCGGCGCATGGTTCGCGGACCTGCCCGTGGGCACCAGGCCGTTCGCGGACATTAGCGCGGCCAGCTCGCTGAGCACGCTGCGCTTTCTCCTCGGTCAGCTCGGCGTCAAAGACGCGGCGCTATCGCACGCACGACCTGCGGCGCGGGCACGCACTGGACCTCCAGCAGAGGGGAGGCACCTTGCGCGAGATCCTTCAAGCGGGCGAATGGTCCTCGCCCGCGCTCCTGTCGCACCTCGCTTTGACGCAACTCGAACTCGGCGCCGTGGTCGAGGCGCATCTAGCTGAGTCCGAGGACGAACTTGCCTAGGCAATGGCGACCCAGGCGTCGCGCGACGCCCTCGCGCGTACGCCTCCGCCGCTGCGTGTCACAACACCGCGGCGCCGCCGCACGCAACACCCGTTTCGCAAGGGGTGCGCGTGCCGCGCGCGTCGCCGCTGCGCGGTGCACCAGCATGCATCGGCTGGGGGTACTTGCATCCCTGGCGCCCCGCGCGTCGGCTCAGACTGGCACCGCCAGGCTGGACGGCGCGGGGGGTGCCGCACCCCTTGTCAAGTGGGTGCGGGCACCCTCGGGTGCGGGAGGCTTCTGGCGCAGCTGAAATTTGTGGTGGGCGCCCAACGCCATCGAAAGCGCGCGCGCTCGCTTGTGCTGCGTTGTGCGCGGGCACAAATTTCGCGCCCGCGCCTGGCCCGCGCGCGGGCGGGCAAGCTGGGCGCGCGGGCCGCCTCCCGCTTTCCTGCGCCGCGCGGCGCGCGGCCCCACGAGAAGGGCCCGCGCGCGCGAGGCGGGGGGGCGTCAGCATGTGCCTCGCGGCGCGCGGCCCCACGCGAAGGGCCTGCGCGCGCGAGGGGGGGGGGGAGCGACGGCACGTGCCTCGCGGCGCGCGGCCCCGCGCGAAGGGCCCGCGCGCGAGGGGGGTGCGTCGTCACGCGCGTGGCTAGTCTGCTCTTCTGCTCGCTTTGCGTCGAACGCCCCGTGCAGGCGCGCCGCGGGGATCGCGTCGGGGCGGTTCGCGGCGCGCCTCGGGGTCGTGCGATGTGCAGGCATTGGTGCTTGCATCTCGCAGGCATGTGCGCTTGCGTCCCGCCGTGGCGGACGGCGCGCGCGCTTTCGCCCCACCCTCCCGCTCCTGGGGGTACTTGCATCCCTGGCGCCCCGCGCGTCGGCTCAGACTGGCACCGCCAGGCTGGACGGCGCGGGGGGTGCAGCACCCCTTGTCAAGTGGGTGCGGGCACCCTCGGGTGCGGGAGGCTTCTGGCGCAGCTGAAATTTGTGGGAGCTCTATTGGGGCCAACATGCAACCCCACCCAGAGACTACAGAGCAGTTTTTAATACATAGGATCTTAAACATATAGGATTTTAAATACATGATTAATCCACTAATAAACCCATGCACAAACTCATCGTTGTTGTTAATACTGCATCCCTCTATTCTTAATACATGATCCGCACGCGGAGCATGTATTAAAAACAGCACTGTAAACCCTCCGGATCGCCGGGTCGGGGGTGCGGGCCCTGCCGGGGGGCGGCGGTGGGTGGTGCTGCCCTCAGCTGCCAGGACCGCGCAGCACGAGATCCTCGGCGCGCCCCTGCGGGCGACCCGGGAACGTCGGCTGCCTGGCCAGTGAGCAAATATCCAGCGTCGTCGTCGTCGTCGTCGCCGTCGTCGTCGTCGTCGTCGTCGTGGTCGTGGTCGTCGTCGTCGTCGTCGTCGTCGTCTTCGTCGTCGTCGTCGTCGTCGTCGTCGTCGTCGTCGTCGTCGTCGTCGTCGTCGTCGTCGTCGTCGTCGTCGTCGTCGTCGTCGTCGTCGTCGTCGTCGTCGTGGTCGTCGCCGGCGTCCTTCAAAAATCGGCGGCGCCAGCCGTAATGCCTTCGCAGTATTCGCCGCGTCCTGGCCCGTGGAGGGCGCAGGCCTCCAGAGGCGCTCGGAGGCCCCCGGGGAGGTCCCCCGAGGCCTGGAGCGGCCGAGCAGCACACGCGCGCAAGCAAACCAAACAGCCCGCCCAAAAAGGGCTCCAGAACGGGCCCCGAAGCGCTTCCAAAACGGCCTCCAAGGGGCTCCGCCAGGCCCCCCAGCAGCTCCCAGGACGCCCCCAAGAGCTCCCAAGTGATGCCCAAGAAGCCCACGACGCCGCAACCGTGGACTCCCCGCATCTTCTGGGGGTCGGCGGAATGGCTTGAGCCCCTGGAGTCAAAGAAATGCCGCCC
>CAUYUJ010016408.1:0-2500 GCA_963575745.1 Prorocentrum cordatum | reverse complement strand
GCGGCGGCTCCGGAGGGCGTCTCGGGCGCCGCGGCCTTCTGGGAGCGTTCCGGAACGCTCTACGGATCGATCCTCGTCCTGGCCTCGGGTCGGGCATGTCCCCCTACAGGCGGGTTTTGGGCGAAAAACTAAAAATACCCAAATGATACCCACAAAATGATCCAAACATTGTCAAAGAACTCGTCCCCTGACTATTTTTGGGATAGTATTGAATTTGCCTCCTGCAGAGGGACAGGCCCGACTTAAGCCTAGCCTCGCCCGACAGTCGATCGCCGACGGATCGGCGACAGGCCCCCGAGAGCGAGGCGGCGCGCTCCTGGGTGGGGTGAGCCCTCGGGCTCCCAGCGGGGATGAGTGGGCGGTTGGTGGTCGATGCGTCCCCTGGGCGGCGCGCACCAGGGGGGAGGAGGGAGGGGGAGGAGGGGGAGGGGGGAGGAGGAGGAGAGGAAGGCGGAGGATGGAGGATGAGGAGGAGGAGGGAAGGAGGAGGAGGATGAGGAGGCGGAGGAGGAGGAGGATGATGAGGAGGGTAGGAGTGCAGGGGAAGAGGTAGTTGAGGGGGGAGGAGGAGAGGAGGGAGGAGGAGAAGGAGGAGGCGGTTAGGAGAGAGGGAGGAAGGAGGAGGTAGGAGGAGGAGGGGGGGGGAGGGGAGGGGGGAGGGCTTCTGAGAGGAGGCTGCTTCTTGGACCACGCTGGTATTACATCTATAGATACGGCCCCGCGCCTTCTGAGAAGCTGGGCCGCTTGCCAAACCCTCCCCCCTCCCCCCACCCCCCTCTGCGCGTGGCCGAGAGTGGGCGCTTGGTGGTCGATGCATCCCCCCTGGGCCTACGGCGGAACCTAGGACAGAGGAACACATCCTTCAGGAACATGGGACCCTCCGCCGGCCCAAACTGAAGCAACGCTCCGAGGGTGCCCCGCCCCAGGGTGCAGAAGGGCATCCAGCAAGCACGAAGAACACCAGGCCACCCTCCCCGAGCCGACCTCGATCTTGCACCTCGGTCCGACCGTCTCCCTCCCCCCCCCCCGAGCGCTCCCCCGGGCGAGCCCACTGCGAGAGGTGCCCCGCCGGCGGCGGGCGGCGCGACGAGCCGCGTCCGCGCCCCCCGGAGGTGGGCCAAAAAGGACTGCGCGGAGGGGCGGCGGCGGGCGGCGGGCGGCGCACTCGGGGCCGGGAGGCGCACGCGGCAGGGCGCGCGCGCGCGGAGTGTGGTCTCCAGAGCCTCGGGCGCTGCCAGGCTCACGCTCCAGAGCCTCGGGCGCGTTGCCAGGCTGCGCCCCTGGCCCGAGGTGCCCCCAGGAGCTCCGGGGGGGGCCCCCACGGGCCTCTGGAGCACGGCCCACGAGGCCCAGAGGGTCCCGGGGGCTGCAAGGTTGCGAGGCGAGGATGTATCCAGATCCACCGACCTGGGAACCGACATCCTGGTGCCCCAGCGGGCGGTGGATGTGGATGTATTGCGAAGGCCTTACGGCCGATGCCGCCGACCCTGAAGGGGGACGATGAACGACGACGACGACGACGACGACGACGACGACGACGACGACGACGACGGCGACGGCGACGACGATCGCGAGTCCTTGTTGGGGCCTTCCCGGGCCCTCTTGGGCTGTCCTGGGTGGCCTTTGGGCCGTCTTGGGGCCTTCCTGGGCCATCCTGGCGTGTACTTGGGCCGTTCTGGGGAGCTCTCGGAGGCAACTGGGGCCGACGTGGAGTGTATGAAGCCTGGAAGTCGAGCAGGTGAAAAGACATGGGCGATTTCGGGACCTCCTGGTAGCCTCTTGGAGTGGGGAGCTTGAAATGTGGGTTGGTTTTCCTCCTCTTCGGCCTCTCTTAGGGTGTTCCTGAGGCTCTCTTGGGCGTTCTCGGTCGGAGAAGGGGGAGGGGGGGGGTCACGATTCGCAGGACACTTTCAGGGACCCCGCGGGATCTTCTCCTCCCTCTCACCCTCCCCCGGGACCTCCCCTCTCTCGTGGGAAGGGATTACAGGAACGGGGTCCCCTTCGAGTCGATTACGCTGTTGTTCGATTCTCCTCTGGCTGGAGCGTTTGAGGAGGTGGGCCGAGGGAAGAGGGGGGGGGTTCTGGGAGGCTCATGCAGGTTTCAGGGTGGTGCGGGGGGAAAAACGACGAAGATCGTGGGGGAAACAGAGAAGGAGGAGGATGAGGAGGAGGCAGAGGAGGAAGAGGAGGATCGAGGATCGGGGTTCGAGTCGATGTCTCATTTTTCATGGTCTTCTTTGGGGGGGCTCTCTGGAAGCCTCCGAGGATTTCTGGGGACGTCCTGGAGGCGTCTTGGGCCGTCTTGGGGCCCCCTTGGGCCGTTAAGGGACGCTTTGGGGCGCCTCTTAGGGTGTCTCGGGGCGATATTTGGGGCCTCCTGGGCCATCTTGGCGCGTTGGCAAACGTCAGAGGCAAGAGCGCTAGAATCCTGCAAAAACGTATGGAAAATCTACGATGTTTGCCTCGTGGGGCTCTCGTAGGAAAGCTCCTGGATGCCTCT
>CAUYUJ010016407.1:252718-280127 GCA_963575745.1 Prorocentrum cordatum | reverse complement strand
CTCTCTCGTCTCTCTCTCTCTCTCTCTCTCTCTCTCTCTCTCTCTCTCTCTCTCTCTCTCATTCTGCCCTCCCTCACTGCCCCTGATGCATGCATTCATACAAGTACAATGAAAAGAGGAGTTTGGCACGTGCCATCTGCTCCGTTGGGGCCCGCACCACCTTGTTCTCTGCATCCCCGACAAGGACTTTGAGCTGGGGCGTCATTGGTGCTGGGTCTGCCTCCTCAGCAACAGTTGGCATCTTGATGCCTGCGATGTTCTTGGTGCCTGCTTTGATGTCCAATGCAATGCTCTCGATGACATGGTCACGCACCCATTCTGCCTCCGAGCTGTCATGTGCTAGACCAAAGAAGTAGGATGGCACGCCCATGCTCGCTGCCTTGGCCACCCACGCTTTCAACATGTCCCCAGTTGAGACGTGAGCATCCACAAACAAAGTGGCAGCAACTTGCCCAGTGGTGGGGAGGCCATCCAAGGTGGACTCGAGGATCTTGGTGCAAATCTCCTCTCCAATCTGCTCATACCGCTTTGCACCGCGCACACTTCCATGCTTGCTGTCTGAGCCGGTGTCATCCTGGGGCATGGCGTTCGGATCATAATCCTCCAGTGAAACCATGTCTTTGGTCGCCATCTGGGCACCAGGCTCAGTGCGGCGCTGGTCAAGCAACAGTGAGTCCACCCAATGCCCATGGTGCGTGGGGTCCTTGCCACCCAATTGGTAGCACAGGCGGCCGGGCATTGTGGCAGGGCGCCCTTCACGGGAATCCTTGCGCCCTGAGCAGAGCACAGCAATCTCTGCATCGACGTTCAGTGTCTGGTTGGCCAGGGCCTTCACGCGCTGTTGCCCTTCCTGCCACAGCGTTCCTTTAGCATGGGCAAAGATTGGGAGTAAAACCAAAGAAATACTCTGAGGAGTGTCAGTCGCCATGGTCCCCAAAAGTGCCTCCTGCGCCCTCATCGTGATTGCCTTGATGTGACAAGGGGCCAGCCAGTTCAAGTGCCCCAGCACTGCCTGACTGGGCTCCACATGAACATGGGCCCTCATTGTTGTTGTCTTCGTCGTCGTCATTGTCATCGCCGCCGCCTCAGACGCCACTCAACACTAAACGCTAGTGGGCTGAGAAATGTCCAGGGGGCCCCAATGTGGCCTCAGGGCCCAACATTTACCATGAGACCCCTACTGCCAGCGTCCAAGTCCCCGAGGCCCCCTACAAAGCAAAACTATAGGGAACAATGTATTATGCAACCCCTGCCACCAAATTCTGCGGCCCCATCTTGTGGTGAGGCTTGTTCAGCACCGAGCGCTTCCACTCGAGGAATGCCTTCAGAATTCGCGATTGAGCAGCTGTCTGGTCCTCCCCCTCAGTAGCCCCAACAACTGATGTAATCAGGGCGTAGCGGTCCAAAAAGGCCTTCACGCTATCCTTGAGGTGCCTCAGAATGGTTGTGTCCTGCTCGAGCTTGGCCCAATACTTAGAGGCTTCGAACGTGGATGTCTTCTCGAGGTAGATGGTCACAGCCTTCACGTCGTGCTGGATGCTTGTCTCGACGATCTGGCATGCATCCGACTCGAGGTCTTGCATCATTCGGATTGTCCCAGGCCCCTGGGTGTGATTCTTGGTGTGGGCAACCAACAATCCCTTCAAGATGGTGATGCGTTCCAGGGCGAGCTTCTCAGGCTTCTCCTGCAAGATGGAAGAGAGCTCAAGGATCAAGTGGTCATCAGTTGCTGTCCGGAATGGCCCACGCAATTGGTCATCGATATCACTTGGCTTCAACGGTGTCGTCCGGATTGTCTCCTAATGAAGACAAGAAGGGGGGGGGGGGCAATCATGATAAAATTAATGCACGAGAGAAGGTCGGAGCATTAGGACAAAGAGGAACAAGGGGAATTCACAGGCAGAGATGCCGGCTGGGAGTAGCAACGACAGAAATCCTGGTAGAATGCCTCGACGAGGCTGGCCATCTCCGACGCCTCCTCCACGTCCTTCTTGGACATCCTCCGGCGAAGGACCTTCGGCTGCTTGCTCCACAGAGTTAGAGCACGTTCAAAGGTCAACTGGGTGCTGCGCTCCGTCACGCAGAGGCGGTTAGACCAACCCGCCTTCCCATACTTGAAGCAATGGCCAGGGTAGATCCGCACAGCCAAAATGGCTTCTTGTGTGAAGGTGCCTTGTACAGGCCACACGTGTCATCCGAGAGCCATAGTCCCATCTGCCCCTGCCACAATGCATGACAACACTGGCAGATGGACACTGCCATGGCAGGAGCACATTGAGACACAACGAAATATTAGCATCAAGTGCCCCTGCATTTAGGGGGCTCAAGAGAGGGGCACCCCCATGATTGCAATCAATCGTGGCTGCCAAACTGAAATGTTACCAGCGCAAAAACTAACAACACACATTTCAACCCTCTCATTGCACTCCTCCTTTCCATCATCATGTTCATCATTATTGTTGTACTTGTCATCCTCCTCCCCCCATGGCTCCCCCTACTCATTCACTCCTGTCCTCCCTGTCTTCCTCCTTCCCCCCTTCCTCCTCCCCCCCATCCTCTTTCTCATATCCCCCGCCCCCCCCCTGCCAGGGGGGGGGGGGGGGGGGGGGGGGGGGGGGGGGGGGGGGGGGGGGGGGGGGGCAGCAGGGAAAGGGGGGGGGGAGATGGAGAAGATGGGGGGGAATGAGGCCCAATCCTTGGGGATCAAGGAAGAAGGCGTAGCCTTTGGTATTTTCTTAGATGCCAATGTCTCGTCGCTGAACATGCACTGCTGCCACCCATGCTGGGAGACATGGTCCATGTCAATGGCCGTGACCTTGTCAGGCATCCTCTCAATGACCAACTGGACGGAAGTCGCCTTCTGCCCGATGAGGCGGTCAGATGGGGCTGCGTCAGCATTCCACTTCTTGATGACCCCCTGTGGTTCAGTTCCATCGTGCAGCCTGAGATTTGTGAGGGTGATAATCCATGTGATGATGTTGGGCGCCTCACGGATGGCACCCCGAATCGACCTCTTGAACGTCATCTTCATGGCAGCTTGGCGGTCCGGCACGTGCACGCCGATGCAAAACACAACGCGCGCACTCTCGTACAGCCTTGGCAATGCTTCTTGCAGGGAGGTCTGGTCCTCAATGAACATGGCGCATATGCACAAGAGTGTACACATGCGAGCTGAGCCTTTGATGTAGCCCACGCTGCCTTTCTCGATGGAGCCCTGGGTCTGGGTGAACGTGCCGCTCTCCACCTCCATCATGGGGTTCTTCAGGACAATGAGAGCATCGTGGCCGCTGATGAACCCATCTCGCACGATTTGCTCGGTGATCTTAAGGCAGACGTGACGTTCTGGGTGGCCCTTGACCGAACTGATATTCTGGAACGACAAGATACATGGGTGAAGTGCCATTGGCGTTGTGCAATCTGCAACACCATCAGGGTCAATGATCTCCAGTTCCTTCTCATCGTGGTATGGAATGTCTTGGCGAGGAGGCAGCAGCTCCATCAAGTTGTTGTAGAAGGCAGCGCGGCGATCTGGGGTATCGAATGTCTGCTGTAAAAACTGGCGGGGCCCGCCATAGGTATCACATACGTGCTCCATAGCGCGCTGGATCCGGTCCTGCATGGTGTCCTCGGGTCCACAAAAGCCTTCTCCTCCTCCTCCTCCTCCTCCTCTTCTCCCTCCTCCTCCTCCTCCTCCTCCTCCTCCTCCTCATCCACCCCTCCTCCTCCTCCTGCCCCTCCTCCTCCCCCTCCTCCTCCCCCCGCTCCTCCTCCTCCTCATCCCCATCCTCATCCTTGTCACCATTCTCCCACCCTGAGACGCAAGCTGGGGGGGGCTCCCTCCTCCTCCTCCTCCTCCTCATCCTCCTGCCCCAGCTCTTCTCCCACTCCTCCCTGCCCCCTGCCCCTCCTGTTCCCCATCCTCCCTTTTGTTGCCACCCTCTTCCTGCTCTATCACTCCTGCCCCATGCCACTCCGGCGAGGAGTCCGAGAAGACGCTTGCTCACAAGATGGTGGATGGGCCAGAGTCCCAAGGCCATCCAGGACTGCTGGATGGGGGGGTCAGGGAGAGGAGGAGGGCGGGAATGTTTGTGCTCCATGCATGTCCCCCTCAAGGGCCACACTCAAGTCCCACTTCCCCGTGACTGTCGTCGACGCCATCCCTGGCGTGTTCATCACAACACAGTGGGGTCAGTGGCTGAGTACCTTGCGTTTGTTGCTGATGAGCAAGAAGGCGGGCTGTCGCTGTGTGAGCCAGAATGCCAATATGAGCTGTCCTGAGGGCCTCTAACCCCCCCCCCCCACATATTCTCCAATTCCCTTTCTTCCTTCACCCCCAGACCGATGATCACTGCGCTGGCAGACCAATCGTCATCCCACATCCTCCACGATCCTTTTCGACCCTTGCCACCATCCTCATCCTCCCCCTCCTCCCTCCTCCTCCTCCTCCTCATACTCCTGATCCCCTGTCCTCCTCCTCCTCCTCCTCCTCCTGCTACTCCTCCTGCTCCTCCTCCTCCTCCTCCTCCTCCTCCTCCTCACCCTCCTCCTCCTCCTCCTCCTCCCTCCTCCTCCTCCTCCTTCTCCTTGTCCTCTTCCTATCGAAGTCTCGTGGGTGCCTGGCCCACATGCATGTAGCATCATTCAACTCGAGTACCTGCTCAGGTGGTGGTTAGGTCATGCTACTTCACGTCGCACTAAGCCCATTCCATTGCATTCCCTCCTCCTCCTCCTCCTCCTCCTCCTCCTCCTCCTTCCCCCTCCTCCTCCCCCCCCTCCTCCCTCAGCCCCCGCCTCCCCCTCCTCCTCCTCCTCCTCCTCCTGGCCCTCCTCCTACCCCTCCTCCTCACCCTGCTGCTGCTGCTGCTCCTGCTCCCCCTCCTCCTCGCCCTCTCCCTCGTCCCCCGATGGTGCCAGTGGGGCGTGGTGCCCAGCCAGGGTCTGCAGCGGTTCGATGTCCATCTCACCCATGTCGAACTTGGAGCTGGCATCTGGGGGGGGGAGGATAACAGGGCATATCACAGGGGGTGAGGGGGTGGGGTGGGGGGCAACCAGGATGGAGGAGACATGGAGGGAGGGAAAGGGGGGAGATGCAGTGGGGAGGGCGGACCGAGGAGGGAGGAGGGAGGAGCTGGGGGAGAGGAGGGGGGACGCTGGATGAGGAGGGGGAGTTGCAGGTGGGGGGAGTAGGTGACATTGGGAGCATGAGAATGCGAGGCCAAGGGGGAATGACAAGGAATGAGAAGGGCAGGGGCCATGATGATGAGGGGGCGTGGGGGCAGCAGAAAGATGAGGAGGGATAGGCCAAGCCAATTCACAAGGTAGGTCATGCCCCTGGCCAGGACTTAGGCCTTCTGTGCATATCATTGGAGGCGAGTAGCACACGTGCTGGTGACCAATCGGGTGATGGGCCCATGGTGACCAGATCCTGGCGGTCAATGGTGATACCATTGGACTCAAATCCTGGCGGTGCATCAGCTTGTCATCGTCGCCGTCGTCGTCGTCGTCAGCGCCCTGGCGGCCCCCCCCCCCCGTGAGCCAGGGGGGGGGGGACCGCCCGCTTTCAGGTGAAAGCGGGCGGTCTCGGCCATGTGGGCGCCAACCTGGCGATCTGCCCCCCCCTGGCGCGCAAGGGGTGACATCGCCAGGTTGGCGCCCACGTGACCGAGACCGCCCGCTTTCACCTGAAAGCGGGCGGCCCCCCCCCCCCCCCACGGCTCACGGGGGGGGAGATCGCCAAGACACGGGCCACTGAGAGCCCATGGACCGCCAGGATCTGGTTACAAGGTGACCGCCAGGGACCGCCAGGATCTGACCATGATCGTCAAGGCATTGCCATCGTGACCCCTGTGCGCGTGTGCCCCAGGCATCCAGCATGCACCACAAGTTAACTGAATGTCCCTGCCTTGGCAGCTGCACCCCTCCTTGCTGACCCCTGCAAGCCTGTTGATGTGGCAACCCCCTTCATGCAGGAGCTCATGGACTCCTCCACGGTGGCAGCCTTGCTGGCCTGGCGCGTGGGAGGGGCACTGAGGGGCATGGCCTGAGCCAGGGCTAATGCCAGATACACTCAGGAAGCTTTGAGACATATTGGTGCCAGTATTGGTAGCATGGACATTGAGGGTGCACCTGAGTGGAAAGATCCGTCATCATTCCTGTCGCGGGGCCTGGATGAGCGAGGAGGGTACGTGTGATTAGACAGAACGAGATCAGGATAAGGTTGACGAGGAGGATACTAATGAGCTAGGCACGACACAACCTATCATAGAGTAGGAGGTGGCCGGGCCAGAAGGGTGGCATGAGTGAGGGGGGGAGAAGGATGGGGATGGATGCAGGAGAGGGGGAAGGGATGATGATGGCGAGGGTGAGGGGTGCCAAGAGAGAAGGTGAGGGGTAGAGGACAGCTGAATAATGATTGAGCTGTGACCTTGCATCTTGGTCATCTGCACATGACCAGGCATCCTACTGGCAGGGCAATATACATGGGATCAGGGAAACATGGGCTGGGCCAGGGAGGACCTAGCCCAACCCCTGCACCTGGCCCTGACCCTAACCCTAACATTTAACCCCCTAAGCATATTATAGCCATAACCCCAACCCCTAACCGTAGCCCTTACCCTAGCCGCAACCCAACACCTAATCCTAACACTCAACCCTAACCATATTATACACATAGCCCGAGCCCTCGCCCTAGCCGTAACCCCAACCCCAATCCTAGCTCTGAACCCAAACCCAAACCCTAACCCCGAATTTGCATCCCAAACCTTAACCCTAACCATCACCCCTCACCCTAGCTCTAACCCTAAGCCCCTGACCCTAACTATAATCCCTAACCCAAGCCCGAACCCTAACCCCTGACAGCAACCCGAACCCTGGCCCTAACCCTTAAACCGAACTCGAATCCCTAACCCTGACCTTGACCCTGACACTACCCCCTGACCCTAACCCTAATCCTGGCCCTAAACATGTGGGGGGTGCAGAATATCTCGAAGAAGTCCGCCCTATCATTTGACAAGGGGTGGGCTTTCTTCAACATCTTAACTTCATGGATGTCACACATGTTGGTCCAGATGAGCTCATCAGTGGCAGGTTTCGTCAGCCCCTGCCCTAAGTCCGAGCGAGGAAGCCAAATGGTGTTACTGTGTCCCTGGGCGCGCGGTTGCAGTGGGGATCTGCGGATTATGATTGTTGTTGTTGTCGTCATTGTTGTCTTCGTCGTCTTCGTCATCGTTGTCATCGCCCTGGTGGGTGGGTCGGGGCACGGGTGGGTCACGGTGCGGACGGGTCGTGGCATGGCGTCGATGGGCCATGGGAGAGTCGTGGGAGGGTTGCGGGTGGGTCATGGCGTGGGTGCATTGTTCGGCCCCCATCAGTGACCCTTCAGGACTTGGCCATCATGGCCTTTGCTTGTGGGCCCCAGGCGTCCAACATGCACATGTTAACCAAAGGGCTCTGCCCTGGCAACTGCATCCCTCCTTGCTGACCCCTGCAAGCCTGTTGGCACGGCAACCCCCTTCATGCAGGAGCTTATGGAGTCGCGGGACGGCGATGGCGACGACAGCGCACTACGACACACGACAACGATGACAACGACAACGATGACGACGACGACGACGACGACGACGACGACGACGACGACGACGACAACAGCGGCAGCGGCGGCAGCAGTGGCAGCGGCGTGCACGACATGGAGCAGGAGGTAGAATGGCCAAGGGGGGGGGGGAAGGAGGAGGAGGGGGGGGGAGAAGGGGGGGGGATGAGGAGGGCGAGGAGGCAGGAGAGGGGGAATGGCTGTGGACGGTGAGAAGGAAGAAGATGAGCGAGCAGGGGGAGAAGTGCTGAGAGAGAAGGTGAGGGGTTGATGATAGCTGAATCCTGATTGAGCGTTGACCTTGCATCTTGGCCATCTGCGCATGACCAGGCGTGACCAATCATTCTGCTAGCAGGGCAATATCGAAGGGTTCAGGGAGACACAGGCGGGGAGAGGGGAAGGCATCGAGAGGAGTGAGAGATGGCACAGTAGGGAAAGGCAGGGAATAAGGTGGGATGGGTGGGTGAGCTGAGAGAGGAGCCTCCATGGGATCATTTGGGGCATTGCAATGTTGCCACAACCATGCGTTCTCCCCCATCTGCCTGTGCTCCACAAACAAAGAGTCTTTTAGGGAGATTCCCCAATGTGACACCATCCGGATGGCACGTGTCTTTGCAAGCGGCATATTGCACATAATATCTACAGAAAGTGAGCACCTCAACGGGTCTTAACACGCATCAAACGCCATGGCACATGATCACCCTCAAGCCTGAAAGCTCCAAATGCCAAAGACAAGACAACCAATGGGGAGAATGGATAAGGATATGGAGCTGGAGCTAACACACAAAAGAGGCATGCAGCCAGGCAAAAGTGCTGAGATGTGCTTCCTGGGCCAGCTTGCGAGATCGACTGAGGCTTTGCATCAGCCAACCTCCTCGATGTGCTTGCGCAAGCCATCGACAATGGCGTTTGCCATGGGTGCAGGGTATTTTGCAGCCCAGGCCGAACGCTTGACTCCACCTTCCGAGCCCTGGAGGACCTGGTGGGGGACCTCACGCGTGCAGAACTTGTCACAGAACTTGGCATGCAAGGGCGCGAGGTTAGTCAGGAGGATGGTGCGTTTCTGGATCGGGCGCTTCTCTACTTTTGAGACAAGGCCGAAACGGCATTCATCAAACCTGGCTTTCATCACCCCACTCAATTTGGCAACCTCAAGGACCTTGGGCTCGGCCCAGCTGGAGGCGCCGTCAGGGTGTTCAAACGAGAAGAAGCGCTTGGGTCTGGATGTTGCCTGGAGAGAGCACACTTGCATTGCAAACTCCAACAAGGCCTTGCCTTCAGCACGGCGAGCTGCGAACTTACTGGGGTCCATCCTGCTCTTATTCGAATGCATTAATTTCGAAAATGTTGTGCACGGTGGGCTCACATGAATCAAAATTGGCTTCATGGCCTTGATCAGGCTGAGCGCATACTCACACACTTTGGGGTCAAGGAAGTTCCACCCGGTCAGCACATCCATAGACAACGTGGCAGACAACCCCTTGCTCACTGCAATTGGCACCATGCGGGGGGGGCAGAATATCTCCAGGAAGTCCTGCCTGTCCTTAGACAGGGGGTGGGTTTTCTTCAACATCTTGACATCGCGAATGCTGCACATGTTGGTCCGGATGAGCTCATCAGTGGCAGTCTTTAGCTCCTGCCCTGAGTCTTATCGACGTGCCTGAATGACCCCACGCTGTCATTGTCAAACATAAGCACGATTACCAGTTGCAGTGGTATGACTATATATATATATATGCACATGTGTTCACATTATGTTTACATGAGGGGGGCCAGGGGTCAAAGGTCTTCTGAGGGCTGCTATTCAGCTGTCTTGTCCTGCTCCTCCTCCTGCTCCTCCTGCTTCTACTTATCAGCCCCCTCATCCTCGCTTTCACTGCCCACGCACGTCTGAGCGGCGGATGACAAGTGCTTCACAGGGGTTGAGAAGGGACAGGGAGAGGTACATGTCTTGAGAAAGCCAATCTCCACTTGCGCCCATCCCCTGCTGTCCTTGCGGGGGCACTTGTTCGGGCTGGCACGTGGGAGGTCCTCGCCATCATCATCGAGAGGCAGGTCTTCACCATCATCGTCTGGGGGAAGGTCCATCGCCTGCTGGTGCGCAGGGCAATATACACTTCTTCTGTCTCTCAAGAAAGGAAGGTGGGTCCTCATACATGCCCAACTCCACCTCCAACTCCTCCACCTCCACCTCCTAAGTAGTGTTGCCATTGAGCTGCACTCCGCCACTCCTACTCATTGTCCTCCTCTTCTTCCTCCTCCTCCTCCTCCTCCCCCCCCCTCCTTCTCCTCCTCCTCCTCCTCCTCCTGTCATTGCCCTCATCTTGTATCTCACCTTCTCCATAGCTCTACCATTATCTCTCTCCTTCTCTCTCTCTCCTCTGATCTGACAGTGTGCCACTTATTATCGCATGCCCTCCACAAGTATGCCCCCTCTCCTCCTCCATGCCCCCATGCGCACCTCCCTACCCCTATCGTGCTATCCGGCCTCCACTGGCCCATCTCCCTCATCCCTTGCGCGCCCTTCCCGTGGAGATTGTTTCTCTGCTGGTGGTGGCATACATAGCATAGTCCAGTATCTCGTCGGGGCCAGAAAATGACGCGGCCTATTTATTTCTGCACATTGTCAGCAAGCAGCTGATCTTTCAAATTCTTAAAGATTGCACTCCTCGAGCTAAGCGCGCATGCATCATTGTGGCAGCCCAGGCTGGCATTTCCCCGCAGGTCACATACACCAGAAAAGAGGAAGACCAGATGCAACCATATCATGATGCCACATTCCCTCCTCCTCCTCCTCCTCCCCATCCTCACCTGCGTCCTCTTCGCCCCTGTCCTCCTCAGTCTTATCTTCCTGGAGACATGTGCAGACAAAGACAGGGAGTTGGTGTATGATCGCGAAATCCAGCCACATTGCCCCACGCGGCTGTGACCACACCTAAGTAATGCAGAGACCGGCTGCGCAATATACAACATCTACATGGCCGTAGTCATTCAGCTAACGAGAAAGTGCAACTGCAATGGGCATCTGAAGACACGTTTGATTACTTTGCCTCTTCTCCATGTCTTCCTCATCCTCCCTCCTCTTGTCTATGCACCCCTGTCCTCCCCATCCTTCTCGGCCCCTCAGTGCGCAGTGTCAATCTCAAGCTGGCCATCGCCAACTGGTGGGCAAGGAGAGTATTATCTTGCCCCCCCCGACCCGAAGTGCACTTGGCCATGGTGGCCCGAGCACTGCGCTTTGGCCCCAGAGGCAGTGACAAGGGGCCCGGATGAGAAGGTGCAGAGGTGGAGGAGGAGGAGGAGGAGGAGGAGGAGGGGGAGGATGAGGAGAGGAGGGCAGAGAGGAGTCACAGGCATCCCCATGCATTAACATCACCCAACAAACATAAAAAGCAGACCTCGTCCTCATCTTGTGGGCTCCCAGGTGGATCTGCTGCATCGCCCTCTGGCCCACCATACAAGGCGAGCGTCTCGGCATCAGAGATATCATCGCCAGGGCCATCCAACCTGGGGGTCTCAGTACCCAGCATGCCAGCAGGTAGTGCCTGATAGCTTCCCCCTCCCCATGTCCTCTTCCTCTTCCCCCCAGTATCCTCACCCCCCCCCCCTGCCCTCCTCCTCATCATCCTCCTCTCTCATCTTCGTCCTTCTCCTCCTCCTCCTCCTCTTCCTCCTCCTCCTCCTTCTCCTCCCCCCCCTCCCCCCCTTTCCCCTCCTCATCTCCCTTCTTCCTCTCCCTGCCCTCTTCTTGCTCCTTCCCATGCTCCCCCCATGCCCATCTTCCTCTTCCCCCTCCCCCCCCTCCTTGTTCCCTTCAACCCTCCTCCTCATCCCCACGATCCCCCTCATGTTCCTCCCCCTCCCCCTCCTTCTCCCCCCCCCCCCTCCTCCTCCTCCTCCTCCTCCTCCCCCACTCTCTCTTCTCTCCTCCCCCCCCCCTCCCCCTCCTCCCCCAGCCCTCTTCTTCATCCCCCCCCTCCTCCCCCTCCCATCTGCCTCCTCCTCCTCCTCCTCCCCATCATCATCGATCATCATCATCAATCAATCATCAGCACAGCTCAGCACATCATCTCATCATCAATCATATCATCCTCATCTCCTCTCTGCCCCTTCTCCTCCTCCTCTTCCTCTCCTCCTCCACCTCCCCCCCCTCCTCTCTCCTCCTCCTCTTCTCCTCCTCCTCCTCCTCCTCCCCCCTCCCCCCCCTCCTCCTCCTCCTCCTCCTCCTCCTCCTCTTCCTCCTCCTCCTCCTTCTCCTCCCTCCCCCCATGGGCCTCGGTGTCACTATCCACCTGGTCTAAGGCTGGCTCTGCAGCTGCTTCGGCTGCTGCGGCTGGCTCAGCTGCTCCGGCTGCTCCTCCACCAGCTTCAGGTGGATTGAGAGCTGCTGCGATGGCCTTGTCATACTTGAGCCTGCAGCCCTTTGGCCCTCCGCACCCGTTGGCAGACATGCGGCACCTTGAGCGCCCGAGATGAGGGATGCCAGCGAGGCGCGCTTGAGCACGAGGCCGTGGGTTGCCCATGCCACTTCCAGGGCCAGACTGCTTCCCGCGCAATCGGAGGCGCTTCGGCGGCTGGGGCTTGTTGGCAGTGATGCTCACGAGCTTTGGGGTGCCGGGTGCAAAGCCAAACCAGTTCTCAAATTGGTCTGGTAAGATAGGCACACAGGTCCTGCTGTATGTCTTGTAGAAGTCGATGTCGGGCGCCATGACTGGATTGGGCGTCGTGTCGGCCCCCCTCCTGACGAGGGCCTCGAGGTACTCTGCGCCGGACAGCAAGTTCCAAGGGTGCGCCCGCACAGTCTTGGCTGTCTTCAAGAACTCACGCTTCTCATCCTTGGACATCTCCTTGTGCTCCAAACACTCCATGGGGGCTGGGCCCTTCCCCTCCATCCACTCAAAGAACTTGTTGCCAGGGGTGTGCACCATCGGGGTCTGTGAAAGGCAGCGTGAGGACAGGAACTGCTTCACCAACATAATCACATCATCCGGGGGCGGCTCGTCAGACCACGCCTGTGGCAAGGGGGGCGAGATCAATGGCGATGCAGGTGAGAGGGCAGAGGAGGGGGGGAAGAGAAGGAAGAGGAGGAGGAGGAGGAGGAGGAGGAGGAGGAGGAGGAGGAGGAGGAGGGAGGAGGACACGGAGGCAGAGGAGGGGGCCAGGAGCAGGATGAGAAGGAGCAGGAGGAGGAGGAAGACCAGCAGCAGGACGCTGAGATGTATGGGGAGGCAGAGGCTGAGGAGGATAAGGAGGAGGGAAATGAGGACCAGGGGAAGGAAATAGGTGAGTGTGGTTGTCACCCCACGTGCCATGCTCACGTCCCAGGAATAAGCATTGCCCTTCACTTTGTAATTGTAGAGATCACCCCTCCGGATCAGGCGGAAGCTGTGATTGACTGCCTGGCCCTCTTCTGTGATGGTGAGATTCTTGATCTGGCACACTGTGTTGCTGAAGTGCAGCTGAAAGTCATACAGCTCATGCACCATCTCCACCTTCGGGGGGCAATGCGACAGGACAATGAGGATTTGGATGAGGAGGAGAAATGGGGCGACAAGTAGGAGGGGAGGATGAGTAAGAGGAGGGGGGGGAGGAGGAAATGGAGGAGGAGGAGGAGATGGAGGAGACGGAGGAGACGGAGGTGGAGAAGGGAGGAGGGAAAGGGGGCCCCGAAGTTGCCATTCTTCTGGGGGAGTAGATGACAGGGGGAGCTCTTGCCAGATGCCTCATTAATATGTGCCTCTGATCCTCCTCCCTTTTCTCGCCCTCTCCTCACCTGCTTTTCTCCCTTCGTCTCACGTGCTCTCCTTGCCCTGCCTCTCCCCCCTCTCCCCCCCCCTTGCCCCCTCCCCCCCCCTCCCCAGGCCGCGTGCACACCACGGCCATCACGATCATGGAGGCTGAGGAGCTTGGACTCCATCTTGTCGGCGAAGTCCTTCCGGTGGCGAGGGTGGGGGGCGCGCGGGAGGGCTGCGACCAAGCGAAGAATGGGAATTGATTGCACATGGTCATCTTCCATCCCTCATCCCTTTCAACTTGTGTACATCCAGTCTCCTTCCACCCCCTCATCCGCGTCACCCTCGTCCTCATTGTTTGTGCTTATCTGGGTCCTCGCCCTTCTCCACCTCATGCCTCATCCACCTCCTGCTCCTACTCCTCATCCCCCATGGTCCTCAGGGGTCTGAAGCACGCCCTGCTGTGCCAACTCTGTCGCAATGATGGAGAAGCGCTGATCTATGTCGATGTGGGTGTGCCCCACTGGGAATAATCCGATCGACGCTGAACGGAACACCTTCTTGTGGACCAAGGAAGCGAGGAACATCATGAAACCTTGGTTCCGTGCCTCACGACCGGTGTTGTCAGCCTGGACATGTAAGTTGGCCGGGAGAGGCCTGCCCCGAGTAGCCAGAAGTTCTTTGGCCACCTGGATTGCCCGCGCCACCAAAGTGCACTCCATGTTGGAGTCGCTAGGGAGCAGAGGGCCCAGCAAGAAGTAAGCCTCCACCACCCCCGCCACAATGACCCCAACGACGTGGATCTGAGGGCGCCAGCATTTGCTGAACTCTTTGGTGGCCTCGAGGTTTCTTGGGCAGCGGAACTTGGCCTTGTGGGGCAAGGGGATCAGCATGTATATATATATATATATATATATATATATATATATGTCCTCCTCTGCTCCTCCTCCTCCTCCTCCTCCTCCTCCTCCTCCTCCTCCTCCTCACCCTCACCCTTCTGCTCCACCTGTCTCATCTCCCATTCCTGCCCTCACCTCCCAATTATCATTATTCCTCTTTCTCCTCCGCCCCTCCTGGTGCTAGACAAGGTCTGCCATTGAACTTGGCCAAACTTGCCCTGGCCCCTGAACGAGGGGAAGGACAATGAGAGGAAGGGGCGGGCTGGGGGTTGAGGAAGGCTTCCTCAAGCACCAAATCGTGCCCCCACCCCTTGTTTCACTCCAGGCAAGTGCCTGGTCCATGCCATCTATGGTAATTGTCAACAGGGTGTCCTCGCTGGCGTAGAGGACCGGATGGGGCGAGGGGGTAGACGCCTCGTGGGACAGGCGCTGGAGCCTCGCATATTCAGCACGGTCACAAAATACTGACTTCACATGCTGGGCATGGGCCTCATCAGTCAACGCTTTGGCCTCTGGAGTCTGGACCAACCCCCTCTGCTTGGTGTATTTCGCACAGATTGAGCACCTGCATTTATCGTGGCTGCGGTGCTTGATGGCACGCTTCCACTTGTTCCTGTACACCCGCGAGAAGGTGGAGATGCTGGCAGACCCAGATGGACTGCACGACACATAGTATCCACACATTCCCCACGAGTCGGACATTGAGGCGGGTGGGAACACGACACCATAAGATATGTGTGGGGACCCACAATGTTTTTGATGTGCTAAGTGTTGGGTAGTTAGTGATGGCTAGTGGGGTAGTGCTATGTAGCTTGGTAGTTGAGTAGTACTTTGAGGGGTATATGTGTGTGTGGGGGTTATGGTATTTATGTTTCAGCTCTGGCACTTGCAAAGCAGTTCATATTCCCATAACTCCTGCAACCTGCCAGGCGGCAAGAACTTGGTAGGTAAATTGGTGCCCTGCTCCTCCCCATGTGCCAAATCGAGTGCCCCATCCACCACGACCATCTCATCTGGCACCTTCTCTGGCAAGACCTCATCACTGAATGACGTGGTGGTGTTGACATCTGTGGGGATGATGACGTCTGCGCGGTTCTCTGCCAAATTGTGGTGCGCCCATGCCAACCACGCGTCAGCATGGTCTTCCTGTGGCCTGGAGCGGAAAGCGTGGCCAAGAGACAGTGCCGGTGGAGGTGGTTCCAGGAGCCCTTGAACAACACACTTCTTCCACTTGCCTAGCTTCTTCTTTGACAAGTTGAGCACCTTGCGCCAGCAGCGAGTGCACAGATCAACCCCATCAGAGCCCAGGATGCGCCATTTCCAATGGTCTCCCAAGGACTCCTCACCAGGGACCACGCCGTCCTGCACAGGATCATGCAAACACGAGGGTGTGACAACGACGACGATGACAGATCCAAAAGACATGCCTCATCCATTCTGCCCCTCCCCTCCTTCTCTTGGGTTAGGGGTTAGGACAGGAAAGGGCCACGTTCCAACCTGAGGAGTGCAATGGGCAAGGAGGAGGAGGATATGAAAAGGAAGAGGCTGGGAAGGAGATAAGGCGAATACAGAGAAAGAGAGAGAGAGAGAGAGAGAGAGAGAGAGAGAGAAAAGAGAGTGAGTGATAGAGAAAGAGAGAGAGAGAGAGAGAGAGAGAGAGAGAGAGAGAGAAAGAGAGAGAGAGAGAGAGAGAGAGAGAGAGAGTGAGTGAGTGAGTGAGCGAGTGAGTGAGTGAGCGAGTGAGGGAGTGAGAAGGAAGGATGAGAAAGTGCGTGGAGGGGGGGGGGGGGGATGAAGACATGGAAATTTCAGCAGCGGCCACTCTCCTTCATCATGGCAGTTCGCACCATGATGTACTTCTCCTGGTGCGCCGTGGGAGAGACTGCCAGCTGCGCGCGGAGGTTGGACAGCCTGTCGACCCCCTTCGGCAAGGCCATGATGAGTGGCTCGCACGCGCTGCAGAGCAGCGCTGACCTCAGCGAGGCGCTGCCACATGCGAGGGGCAACAGCAGCAGCAGTGGTGACACAGGGAAGGAGAAGGGGCAGCAGCAGCACTGACAACGTGAGGAGGGGGGTGAGACCAAGGAGGGTGCCCATCTTCCTTCCTTCCTCTTCTCTCTCTCACTCTTCCATCCTCCTCTGCCCTCTCCCCCCCCTCCCCCTTCTCCTCCTCCCCCACCGGCGCCCTCTGAGTGCCGGACTCGTCCGGTGGCAAGGGCTCCGGGGCGAAAGGAATTGAACTGGTAGTCGTGAACAACGCCTCATCCTCTTCCACCAGAGGCGCACAGTGCGACCGGTCCAAGAAGAGCCCCGCAAGCCCCACCGAGTAGGATGGGTGTGGAAGATAAGGGAGGGCGGTGACCAGAATGAGGAGAGGGGGGGGGGGATGGGGGAGGGGGAGCAGGAGCAACTCCAAAGTCCCCCGACGACGACGACGACGACGACAGCCCTATCATTACTGCTGTCGCTCACCGACTGGGACTCCAGAGCCACTCATGGGCAGACAGGCCCAAACAGGCCAGGGCGCTTTCCCCAGGACCCGGATTCACGCTTGAAAGAAGTTTCAGTGGGGGTGGGGAGGAGGAGGAAGAGGCGGAGGAGGATGGAGGGGGGAGAAGGAGGAGGAGGAGGAGGAGGACAACGACAACAAAGACGACGACGATGAGGAATAACACCTGTTGGGTCCGGGCAGCCTTCGCTGGCGGCGGCGCGAGCTCCTCCTCGTCTGCTGGTGGTGGGAGTGGCTCAGGTCTGAGCCCCCACCTGCCTGCGGGCATCTCACCCGCAGCAGCAGCCAGCTGGTGGCCAACTGATGGCCCGTGAAAGTGGGCCAATAAAGCTGCGTGGAGATGGAACAGCAGGAGGTGGAGCAGCAGGGGCACCATCAGCATCAGTAGAAAGATGCAGAGGAGGAGGACAGGGAGGAGGAGGTGGAGGATGAGAAGGAGAAGTGGAGGAATAGGAGGGGGATAGGACGGGGTAGGATGAGGAGGAGGAACAGCAATGGCAACAGAAGGAAGAGGGGGAGAAGAAGGAGGAACGCGGTCCTCTACTCATCTCCCCTACCCCCCCTCAGTCTCCTCCTCCTGCGCTGCTCTCCTGTCCATGGTGAAAAGAAAGGAGTATGAGTCAATGATGGCACTCATCCACGCCATCCTCCTCTTCATTCTCCCCCCCTCCCCTCCCCCTCCTCCTGATTGCTACTCCTTGACCTCGGTGTCCTCGCCCTCCTCCTTGCGTGGGGCAGCTGGGAGAGGCTCAAATGAGATGGTGAGTGGGAACAGAAATAATGAAAGGAAAAAAGCACGCGTGACATGATGAGGGGGATAAGGGAAGAGAAGGAATGAGGATGAGACTGAACAAGGAGGGAATGCGATTGAGGAGGCAGCGGGGAGAGACAGGAAGTTGGAAAGGATGGCCTAGCAAGAAATTGGGTAAGGCAGTATAGGAATGGAGGTCAGAGATGGCAGAAACAACAAACAAAGACACAGTAGAAAGGCGCATCGCCTTGCCAGCAGGGCGCTTGACCACGGGCATCGCTCGGCGGGTCTGGACGGAGGGTGGCCAGCGACCAGCCCCTAGCTCGATGTAGCGAAGCACGCGACGACGAAGACGACGACGACGACGAGGACGAGGACGAACGACTCATGCCTCCACAATGCCCCCCTTACCTTCCTCTTTCTTCAAAGACCCCTCTTGGTCTTCCTGCCTTCCCAATGTGCCCCTGGCCCTCCCCCCCGCCAGGCTACCTGTCAAGTTCGACCAGCTGGGCAGGGCATACAGCCACTTCTGCATCTCCCCTGCCTCATCCTCCTCCCCCTTCTCCTCTACCTCACTCTCCTCATCCACCTCCTTCTTCTCCTCATCGCTTTCCTCCTCATCACCCTCCTCTTCCTCATCAACCAATTTCTCCTCCCCCTCCCCCTCCCCTATCCTCCTCCTCTCCTCCTCCTCCTTGTCCTCCTCCTCCTCCTCCCCCTCCCCCTCTTAGGTGATGGTCACTCCTCCTCCTCCTCCTCCTCCTCCGCCTCCTCCCCCCCCTCCTCATCCTCCTCCTCCTCCTCCTCCTCCTCCTCCTCCTCCTCCCCCTCCTCCTCCTCCTCCTCCTCCTCTCTCATCCTCATCCTCATCCCCCCCCCCCCCCCCCCCCCCTCAGCCTCCTCCCTGGTCAATGCCCTCCAACCACATTGACAATATCCCTCTCCCCTCCTCATCTCCATCATCATTATTTATCCTTGTTTGTTGCCCCCTCCTTCCTGTTCTGCACCATCACTCCCCCCGGATCCCCTTGCACCCACGCTCTCCATCCCCATAGTCACTCTCTTTTTGAACTAAGTATCGTCATCCTCCCTCACCTCACCCCCCTTCCCCCCTCTCCCCCCCTCCCCCATCCCCCTCCTTGCTCCCGTCCTCCCCGTCCTCTGCCCCTCTCCTCCTCCTCTCCTTCTCCTCCTCCTCCTCCTCCTCATCCTCCCTCCCCCTCCCCCTCCCCTGCCACTCCTGTTCCTGATGGTGTGGCATCCTGCTCCTGCTCCTCCTCCCCCTTCTCCTGGTCCTTCTCCTCTTCCTTCCTTCTCCTCCCTCTTCCGTCTCCTCCCCCTCCTCCTCCTCCGCCTCCTCCTCCTCCCCTCCTCCTCCTCCCCCTCCTCCTCCTCCTCCTCCTCCTCCTCCTCCTCCTCCTTCTCCTCCTCCTCCTCCTCCTCCTCCTCCTACTCCTCCCCCTCCTCCTCCTCCCTTTCCTACAGGCAACAAGCAGGCGGAGAGAGGCATGTGCTTGCATGGCGCGCGCACGCGCGATGTGGCACGGCGATTCTTCGCGGCGGGATGCCCCCCTCTGCACTGCACCCCAGGGGGGCTTGATCAAGGCCAGGCGGGGGGAAAAGAAGGGATGGGGGGAGTTGAGGGAGGGGGCAATGAGAGCGGGGAGGATGCAGAAGGGTAGTGGAGGAAAAAGGATGTGTAATGGTTTGACATGTACTGTGGTATGTGTATATACATGTGTTTCAAACACTTATGTGCATATGTGTGAGTACTACCGTTATTCAGTATGAGTACTACACCCCCTAACCCTGGGCGGGGAGGAGAAGGAGCAGAAGGAGGATGAGGAGATAGTTTTTTTGAATAACATATCTGTAAGATGCTCCAAAATCGAGCCCTCGCTCTGTGACTTTCGCGCCTGTGTCCAAGACTTCTCCTTCTCACGGAGCGGCGGGACACGGTCCAGGCCAGGCGGCGAGGAGGGCGCCAGCGCGGAGGCCAAGGAGCGCAAGCTAGTGGTCAAGGGCGCGGGCCTCATGGCGCCCCCCCCGCCCACTTCGCGGTGCTCGTGTCGCAGCGGGCGCGGCGGTCCAGGGCGATGGGGGGGGGGATCGCTATGGGGGCGGCGCCGCTGGAGGAGAAGCCACCCGCGGTCAAGGCGACGCCGACAGAGAGTCAGGACTTCCCCCAAGTGGCCAACGCGAGGCGCGTGGAGGTGAGCAAGCTAAAGGAGAAGGCCAAAGCAGCAAAGGCCACGGACGCGGCCGCGTCCAGAGACGCCATGGCCGAGGCGCTCGCGAAGGAGGAGATCGGCATTGGGCTCAAAGAAGTGATGAAGGCACTGTTGGCCGAGACGCAGGAGGCGCTTCCCGCAACCGTACGCTTGCGCCGCCGGGAGAATTGCAAGCAGACCAACGCATTGAAGGTGGTCTTCGCGTGGGATTGGGTAGACCTCGGGAAGTTGGTGATGGAGGCATTCAAGTCGGGGGGGTGCGGCGACGATGGCGGGGGCGCCCCCGACTTCGAGAACGAGGATTCAGCCTGGATCGACGTGCTGAAGGATTATGATGAGACAGCTTCGCTGACCTGCCTGTGCCGTGGCTACAGGCGGAGGATGATGCCCTCTTCGAAGCCTGGCTCTAGCTCAGGCTTGGAGGGCGCGGGCACCGCGCCGCGGCCATAGAGCTGCGGCAGCGCGGCCTCGCGCACCTGGCGGAGAGTTGCCGCGCTCGGGTGCGGACGGCGGACGCACGAATAGTTAGACCCCGCTCTTCTTCGCCTCCCTCCTCGCCCGTCGTCGGTCGCGGTTTTCTGCCTGTCGCTCGCCTCGTCTTTATTATCGCACCCCCTCGCTCGGCCCTCTCGGCCCGTTCGGTCCCTCCTTTGGGTGCATGCGCCTGTATAAACACACGCAATTCACTTGAGCGTAGCAGTCGTTCGATTCATCGTCCCACAGCCGAGAGCAAGCAAGCAAGCTCGTCCTCCTCCTCCTCCTCCTCGTCCTCCTTTTCCTCCTCCTCCTCCTGTGCGAACAGGCGAAGGAGAGGCCTTGGCCTCCCAAGCGGGGTCGGAGGATCGCGCCGCACCACTGATGCATCGGCGATGCACTTCGATGCGGCTCCCGATTTCCTCGACGCCGATGTCGCCGATGCGTCGCCGACGTCGGCGATCCATCGCCGATGCATCGCCGATGCACTACCGATGCGGCGCGATCCTCCGACCCCATCCACTCCGACTCGATTTAAGAGGCCTCGAGACAGGCGCAGGAAAAGGAGGACGCACGGCTGGTCCCACGCTTCGCTCCCCAGTTGCCGCACCACCCTCGTGACAGGCGGCCGATACCCGGGCGGGCGGTCTCCAGCCTTCGGCAGCCAGTGCCGAAAGATGGCGGGTGACGGGCGGATCGGGCGAAAATGGGGCCGACTATGATGTCGAGCGGTCTCTTGCAGTGTGAGGTCCCTGCCCTCTTGTCTTTACTACCCCACCCCTCCCGCGCCCGTCCCACCGGCCTGCGAAAAGGACGCAGAGGAGCGGCGGCACGCCAACTTCCTCCGGAAGGCGCAGAACATGGTGGCGCAGGGGACCGCGGGAGGGAGGCCCAGGGCAGCGTGCTGGGCTGGGAGAGCGACGACGAGGGCGAAGCCTTCACGACGAGGGGATGGGGCAGGAGGAGGAGGAGGAGGAGGGGGGAGGAGGAGGAGGAGGAGGTGGAGGGCAGGAAGTGCAGGAGGGGGAGGGTGCGGAGGGGGGCGGCAAGACAGGAGGTGGACGAGGACGAGGAGGGCGGCAGCGGGAGCGGGGAGCGGTGGCAGAAGGGGGGAGGGAGGGGCAGGAACAGAGGGATTTGGAAGAAGGAGGTCGCCCCTCCTCCTCCAATTCCTCCTCCTCCTCCTCGTGATCCTCCTCCTCCTCCTCCTCCTCCTCCTCCTCCTCCTCCTCCTCCTCCTCCTCCTCCTCCGCCGCCTCTTCACTGTCGAGCAACAGCAGGGGGAGCAGTGGAGGAGGCAGGCGGGAGGAGGGTGGGACACAGTGCAAGGGTGAGGAAGGAGTGGGGCGGAGGGATGAGGGGGGAGGAAAGGTAAAAGGTGGAGGATGGAGGATGCAGGATCGCGGAGGCAGGAAAGGGGTGCAGGGGAAAAGAGGGTAGGCCGACGCCCAAACACCGCGACAGATGCACGCAGATTTCGTCTTCTTGCCAGAAGTGGTGCGTGTGATTACGTCTAATCGTTCAGATTCCAGCTCATTATCCTGACCACAGAGAGAGGAAGGGAGTGGAAGAGAGGGGAAGGGGAGGGTCTCGGATCTGATACGACCAGTGGCCCCGCGTACGCCAGCCCAGCTTGTCAAGCCAGGCCAGCGGGGCACTTGCTCTCCCGGCATGGTCGCCATCTGCTGCCAGACATGGAGCTTTCGGCAGCGGAGAGGGGTCTTGCCCAGCAAGGCTCCGCGTAAGTGGTCAATGGTCGTGACAACCACCCCTTCATTCCGACCGCTTTGCGCATTGGGGAAGATGGGGATTGGAAGAGCGAATTCGTTCAGACACGTACGCCCAGAGGGTTGGTGGGATTCCCTCCCCTCCCCCCCCTTCCCCCGTCCCCTCCCGCCGTCCCCCTTCCATCCCTTCCATGCCCCTCTCCGCTTCTTCGCTTTTGCAGAGGATCGGCAGAATCAGCAGGAGCAGGAGAAGGGGGGGGACGGGGAGGGAGGTCCCTGAGATCTGACGTTGCAACACAGCCAGTCGGAACAATCACGTGCGGAGCCCTAGACCCTATCGTTCTGTAGTCTTGTTCTGGCTGGATCGGTCTGTGAGGGTGCCGGGACCCGAACGCGGGCAAAGGCGCCCGTTGTGCAGAAGTTGCCAGGCCAGGAGGTCAGGCGTGGTGGAACGAGAGAGCGCCAGGGGCACGTCGAGGAAGTTCCGCTTGGCATCGCTCGGACGTGTGCATTTTTGTTCTCGGCGACGGCCATCGAGGAGCATCCTTGATCATTAGGCGAAAAAAAACACGCACGAAATCGAAACATACACGAGGAATGGACGTCCGAGCGATGGCCAGGGAAGTCGATGCGAGAAGTTGCGCTGGAGGCCGAGGGGAGGGGCCCCTCACCCAAGAGGGGAGGACGCTCCCGGAGTGCAGCCGCAGGCAGCTGTCGGAGGCGTGGCCCTCCCTCTGACGGGGGGGGGGAGGTCGAGGACGATCGAAGAGCAGGAGAAGGAGGACGAGGACCGAGGATCGAGGGGCAGGAAGGATAGAGGATCGAGGACGGAGGGTCCACTGTGTGGCCTCTCAGACGGCAGAAGAGGCCTTAAGAGCCCAAGATGAAGAGGCCAACGAGAGGTCCGAAAAATGTAGTTGCTGGCAGGCTAAGTTTAGTATCGGCGCTCCGGCATGATTTTGGTTAATCCGGCTTATTCCCGCTTGATCCGGCATCTCTCCGAGCTTTTCGAAGTTTGGCCTGATTTGGCGCAACGGCCCCCGAATCGTTCTCACGGAGACATCCCAGGAGTTGTTTCTTAGTTTGGGTTCTCCCGCAGGAGACGTTTTTTTTATCCACGGGCGATGTCGGGCGTGACCGTGAGGGGGGTAGGGTGGGACTGAGCCAGTCACGTCACGATTCGCGCTAGCGCCGCTTGAGAACGCTTCAAGTTCTGATGGCTATATCCCAGACGACGCCGGCGCGAATCGTGATTGTGGTGGGGGGTGGGTGGGGGGGGGGGGTACAAGCTGCATCGCGAATCATCAGAACAAAGTTCCATTAACTTGTAGGAGGTAGAAGCGCCTCGCGTTCTTGGCTGGTTGGAGCGCTCCCCCGTCCGGGGGGGGGGCCCTCTCTCCAGAGTGGCGCGAGCGGCGCGGATTTCCGCAGCGCCAAGCGCCGCGGAGGTGGGTTACCCCAGGGCATCCTGGGCTGGCGCCTTCTGCAGCATGGGTGCTGTTCGGCGGCGAGCGAGGAGGTGAAGCGAGAAGGGGAAGGCCTTCTCAGAAGGCGGCGGGACGTCCTCGTGTGTTCGGGGAAGGCTTGGGACACTTCTCAGAAGGCCGGGGGACTTCCGGGCCCTCCGAGAAGGCCTTCTCTTTCTCATTTCCCCCCCGGGCTCGCCGCCGAGTTCTTGTCGAGGCCAGAGGGCGGGGACCCAGCTCGAGGGAAGTCGATGTGTTGCCGAAGGGCAGCGGCTGGGACTGTCGGCGAGGGGGCGGCTCGAGGGCGCGCGCAGACGTCCGCGCCTCTCTCCTGTCTCCTCTCCTCCTTCCCTCTTGCTCCTTCTCCTCCTCCTCCTCCTCCTCCTCCTCCTCCTCCTCCTCCTCAATCTCCTCCTCCTCCTCAATCTCCTCCTCCTCAATCTCCTCCTCCTCCTCCTCCTCTTCCTCCTCCTCCTGCTCCTCCGCCTCCTCCCTGGGTCTTTCGACGCCCCTGTTCGGCCGCCTTGGAGGCATCTGACGGCCTGCTAGACGCATGCTGGACGCAACTGTGGTCGGAGTCATATTGAACGCCAGTGGACCCTCTTGACCCCGTATTGCACAGACCCCAGGCATAGGGCAGGGTCAAAGGAGCACCATCTCCGAAAAGGAAAGATGAGTTTGGAAGCGGTGACATCCTAAACCACCTACGCCCAGAGGCGTGGTGGGATGAGATATGTTTCTGGAGAGCATAGCATGCCTCCCACACCACTCCTAGAGCAACGAGCTGCTTGAACACGATTTCTCTGAGCTCCGCGCGGATGTCTTGGGTCGGCGTTTGGCCCCCCAGGCGACGCCTCTGGTGCCGCCTCTGGCGCGATCCACGCGCCAGGGAGGGGGTTCAGGGTCGATCCAAGAAATCCGCGCGGACCTCAGATAAATTACCCGGCGGTCGCTTAGAGTAGGTACGTAGCACCCATCAGTTGCGGATAAGAGTGAGGGGGCGGCGAGGACGTCGTCAGTCTGCGAGGCTCTGAAGAAGCCCGCCGCAGGCGCCTGACGTTTACAAATTATGCAGTGAGCCCGCCGCAGGCGCGGATTTCTTTTTTAAAGCAATGTGGGTGGATCGTGGGGTGGGTCGCGGGTGGGTCGCGGGTGGAACGCGGACCGGGTCGCGGATGGGTCGCGGGTGGGTCACGTATGGGTGGGTCGCGGGTGGGCGGGTCGCGGGGTGGGTCGCGGGGTGGGTCGCGGGGTGGGTCGCGGGTGGGTCGCGGGGTGGGTCGCGGGGTGGGTCGCGGGGTGGGTCGCGGGGTGGTTCGCGGGGTGGGTCGCGGGGTGGGTCGCGGGTGGGTCGCGGGTGGGTCGCGGGGTGGGTCGGTGAGTCTCGGGTGGGTCACGGGCGGGTCACGGGCTGGGTCGCGGGGTTGGGTCGCGGGTGAGCGCGGGGTGGGTCGCGGGGTGGGTCGCGGGGTGGTTCGTGGGGTGGGTCGCGGGGTGGGTCGCGGGTGGGTCGCGGGCGGGTCGGGGGGGGGACGACGACAACAACAACAACAACAACAATCATTTTAAGATTGTTCGCTCTTATCTGTTCGCGTGTCATTCAATATGCAAATTCCAAACCCTGGATACCCGCCCTCTTCGTCTTCGATCGTACCCCCTTTTGTTGGGTATATTCATTCCCTGCCACGTATGGTTGGTGAAGCCCTTGAAAATGAAGGGTCACAGATAACGGGGGAGAATGAGGACGAAGGGATCGGAGGAAGGGAGGGGAGGGGCAAAAAGGAGGGAGGACGATGATTTGCGCTGTGAGTGGCGATTCAGCTTGCGCCATGGCTTGCGCCAGCCACTCCAACACAGGTTCACAATACGCTTCGCCATGGGTCGCGCCATGAACAGCGCCACGTACCACCTTGAAATAATAGATCGTGGATACCCCCACGGGGGAGATGAGCGAAGGGAGAGAAAACGACGCACTTCGTGACCCCCGCGTGTTCATACGACGGGCGCGAACGAGCGGGGGCCGCGAAGGGCATACATATATGGGGCCAGAAAGGGCGACAGCGAGGCCACTGAACGCAGAAAGTGGGCCACGAAGGGTGGCGAGGGGGCCACGAACGGCGACAGCGGGGCGACGAAACGCATGCGTATGGGACCACGAAGGGCGCGAGCGAGCGGGGGCCACGAAGGGCAATTAATCCGGGGCCACAGGGCAGCGACGGGGCCGCTGAGGGCAGAAACAGAGCCACGAAGGGCAGAGAAGGGCCCACGATGTTCGACAGCGGGGCCACGAAGGGCATGCACATGGGGCCACGACGGGCGCGAACGAGCGGGGCCACGAAGGGCATCCGTATATGGGACCACAAAGGGCGACAACGGAGCCACTGAGGGCAGCAAAGGGGCCACGAGGGGCAGCGAGAGGGCCACGAAGGGCGACAGCGGAGCTACGAAGGGCATGCGTATGGGGCCACGACGGGCGACTGCGAGCGGGGGCCACGAAGGGCATATAATGCGGGGCCACAATGGGCAGCGACTGGGCCTCTGAGGCCAGCAACGGGGCCACGAAGGGCAGCGAGCGAAGGCGACCGCGGAACCAGTACGGGCAGCGAGGGGCGTCGAAGGCGGGCGAAGGGCAGCGAGCGGCGACTGCAGTCCCTAACGGGCTGGTCGGGCGGGCAGGCCCAGACGGGCGGGCCGAGCGGGCGTAAATTCTGCTTGAACCGCTAGGCAATATGTGGCGGGAGCGCGATTCCTGAATTTCGAGGAGAGGCATCTGAATAAATTGTGAGGAAGTATCAGGCGGGAGCCGCGATTCAGTGGTAACTTGCGAGGAAGTCCCAAGCGAGAGCGCGATTCTTCAATACATTATAAGGAAGTATCAAGCGGGAGCCGCGATCCGGTGGTAAATTGCAAGGAAGTCGCAAGCGAGAGCGCGATTCTTCAATACATCGAGGAAGAATCAGGCGGGAACCGTTGTTGTTGTAAACTTGGGGTCAACGACACAGTTTGACCCTAAAGACTTTCCCGGGTAAAAAACACGGTGCGACCCCAGGGAAGAAGGCACTTCAATCGAAAAAAACAATGTGCACCGGACGGGGGGGATCAACAATAATTATTCCTGAGAAGTGAGAGTTCAAGCAGGACCCTCCCCGCGGATCCCCACTTCAGCCACGCACCCGCGAACAAACAATGAGCGCTCGGCCCCCTCAATCTGATTTTGGGATCCCCAATTTCCATTTTAGGCGCCTTCCTACTTCGAGAGTGGAGTGGTCTTCCCTCTCCTTTCGTCCTCGGGGGGCGGACGGAAGCCCAATCTAATTCCACCGTCTTCCTACTTCTTCCGAACGACGGGTATACATTGCAAACCTGTGCCAAGAAGCACCGTGCTTGCCTCGCGGGTGCCCTGAATTTCTTGGGTTTCAATGGTTTTGCTATGCAAGGCGTGACGTCCCCACACCAAACATCATTGTACGTCATGGGGTCTCGGGGTTGGTTTTCTTGTGGAAGGTTTCTTGTGGTCGAGCTCCTAGTGTACGCATGCAGTTGTTTGATCCTTGTCATCGTTTTCTTATTCGTCGTTTTGCCGATCGGCGCGGGCCCTCGCCCCCCCCCCCCCCCCCCTATGGAGCAGATCTTGGTTATGTTTGGCGCCTGCTTTGTGCAGCTGGAGTCTCCCCCATAGAACGCACGGTTTCCAACCGGTCGCATCAAGACGAGGTCTGGAGCCTGACGCCCCCCCTCCCCCCGCTTCCGCCCAATGTCGACACGCCGAACAAGAAAACGTTCACCTTTTCCCGCGCAGCATTCCGCCGCCTCCCCGCGACGGGGGCGGGCGCCCGTCTCGCTCCCCCCCACCTCCTCGCGCGATCCGGGGCCTTCCGGCATAGCTGCAGCGCACCCACGCGTGCTCGGATGCGGAACCCGCCGAGAGGTTCCTGTCGACGGCGAGCGAGAAGGAGAGAAGGAGGAGGAGGAGGAGGAGGAGGAGGAGGAAGAGGAGGAGGAGGAGAAGGAGGAGGAGGAGGAGGAGGAGAA
>CAUYUJ010016407.1:228368-252618 GCA_963575745.1 Prorocentrum cordatum | reverse complement strand
GGCATGCCTCACGTGGCAGCCCTGTTTAGGCAGGACCTGACCATGCTTGGCGCATGACCTCTCCTCCCCTTTTTCCCCCTCCTCCCCCTCCTTTCCCTCCCCCCTCTTCCACTCGGACGCCCAAACCCACATGACCTCTCGTGCTGCCAGCTCCGAATGCAGGCCCAGCCAGCGTTAAAACTGTTAAAGCAGTTTTCCATCTGATCGACCCAGAAGCGGGCATCGAGGAAAAGACCGGTCTTAAGTAACATTTCCTCGGCGCGCGCCTTGGGAAAAAGCCGGTCTAGAGTAACATTACCTTCGCTGCCCTTGCTGTCGTGGTTTATTATTCGATTTCGCCGAGGCCAGCGTTGCCATACACACTTAAGGTAGGGCGAACCCCCCCTCGCATAAAAGGCGCCCTTGTTGGGCTGTTTTCCTCCTCGGAGCGCTCAAAATCGGTGCCGGCGGAAGAAAAAATAAAAATGACAGGAGTGGCGGCCGTTAGGCTACCTTCTTGTCCCGCTGGATAAAGGCCGCCCTGCCCCCCCTCAGACGGGGGGCTGCACAGGTTATCACTCTTCAAACAGAGTGCCCGCAGGATCGCGGCGGAGGGCGGCCTGTGGAGAAGTGGGCGGTGGGGTCGGGACTGGCTTGTGTGAGAGAGGGGATGCAGGTAAGGGGGCGCTGCGTCGGTGGCAAACCCGCCGCAAAAGGCCGAGGCATGATGGTGGGAGGGCGGCAAGCAAGTGGAGCTGAATGACAACGTGTGAGACATGGCGTACTTTAAAAACGCACGCGAATTCAGGAAACCCGATCATACCTTCGCGGCTGCTCTGCCAGTCCGCCGCCGGCGCGCCGGCCCATTCAGAGCCCGCGCTAGCCAGTGCTCTCCGCAGGGCTGCCTCCCGCAGCTCTTAAAAGACGGCGCACCTTGGATTGGAAGACGGCTTCTTCCGATGCCTGAGTCGGCTCAGGCTCGCGCGGTGCCTCGTCTACCTCCTGTGCCAGAGCTTGCTTCACCGCGCGGGGAGCCAACCGCTCCGACGAGGAGGACGAGGAGGAGGGGGAAGATGGAGGGACGGAGGCGGACGGGGTTTTGTTGGCGGACGCCGATCTGCGCCGTCTGCGGCTCGCCCCCTTGCGGATTGCCATGTGTTTCCACGTGGGCCTTACCCCGTGGTCGTGGCCTGGAGGCGCCGGCCCCCGTTCCCCCCAGCCAAAGTCAGGAGGGAAAAAACACCCAGACACAAGTAATCGTCGACCCCCATGAAAATATTGGAACATATGGGAAGTGGGGGGGAAACAAAAACCAAGAAAACATTAGAAAATATGGGGAATCCTTTTATTAGTGTATTTGTGTGTGTGTGGGTGTGTGTTGGTGTGTGTGTGTGTTTGTGTGGTGTGGTGTGGTGTGGTGTGGTGTGGTGTGGTGTGGTGTGGTGTGGTGTGGTGTGGTGTGGTGTGGTGTGGTGTGGTGTGTGTGTGTGTGTGGTGTGTGGGGAGGGGGGTGGGGAGGGGGGGGGGAGAGGGGAGGGGAGGGGTGTGTGGGTGTGTGGGTGGTGGGTGTGGGTGGGTGTGTGGGTGTGTGGGTGTGTGGGTGTGGTGGTGTGTGGGTGTGTGGGTGTGGTGGGTGTGTGTTTGGGTGTGTGTGTGTGTGGGTGGTTGGGTGTGTGGGTGTGTGGGTGTGGGGGTGTGTGGGGGTGTGGGTGTGGTGGGTGTGTGGGTGTGTGGGCTGTGTGGGTGTTTGTGTGTGGGTGTGTGGGTGTGTGGGTGTGTGGTGTGTGGTGGGTGTAGGGTGTGGGTGGTGGGTGTGTTGGGTGGGTGTGTGGGTGTGTGGGTGTGTGGGTGTGTGGGTGTGTGGGTGTGTGGTGTGGTGTGGTGTGGTGTGGTGTGGTGTGGTGTGGTGTGGTGTGGTGTGGTGTGGTGTGGTGTGGCGTGGCGTGGCGTGGCGTGGCGTGGCGTGGCGTGGCGTGGTGTGGTGTGGTGTGGTGTGGTGTGGTGTGTTGTGTTGTGTTGTGTTGTGTTGTGTTGTGTTGTGTTGTGTTGTGTTGTGTTGTGTTGTGTTGTGTTGTGTGTGTGTTTGTGTGTGTGTGTGCGTGTGTGTGTGTGTGCCAGGGCCCCTTCACAAAGTTGCGCTGGAAAGCCACGTGTACGCTTTCACCAGCCGACCTCCCACTCTTCGACCAGCCTCTTCACCGTTGCTCCAAGTTGGGTGTTCTGCTGGGGTGCTTTCCCGCTGGCATCCCTGCACGTTCCGTCCAGCGTAGAGGGGGGATGTGCCTGGGGGGGCGGGTGGGCAGTGCACCGACCCCGCCAGGGGCATGGGTGCCCCACTCCGCCCTGGACCACGCGGTCTCGCTACACTCGAACCCTTGCATCTGCGCCTCCTCCTCCTCCCTCGCCTCCTCCATCGCCTCCTCCTCCTCCTCCTCCATTCTCCTCCTCCAGCCTCCTCCTCCTCCTCCACCTCCTCCTCCTCCTCCTCCTGTTGCCTCTCCTGCTGCCCCTCCTCCTCCTCCTCCTCCTCCTCCTCCTCCGCCTCCGCCTCCTCCTCGCCTCCTCCTCCTCCTCCTCCTCCTCCTCCTCCTCCTCCTCCTCCTCCTCCTCCTCCTCCTCCTCCTACGCCCGAAAACACTTCAACACGGGCGTCCCAGGGACTTGCGCCCTCATCGCGAATTCATACTTCGGCGACGAGCGAGGGGGGGAGGTGTGAAGCGGAAGGCATCCTCAGAAGGCGGCGGGGCTTCACAAAAGCCTTCCGGCCTTCTGAGCAGCTTTCTGTGTCTCTGAGGGGAGGTGCAGAAAGTTTCTCGGAAGGCCAGGGGATTCCCGACCTATTTGAGGAGGCCCGCCCCTTCTCACTTCCCCCCGGGCCCGCCGCCGAGCATTCAAGGGGCGTACGCCATTCCGCCGACCCCCAAAAGGAGTGAGTGTTTCAGACGATCGTTGAAGTTATATCGTGGGCCAGGAGCCTCCCGGCTGAATCCGAGGGTCTCTTGGGATGCCTCTCTGGGGCCTGTGGGAGGCTTTTGGGCCAGTTGGAGGCTTTGGGGGGCCTCTGGGGGGCCTCTGGGGGGCGTCTTGGAGACCTTTGCTTCCAGTTTTGCTCGTATCGGGGTCTATCGCCGATGCATCGCCGATTCCAGCTCGATGCTGACCACCCCCCTGGGCTTAAGCTGAGCATGTCCCACTGCAGGAGGAATGTCCAAGAATGGTGACAAGTTAGTCTGGATGCCAGTTTTCGACTTGTTTTGGGCTACCTCTGTGTATTCTTCGACTACTCTTTGTGTTCCTTCCAAAACCCGCCTGTATCGCAGGCCTCGAGATTGACAGCAACACCAATATCGGCGGCGTGCCTCCACCGAGGGATGAGGATTCCGGTCTCGGTGATGGTGGTACTATTTTGGCTTCCAAGGTGGCCGAAATATTGCCACCAACACCGAGAGCTAGGACCATCTTCCCCCTGTGGAGGCAACCCCCTGTGTTGGCGTTGGTGCCAATTTCCAGGCCTGCAGCGGCGGGCCGGTGGCCCCTCCCCAGTGGGGGGCACCGTTCCCAGGCTCGATGCCGCACCTCCCCCCGTTCTGGCCGCGAGCCTTCTCTGGGCCCCCTCCTCCCTCCTCTTGCCCCGAAGCAGGGGCGCTCCCCCTCAGAGCGGCTCGCTGCGGGGGGTCCCCTGCCCCATCCTCGTCGGGGAGGACATGCCCAGCCTGCTTCGGGGCGAGAGGCAGGCGAGCGCAGCCTCGCCCGCCTCTCGCCGTGCCGCTGGGCGCTCCGCTCCCGACGCTCCGGCTCCGGGCCGTCGCGGGCGCCGGGCCGCCGGCTGCGGAACGCGCGCGCCGGAGCCGGCTCCCCCCCCCAGAGGTTGCCCCGTCGCGCCGAGAGGGAGTCACGACGAGAGGTGTCACGACGCTCTTCGGAGGAGGAGGAGGAGGAGGAGGAGGAGGGGGAGGAGGAGAGGGAGGAGGAGGAGGAGGAGGAGGAGGAGGAGGAGGAGGAGGAGGGAGAGGAGGAGGAGTAGGGGGAGGAGGAGGAGGGGGAGGAGGAGGAGGAGGAGGAGGGGGAGGAGGAGGAGGAAAAGAAGCATAAGAAGGAGGAGGAGGAGGAGGAGGAGGAGTTTTCACGTTGTGGAAATTATCCCAGTGCGACCCTACCTAGGAGTTGGAGCCCCTAGGAAAGCAGCATTAGTAGTAACAGAACAGCTAAGATAAAGCTAAGCTAGAGCTAAGCTAAAGCTAAGCTAAAGCTAAGCTAAAGCTAAGATAAAGCTAAGTTAAAGCTAATATAAAGCTAAGCTAAATCTAAGCTAAAGCTAAGCTAACACTAAGCTAACGCTAAGCTAGAGCTAAGCTAAATCTAAGCTAGAGCTAAGCTGAAGCTAAGCTAAAGCTAAGCTGAAGCTAAGCTGAAGCGAAGCTAAATCTAAGCTGAAGCTAAGCTAGAGCTAAGCTAAAGCTAAGCTGAAGCTAAGCTGACGCTAAGCTAGAGCTAAGCTAGAGCTAAGCTAAATCTAAGCTGAAGCTAAGCTAAATCTAAGCTAAAGCTAAGCTAAAGCTAAGCTAAAGCTAAGCTCAAGCTAAGTTAAAGCTAAGCTAGAGCTAAGCTGAAGCTAAGCTAACGCTAAACTAGAGCTAAGCTCAAGCTAAGCTAAAGCTAAGCTGAAGCTAAGCTAGAGCTAAGCTAAAGCTAAGCTAGAGCTAAGCTGAAGCTAAGCTGAAGCTCAGCTGAAGCTAAGCTGAAGCTAAGCTGAAGCTAAGCTAGAGCTAAGCTGAAGAGCTAAGCTGAAGCTAAGCTAAAGCTAAGCTGAAGCTAAGCTAAAGCTAAGCTGAAGCTAAGCTAAAACTAAGCTAAAGCTAAGCTAAAGCTGAGCTAAAGCTAAGCTGAAGCTAAGCTAAGCTGGGTGAACCCAGGGGGCGCGACTGGGGGAACCGCGGGGCGGGGACTGGGGGAACCGCCCGGGGCGATTTACACTGCCCGGCCCCTTTAAGCTAAGAGAGTAAGAACCCTTCTAGGCAGAGCCTAGGTAGGGAAAAACGACGGGAGGTTTTGCACTACTTTCGGCCTCTGGGTGCCCTCACCGAGCCTCGACGCCGTCAGAAAACGGCTCGGAATGAAAAACTGGACCCGGGGAAGGGGTCCAGATCTCGGGGGGTCGACATTGCGAACAAAAAACACTAAGTCGGGGGTCTTGGAACGTTTCCCCCCCTCCCACCTCCTTTCGGAACGATCGAAATGGGCACGGAAAGATTGGGCCCAAAAACTACACGCAGTTCTTGCTCAGTTTGATCAGGATTTGTTATCGGTTTCGGCGCGGACGTTGTGACGATGTGCATTTGAGACAGAAGGCCGCTTGCCCAACAGCGGCCACTGTCGGTGTTGGACAGCACCTGTTGTTGGGCGTCGTATCCATTTTTTTAGTACCCACTTCAGTTGACAGCGTCAGTTGTGGGCGTCGTACCCGCGTCTTTCGATGCGATCGATCCGATTCGATGTCGATCCTGGGCTGGGTCCGAGTCCGAGATGCCAGTATTCCGACCATCCGGCGCGCCCCGATGCTTGCGTGGCGTTGTTGTGCATCCTGGCGCCGCCGATCCGGTGCGATTCCGATCCCGTGCTGGTGCATCGCTTGGCATTGCTCGGACGTGTGCATTTGTTTCTTGGCGAGAACCATCGAGGACCATCCTGGACCATCGAGCCCCAAAAATAAAACACGCACGAAATCGAACAATGCACGGGAAATGGACGTCCGAGCGACGGCAAGATCGAGGTCTGCTGCACATTCCGATCCGCCCCGAGGTGCCGATGCGATGCTGCCTGGGCCCTCCCCCCCTCCATCGGCAGCGGCGGGTTCCCCCTCCCTTGGCATCGCTCGGACGTGTGCATTTTTCCTTCGGCGAGGACCATCGAGGAGCATCCTGGATCATTTGGCGAAAAAACCACGCACGAAACCAAAAAAAACACAGGGGATGGACGTCCGAGCGATGGCGAGCTCCCCCCCCTCTCCCCGCAGGCAGAGCGCCGAGGACCCGGAGGAGAGGCGGCGCAGGGGCGCCAACCGCCCGCCCACGCCGACGTCGGCCGGTCTCTCTCGGCCACGGCCACGCGCGGAAGGGGGGGGGGGCTCTGTGGGCGGCCCCGAAGCCGGGCGAGGGCCCCGAAGCCTGGCTCGCCTATAGTTACCAGCCTGGAACATATCCCTATCCCTATGCGGGGCACCTCCTCATCACGGTGCCAATCTTAGGGATTCCCTTATGTTTTGAGGGCGAATCCCTAGGATTGTCATCGCCTTTTGGCGTGTCAATCTTAGGGATAGGGGTACGTTCGAGGCTGGTAATATAGCCCTACCAAACAATGTTCTAAGAACATTTCTGTTGTTCCCACGGAGTGTACTGAGAACATGTCTGGTTGGGACTGCCTTGTGTTGTCACATCGGTATTATGTTATAAGAACATGGTTTTGTTATAAGAACATTTTTGGGTTTTAAGAACATTTCGTGGTAGGACTATAGGAATGCCGGGACGGTCGGTCCCTGCTCAACAGAGGCTGAACATGGAAAACAACCATCCGTCTTGATTTTTGAAGACGCAGGCATGTTTGGGCGGGCTGAGCGTCCCCGGCACGAGCAGGCACGGGGCTCGGCCAAGCGCCGAAGGGGGGTACGGCGGGGGGGAGGGGGAAGGCATCTTCGAGGCACCCCTGCTTCTCAGAAGGCGCGGGCCTAGTCTATAGATGTAGGGCGGGCGCCTTCTAAGGAGCAGACTCCGTTTCAGAAGCCCTCCCCCCTCCCCCCTACTTGTGCGCGCCACCAACCAGTCTCCCGCCCACATCTCAAACGTCCTTGATCACTCGATGCCAAATGCGCATCCCGCCTATCCAGAATGTTCTGCCTCGGGGCGCCGCATTCGAACTCCGATGCCGTCAGCAGATGCTCCGGGACGCAGAGCCGGCCCAGGAGACAGGCCAAGGGCGCCCTTCAGGGCGCGAAGGTGTTCGCGCTTCGCGGCTCGGCTCCGATTCCTGCTCACCCTCCTCTTTTCCCCGGGGGCGGCGGCGCGAGGCGCGAGAGCGCGGAGTTTTTCGCGAAGCGCGAAGCTCGAAGTCAGACGCCCTTGACGACGAAGTCACACCGAACTCGGCCAAGCCCCGCCACCCAGACACGCCCGCGTCGTGAGGAGGTCTCGACGGGAGCTGCCTGGCCGCTTTCTCGGCCGGCGGGGCCCCCGGGAGCGTCAGAGCAGTCTTCGGGGCGAACCGCTGGCCAGCTGGGGAAGGGTCGGGATTTCGGGACGGCGAAGTGGAACAACAATACAGTGGAGTCCCAAGCCACAAGACACCCTGCTTGCCTCCAGGGTGCCCTGCTTTTCTTGCGTCACGATGGTTTTGCTGTGGGAGGCGTGACGCTCCCATACCAAAAATCGATGGACGTCCAAGGGTCTCAGGGTTGGGTCACTTGTGGGAGGTTTCTTGTGGATTGGCCTCTGCTGTAACAATGGTGCCCTCGAGAACGCGAAGTTCTTCGCGCTTCGCGGTTCGGCTCTGACTCCTCGTCCTCCTCGTCTCCCCTGGGCGGCGGCGCGAGAGCGCGAAGGTATTCTCGCGGTTCGGAGCGCGGATTTAGGCATCATGGCAAGGCATCGCATGTCTGCGCCCACTTCTCAAACGTTTTGATTCCGAGGACGGCCAGTTGAGACAGTGGTAGTCGGGCTTCGGGGGCCTCCCTCGTCGCCACGGCTGGACGCAGCTGAGAAACTGGTGCGTTTGGACCCGTGGTTGGGTCCAGGGATGGATTATGAGTTGCCGTGTCAGTGCCAAGCGCGTATTTGAGTTCAGGAGGTTTTTTGTGTTGGTCCCCCCCTGTTTCTCTCGGCGGGGAATGAGCTCGCCCCTCCTCGTCGTCGTGTTCGTCGTCGTCGTAGCGGCGGAGATTTTTGTACACTCTATTGCTGAGCGGGCTGGATCATGTTGGGTGTTTTTTTTTCTCCCAGGGAAGAATCGATCATGGGCGACCTACGCGCGAGAGCATTCGTGACTATCGTGCTGCGAGGACTGCGCTCGGAATGTGCATCGTTTAGATTCGCGAGCTGTTGTCGTCCTAGTCACACTCGTAGTCGTAGTCGTAGTCGTAATGCTAGCCATGGTCGCTAACAACTGGTTGTGGTTGCGGTTGTTTTTGTTATTGTAGTCGTGGTTGTAATCGTGAGTGTAGTCGTAACCGTTGTATTGGCTGTAGTCGTACTCGGGGTCGCAACTGTAGTCGCAGTCGTAGCGGTAGTATGAATCGCAGTCGTAGTCGTGGTCGTCGTTGTTGTGCGGTGCGTGCCGCGGAGAAGTAATCACAAGACAGCTCGCCTTTTGGGCCCCACCGCCAGCCCAAATGGCGAGCATCAATCGGGCGTAGCCCCGCACGCATTCGAATGCCCATAAGTTGCGCCATAGAATGCGCCCTAGGCGGCTGAGAATAAGACCGTCTCCTATCGGTTGCGCCATAGGTTGCGTTTTCGGCGGCCGGGAATCAGACCCGTCTCCTATCGGTTGCTCCATAGGTTGCGCCCTCGGCGGCCAAGAACAAGACCGTCTCTTATCGGTTGCGCCATAGGTTTCGGCGGCCGAGAATATGACCGTTTCCTAGCGGTTGCGCCATAGGTTGCGCCCTCGGCGACCGAGAATAAAACCGTCCCCTATCGGTTGCGGCATCGGTTGCGCCCTCGGCGGCCAAGAATAACACCCGTTGAGAAATCATCAGTTCTCAGTGGGACCCCAGCCAGTCAGTCAACAAGGCCGCCGAACAGACACTTAGTGTCAAGCCATTGGGGGGGTTCTGAAGACCTATTGGGGCTAGGTTATCCAACTTGTTCGGCCTCGGACTGTATTCGACCTCGGTGGCGGTCGGGACCAAAAGCCAGCCCTGGGGACGTGGTCGAGAGCAGTGGCGTCCGCGTCATGAGCAAGAGCATGACATCGGATGTCAGGGCTCGGGTCCCAGGCATCGGTGTATCTGTCCCCCTGGCCTGCGTATCCAGAAGGGCGTGCTCACCGAAGTCTGGACCCGACGCCGCCAGGGTAGCCCCATGGATCGCCGAGATGGCCTCGGAGGGCCCCCCGCAGTCCCGAGGATTGGCCCAAGACTGTTGCCACGGAGGCAACGGGGAGGCCCGCACCATTCGAAGCTTGCCTCTTGGGCTTTCGGCCGGATTGGGCCTGGATCGGCTTAACTCCGTGTCCAGCGTCGTGGGACAATCGTGACGTCGCTAATTTCGAAGAAGAAAGAACGCCATAAACATCAACGTTTGGCGCTCCGCGCGTGTCTCTTGGATCCCACCGAAGAGTGTTCTGAAAACCTCGTGTGGCTTACAGAACACATGTCTGGCTGAGACCGTCTTCGTCTGATACATCGGCTCCGCGTTCCAAGAAGCGTGTTTTCGTTACGAAAACTCTGAGCGCATGTCGTAATAGGTCTACAGGAGTGCCAGGACGGTCAGTCTCTGCTCAATAGAGGGGGGCTATCCAAAGGTGAGGTTGGGGAACGAACCACATTGGATGCTCGCTGTTCCTTCCTTCAGGGATCTTTCAGCGTAATGTTCCTCCCAACGCCACCAGTGACCATATCCCACCTTTACGTTCTGTCAGTCAGAGGTCCGAGGGCCTCAGCGGTCTTCGGGGGCCCTTTCTGTGGCGGCCCGCGGGAGGAACTCGAGCACGCGTCTTCGTCGTTGCGGTGCCCAGGTTTGCACCGTTTTGTTTTTGTTCACTGCGGAGGCTCCTGAGTCGGTGGTACAGAGGTGGTGTCCTGTGGGATGGGGTCCTCCTAAGGTCAAGAAAAGGGTTCAAGGCTGGCTTTGCACTGGTTTGGGGCACCTCGTCCTTGGAATCCCCATCGCTGAACCACCGACTGAGCTCTCGGCACGGTACAGGGGTACAGTCGGGGCCCTGAAGAAGGAACCCTTCTGGTTGGGGAGGGACTCCGCGTTCCTTACGTGTTTCGCAGCTTGCCTCAGGTTTTCGTATGGTTTTCGATAGGAAATCGACGTTTAAACTTATGGAAAAAAGGGGCCTCGTTCCTTATTTAGGGTTCCTTAGGTCAACGCCCTGACTGTAACCAGGTCTGTGTCGTGGGTAGCTGTTTGACGGCCCCCAGGGCCCGCAGCGAGCCTCCAGAGGCCCCATACTCTGTGATAGGTTGTTGGGTCGGCGTCGTCGAGCATTATTCTTGGCATCGCTCGGACGTGTGCATTTTTCCTTCGGCGAGGGCCCTCGAGGAGCATCCTTGATGATTTGGCACAACAGCCACGCACGAAACCGAGAAAAATCAGGACATGGACGTCCGAGCGATGGCGAGTATTTTGGGAGCTCTCGATCTCGTCTTGGTCCGGCAAGTTCTGAAGCCCGATCGACCCGTCACCACCATGGGCACAGAAATCGGGGAACGGCAATCGTGGTGGTTTTGCTCATGGTGCCCAGATATGAAGGGCGTGTTCTCGTCGTTCCAGTGGTGAGAGACGGCTGGTTCACGCTGCGTCGACGTTGTGACGTGGCCAGCGCGAGCGCTCAAGGTTGAGCGCGGGCGCGGACGGAGTCTGAACCAGACCAGTTGGCGAACGATTTCCGCTGCTGAACTAGAAAGCATGCTTGCACGTCGACGCGACTCAAAACCTTTGGCAGATTGACTTGTTGAATACGTGGTCCCCCCCAGAGCTATGGACCTTCTCCCCGGGACCGGGTTCAATCCCATGCCGTTTTTGTCTAGTTTCGATTGGGTTTGGGCTCATTTCGGCACCGCGCCTGGGTCGTGGCGTGGAGAAGAGGCGCGGTTGAGGCCTCTTCGAGTGTGTTTGGCGGCCTCGTGGGGGCCTGCTTGCGGTCTCAGCACGGTCTGGGTGTCGCCATTACCTGGCTGTGACAATAGCACGACGGCGGAGGTCTGGGTCCTTCGGTTCAGTCGTGTTGGCCTCCCCTGCCGCCAGGTGAGAGCGACTCCCAAAAACGGGATCGTCTGCGCCGACGTTGGCACGTCAGCTGCCCGCGTAAGGTCGCGCGTGAGCGCCCCCGCCTCGAATGTCACGTGGCGCGCTGGCGGCCCGCGCGAGCCGCGGCGTATCGTCGCCGCGCCGTCTCGCGCAAGACCCGCCTCTGTTCGTCGCTCAGGTGACGCCCAGGCCCAGACATCCCGCTGCTCCAGTTTTCTCGGCGCGTGGGCCCCAGAGGTCCGGACCCTTTCCCTGGGACCGGCTTTTCGTCTTGAGCCGTCTTGCTGACGCCCCCGAGGCCCGGCGAGGGCCCCCATGGGGGCCGAAAGTGGTCCCAAACCGCCCGCTCCCGTTTCTTGGGGAGCGTCGGATCTCCTGGGGGGAAGATCTCACGGTGCGCGCTGCGGTGAGTAGCCTTAAGCCGGGCCTGTCCCTCTACAGGGGGAAATTTTCAAACATAGGCAAAAGATAGTCTGGGGGACTATCTTTTGAGTATCCTTGGGCATCTCTGGAATATGTTTGGGCGTATTTTTTTATGTTTCGTCCAACATCCCCCTGTAGGGGGACAGGCCCGGCCTAGGAGTAGCCCGTCTCGACCGCACCGCACCGCAGCGGGCCGGCCGGCGCGGCCGGCCCGGCTGGCGCCCTTGGCCCCCCGAGAGCGAGGCGGGCCGGCCGCTTCCTGAACCGCCAGCAGCAGGACTGCCGGCGGGGCACGCTGCGGCCCGACCGCCGCGAGGCGGGGCCTCGGCGCGCAAGGGCGGGCAGAGGAGGGATGTCCGCGGCGGAAAGGTATCCAGATCCACCGCCTGGAGGGTCAGTTTTCGGAGAGCTTCGGCAGGCGGTGGATCTGGACATATTCGGGCCCCCGGGGGCCGAAATATGTCCATATCCACCGACCGCCCGCTGGGGCACCAGGACGTCGGTTGCCGGGCGGTGGACATGGATAAATCCCCGCCTCGCAGGGAAGGGGTGCCCAGGCTTGGATCGCCGCGGGGGTTGCTAAGGGGAGGGGGGGGGTTAGAAGTGGATGCTACAAGGTTCAAGCAGTGGCGAAGCGTCCTGGATCGCCTATATCCCCACCAAACAATGTTCTAAGAACCTGTCCCACGGAATGTTCTTTGAACATTTCTGGCGGAGTCTGTCTCGGTTTAGCAAATCGGGTTAATGTTCTAAGAACATTGCTTTTGGTCTTCGAACGTTGTTGGGTTCTAAGAACATTTCGTGGTAGGGCTACAGGAATGCCGGGACGGCTGGTCCCTGCTCAAGGAAGGGGTGCCCAGCCTTGGATCTCCGCGGGGGTTGCTAAGGGGAGGGGGGGGTTAGAAGTGGATGCTGTAAGATGGGTTTTACCCCGCCCAAGCCAGCTTGGAGGTGGGCTCCACGTGCCCTGAGTGGCCTACGGGCGCGCAGCTCTGGACTTATCGTGGGGCGGAGCACGCTGAGCAGAGTGACCCCATCATCCTGAGCCACGTAGGGCACTTGCACCCACTAAGTACATGGGTTCGGCCAGATAAAACCCACGTTTGCATTCCCTTCTAACCCCCCTCCCCATCTCCTTGGTAACCACCGCGGTGATCCAGGTACCGATCGCTGCCTCTCCCTCGTCGTGTTCCCCTTCTTGGGCCTCCTGGGAGGCCCTTGTCGCCGCCGCTGGGTTCGCCTTGAAATTCTGGTCAGAACGCTTTTTTGACGCCTCAAGAGCCCATCGGAAGCGAAAAAGTGAAAACGGCAAAACACATAGATTTCCCTTAGGTTTTGAACCCATCTTGGCCTTTTGGGGGGCACTTGAAACCGTCTTGGGGCCGTCTTGAGGCCTCTTGGATGCGTGTTGGAGGCTATCTTGAGCCGTCTTGAGGTATCTTGAGCGATTTGGGAGGCCATCTTGGGCAAGCTAAAGCCCTCTTGAACCTACCTTGGGCCATTTGGGACGCTCTAACCCCTCGCGGGGGAGCCCGTCCAGACCCAAGGAGGGGGGGGGAGCTCGGTAAACCTCCCGAGCAGGGAAGGGAAGGAGGTTAGAACAGGAAGCGCTCTAGACCACGTGCGCCCAGAGGGCTGGTGGGATTTCTTCCGCCTGCGTCGTATCGAAGGGCTTCGGTGGACAAGCAACCGCCCACCCGGGAATCGCGTGGTGCAGGATCCCCCTGTGGGTGGTCACTCCGGCGAGTGCTCACAGGAGTTTGCCTTCTGGCAGCGTGCCAGATTGCATCGACAAGCACCGACTTCGGTGGACAAGCACACGTTGGCGCCAACACGCGATCTTCGGCGGCGGGCGAGGGGGGGAAGTGACGAGGGGCGGGCCTTCTCAGAAGGCTCGGAGGTCCCCCGGCCTCCTGAGAAGTGTTCTCTAAGCCACCCCCGAAGGTGCAGAACACTTCTAAGAAGGCACGAGAGCTTCTGAGAAGTCCCGCCGCCTTCTGAAGAGGCCTTCCTTCAAGGGAGGGAAACAACCGAACCCGATAACTTTCGTTGCCGAAGCGGCCTTGGGCGTGCATTAAGCAGCCCTGCCCGGTTCGATTCCGTCTGCGGGTGCGTTTCATAAACGGCTTCGCGTGTTGCGGTGATTCTTATGGGGGTGATTGTTTTGTCCTCTATTATCCTCCTCAGTTTCCCCCCTGGCTCGCCGCCGACAGCACGCGTTCTGAGGAGCATCGACGGGCGGCGGCGACGGCGCCGCCGACCGGACTCTTGTTCGAGAGGCGCTTCCCCCTGGGAGCCATTTTGCGGCCCGCCTTGGCCGGTACTTTTTCTTGCCCTGTGTGGCTTAGGACGATGAGGTACCTCCGCTAAGTGGGCTCCGCCCGCTTGGCCCAGATTTGCGCGCTCTGAAGCCATCGAGGGCACGTGCAACCCACTTCTAAGCTGGGTGAGGCTAGATAGAATCCACCTTAGCATTCCCTTGTATCACCCTATCCTCTTAGCACTCCCCGCTGCGATCCTAGTAGGCCTCCCAGATGCGGCCCGAGCAGATGGGGTCGGAGGATCGCGCCGCATCGCCGATGCATCGCCGATGCGGGCTCGATGCAGTGCCCGATTTGCTTGAGGTCGCCTATGCATCAGCCGGGCGCGGGATTCGACGCAGACCAAATGCGGACGGTGATGTTCAGCCACCCTAGAGCTCAAGAGTTGTAGCAACTCTTACTCGGGATCCCAACGGATCGTGGGAGCAAAACCTGAACGACCCCGCACGACCTGAAACGGGGGAAAAGGGCTGGAGGGCAGAGGAACACAAAATACAGACTTCAAAGAGAGGGCGCAGGAGAGGAGCTCCAGAGACGACCCCCAGAACGGTGAGAACAACGCCGTCGCTTTGGCTCGCCCGCACACCGACCAGCCCCACCAAACAATGTTCTAAGAACTTGTTGTGGTTCCCACGAAATGTTCTTAGAACATTTCTGGCTGGGACTGTCTTGTTTTAACACAAATCGGGTTCATGTTCTAAGAACATTGTTTTTGTTCTTCGAACATTATTTTGGGTTCTGAGAACATTTCGTGGTATGACTATAGGAATGCCGGGACGGTCGGTCCCTGCTCAACTTGAGGAAATTCTCCAGTTCGTCACCCCCCACCGCCCCCGAGCAGACCCAGAGACCAGCTTCCCGAGGCTCCTCCTCCTCCTCCTCCTCCTCCTCCTCCTCCTCCTCCTCCTCCTCCTCCTCCTCCTCCTCCTCCTCCTCCCTCCTCCTCCTCCTCCTCCTCCCCTCCTCCCTCCTCCTCCTCCCTCCTCCTCCTCCCTCTCCTCCTCCTCCTCCTCCTCCTCCTCCTCCTCCTCCTCCTCCTCCTCCTCCTCCTCCTCCTCCTCGGGGGGTCGATCGTCAGAGTAGGAAAAAGTACCCCTACCTCTACCCTTCGCTCGTTTTCCCCTTTTTGGGCCTCCTGGGCGGGCCTCGTCGCCACCGCTGGATTCGCTTCGAAATCCTGGTCCGAGCGTACCCCAGGAGAGGTCTGGGGAGTTGCGGTATCGGTACCTTTTGGTTTTCCCAGATCGAGGGAGGAAGCACGGGGGCCGTCGGTATAGTTTCACCGACCCTGATTCGGCGGCGAGCGAGGAGGGGGACGCGAGGAGGATGAGGCTTTCTCAGAGTGGCGGCGGGACTTCTCAGAAGCCCTCGCGCCTTCTGAGAAGTGTTCTGTGTCTGCGAGGAAGGCTTCGAAAACTTCTCAGAAGGCCGGGGACTTCTGAGCCTTCTGATAACGCCCGCCCCTTCTCACTTCCCCCCGGTCTCGCCGCCGAGTCCAGACCCCACCATCTCACCATCCCAGTTGGGGATACAGTCGGGCTGTTGAATCAAGGAACGCTGAATCAGGAACGAACCCCCATTTGGGGCACCGGAAGTGCCTGGGTGCCCGAGGAAGGCTGGATGAACAACCACAGAAGGACCAACGAAAGAGCAGGCCCTTCCAACTCCAAAGCGGTCTTTATTCTAAACGCTTCGCGTATCCCCACCAGTCCGTTCAGAAATGAGTCCCAGGGGAGTGGAGGTGATGAGGGAAGCGGGGCAGCATGCAGAAGAACAAAGGGCGGGGTAAGCCGCCATATACCCCAAGAGGGGGAGGATGTAGGAGGAGTCGTCGTCGTCGGAGTAGGAGGAGGAAGAGGAGGAGCAGAAGGAGGAGCAGGAGGAGGAGGGGGAGGAGGAGGGGGAGGAGGAGGAGGAGGAAGATGAGGAGGAGGAGAACGTGGAGGACGAGAAGGAGGAGAAGGAGGAGGAGGAGGAGGGGGAGGAGGGAGGAGGAGGAGAGGGAGGGGGAGGAGGAGGGAGGAGGAAGAAAAAGAGGAGGAGGAGGAGGAGGAGGACAATGGCGAGCTTGGGGGCCTCTTGGCGGTCCTGGGGGCCTCTTGCGTATCTCGGGGAGCCTGTTGAGGCCTCTTGGGGGTCTCTTGGGAGCCTCTTGGAGGCCTCTGGGGCGCCTCTTGGGGCCTCTTGGGGCCCTCTTGTGGCGCTCTTGGGGCGCTCTGGGGAGCCTTCGGAGCGCTCTTGGGGCCATGTTGGAGGAGATCTATCAAAGAAGGGGGGGGGATTTGCGTTGCCCTTCTAGAGTGCCTCTCGGGCCCCCAAAGAGGCCAAAATCCTTCCAACACCTAGGGAAATCAATGTTGTTTTGCTTTCCCGCCTTTTCGCTCTTGGAGCCGCCTTGGGCCATCTTGGACGCCCCAACGACCCGCGGAACCCCCCGTCCAGGTCCAGGGGAGGGGGTAGGGGGAGGGGTCAATTTACCCCCTCCCCGCCCGCAAGCCGTGTCGCTCACTCCCACCCGCCCTCCCAACACATACGTAGCACCCGAGTCTGGCCCGAGCCTCAGCATATTCAGCAGTCGTCTTTGGATGGGCAGCTACTGGGGGCCAATCCGCCGCCGCCGCCGCCTCCGCCGCCGCAGCCGCAGCCGCAGCCGCCGCCGCCGCCGCCGCCGCCCGCCGCCCGCCACCGCTGCCGCCGCCGCCTGTCGCCGCCGTTTGCCGCCGCCGCCCGCCGCCGCCGCCGCCCGCCACCGCCGCCGCCCGCCGCCGCCGCCGCCGCCCCCCCGCTGCCAAACCGCCGCGCCGCCGCAGCCGCTGCCGCCACCGCCGCCGCCGCCGCCGCCGCCGCCGCCCCCGCCGCCGCCGCCGCCCCCGCCGCCGCCGCCGCCGCAGCCGCCGCCACCGCCGCCGCAGCCGCCGCAGCCGCCGCCGCCGCCAAGTGTACTTTGTATTGTTTTTTGACAGGGATGGTGGGTGGCGGGGGGCGCATCGGGTTGGCTGCGCATGTTCCGAATTTGGAGGCCGAGTGTGTTTTGTATTGGTTTTTACAAGGGATGGTGGGGGGGTGTCGGCATGGACCCTGGTTGGCCCCCAGTCGCCTGGGAGAGGGGGTGTTTAGTAATAGGGAACAGTGATAAACCCCTCCCCGAAGGGGAAGAAGGGGATTGGAAGAGGAAGCTCTCTAGACCACCGACGCCCAGAGGGCTGGTGGGATTTCAGCGTCGTGGTTGCACTTCGAAACACGGAGGAAGCGGGCTGTATACCCATACCAGGGGGGTAAAACAGGCCAGGGGGGGGCCCGGCCACGCCGTCGGGGCTCGAGGTCGGACAAACGATGTTCAGGCCATGATCAAGATGTCGTGCTGCGATATGTCGATGCCGATCTTGTGTATGGTCCGTGTCGGCCGACGCCGATTCGCGAGGACTATCCACGAATTGGCGCTGACAAAGGTCGACGGTGACCAAGATCGACGCGACGCTTCCGCGTTCAGTTTGGGTCATGGTCCCCGTCTTCTCGGGGTGGGGGCAGACCTCCTAATTACCCTGACATGTTGATTTGCGATTTGGCCGCTGTCGGTTCGCGAGAGGGCGTCGCGGCCGTCATTTTACGGGCAGAGGTCCGTTGGTTTCAGTCCCCGGCCGTTGCCACCAAAGGGAGGTTTACTAAAGGGAGGTTTGTCCACCGCCGATTTCCCCCCCCCCCCCCCTCCAATCGACATTCGGGGAACTCGGCAAGCGGCGGATGTGATAATTTTCGGGGCCCGCGGGGGCAAAATACATAATGTTCACGGCCCGCAGGGGGGCCCACAGGACGTCGGCCCCCCAGGCAGCAGACTCAGAAGCCTAGCGTTAAGTCGGGCCTGGCCCTCTACAGGGAGAGTGTTCAAAAATAACCAAGGAAATATTCTGGGGACCATGTTGATGGTATTTCTGCATACTTCTTAAGTGGGGTTCTTGTTTTCTCTGGACGCCCCGCGCAGGAACCTCCTCACCTCACCCCCTCTCCTCTTCTGCCTTCGTGCGCTCACTCACTCACTCACTAGCTCACTCACTCACTCACTCACACGCTCATGCACTCACATATGATGATGATGGTGATGAGTGCGCGCGTGAGGGAGTGAGATGATCATCATCATCACCAGTCAGTCAGTCAGTCACTCACTCACTCACTCACTCGCCTTGGGCCTCGTCTGTGAGTGAATTGCGAGGCCGTCTCAAGCGGGAGCCCCCTCCCTATTGGGCCCGCGGATCATGTTACTAATCCGAGGAAGTCTCAAGCGGGAGCCCCCTCCCTATAGGGGCCCGCGGATCATGTTACTAATCCGAGCGGGTCATCAAATTCCTGTAACTGTCGCCATTTGTGGGCTCGCGCTGCCAGAACGCCATTCCCAGGCCACATTTATGGGGCCCGCGGATCATGTTACTAATCCGAGAAAGTCTCAAGCGGGAGCCCCCTCCCTATGGGGCCCGCGGATCATGTTTCTAATCCGAGCGGGTCATCAAATTCCTGTAATTGTCGCCGCTTTTGGGCTCTCGCGCTGCCAGAACGCCATTCCCAGGCCACATTTATGTGGCCCGCGGATCATGTTACTAATCCGAAGAATTCTCAAGCGGGAGCCCCTCTCCCTATGGGGCCCGCGGATCATGTTACTAATCCGAGCGGGTCATCAAATTCCTCTAATTGTCGCCACTGTTGGGCTCTCGCGCTGCCAGAACGCCATTCCCAGGCCACATTTTGACTGCCTGGAGCCAACTGTAGGCCACTTCGTGATTTTCGTGCTCCCAGAACACAATTCCGGGGCCACATTTTGAATGCCCGGAGCCAGCTGTAGGCCACTGCGTGTTCTTCGTGTTCCCAGAACACCACTTCCGGGCCACATTCTGAATGTCCGGAGCCAGCTGTACGCCATTTTGTGTTCGTCGTGTTCCCAGAGCGTTATTCCAGGCACGTATCCACTGGGACGCACCCTTGTGCGCTTCCTTTGGGTCGCAAGGAAAGGCGAGGAGGTGGCGGGGCGCGAAAAAAACATGAGGGCGAGGTCGGGGGCAACGTAGGGAGCGGGGGGAGGCTCGCGCCAGGGCGAGAAGAAATACACGCAGAAGAGACAGCCAGGACGCCTCACCAACCACGAGGACGACGGTGAGGGTTTTTTTCCAGAGTCGCCCAGAGGATTCTCATGCGGAGTCGTTCCGTCTGAGTAATTTTTATGTTTCGTCCCAAATCCCCTTGTATGGGGGACAGGCCCGACCTAACCCTAGCTGCTGCGTGATAGGCACCAGACTTAGGGCTTGCCCAGCTGCTTCTGAGACCACAAGTTAAGACTCCAGCACGCGTGCAGCAACAGTTTGCCACCGCCTACCCCGACATCCGCTCTTTTTGGTAGTGTGCATATGCTTGAGTTTGCAAGCGCTTCCAAATTAACTTGCTCGATGTTTCCAACTAAGACCTTTGAGAAAGTGCCTAATCTCGCCGACACAACGACCCATCCCCAGGACCAGTGTTTCATCCTGGGCAGTTTGTGAGGGTCCAGGGGTTTGGCGAGGCCCCCCGGAGGCCGAAAATGTCGGACGGGTAGTAACGGGTGGTGACTTAAGCGGGGGGCGAAGACAAGGGCCTTACAGGGTCCTGAAGGGCCCCTTTGGGGCCCTTGCTGGCGCCAATAGGGGCCTTCAAGGGCCCCTTGAGGGCCCTTTTCTTCACCCACCTGTTGGTTTGGGTCACCCCCCAGTACCCCCCCACCCGAAAATCGCAAAAGAGATCCCGCCAGGACTTTCGCATTACCCCCCAGGGGGTCTGGGAGCGCCGTCGTGTCGCGGCCCCTTGCCGCACGCCGACCGGCGCGCCGCGGCCTGGCGCCCCCCTCGGCGCCTGCGTAGGGTACGGTCGGTCACGCCAGGGTGTGGCTTGCGATCTGCGTCGCTCGCCGGGGGGGGGGGGCAGCCCTGACCTTCCAGGAGGGCTCAAGAAGAGCACCAGGACCTCGGCACCTGAATTCTCGTCGAGGCTTTCGGGGGCCCAAGATCGGTCTGCAGGTCTGGAGGGCTGATTTTGCCCCACCCTGGAAGGTCAGGGAAAGAGGGGGAGGAGGAGGAGGAGGAGGAGGAGGAGGAGGAGGAGGAGGAGGAGGAGGAGGAGGAGGAGGAGGAGGAGGAGCAGGAGCAGGAGCAGGAGGCAGGAGGGAGGAGGAGGAGGAGGAGGAGGAGGAGGAGGGGGAGGGGGGCGGTCACTGCGGGGACGTCCGCGCAGCTCTGCCCGCCCCCGCGGCCCTCCTTCCTTTACCGCCCCGCGGCTCGCCCCCGCCCCGGGGCCGCGGCCCTCCGCGGCCCTCGGCCGCCGCTCCCATCGTCGGGGGCAGCAACTGCGGGGGGGGCGGTCCTCCTCCTCCTCCTCCTCCTCCTCCTCCTCCTCCTCCTCCTCCTCCTCCTCCTCCTCCTGGATATCGCGGCGGGAGCACTGATGTCTCCCCAGACTTCATGGGGGGCGGCGACTACGGGGGGGGTGGAAGCCTAGGATCACCAGCCTCGAACTTATCCCTATCCCTACGATTGACGCGCCAAACGGCGATGACAGTCTCAGGGATTTGCCCTGAAAAACTGAGGGAATCCCTGAGATTGGGATTGGCATCGTGACGAGGAGATGCCCAGCACAGGGATAGAGGGCTATGTTCCAGGCTGGCAATAGGAGGATGTGGATATCATGGCGGGAGCAATGATCTCTCCCCAGACTTCGCGGCGCATCTGATCATTTCCATGCGCCCCTGGCCCCCCCCCCCCCCCTGGGGTCGCCCGCATGCCGCCGGCCCTGATCTGCGCTCCCCCCCCTGGGCGCCCCCGGGCTGGGGCTCGGGAGGCGCCACGGTGCCATCGTCGGGGCGCGGCGGAGGGTCATGTCGAGGTCCTCGCCCGCCCCCCAGGGTGCGGGTTGCAAGCCACACTCGCTCCTTGCAGACCGCACCGTTCGGAGTCGCCGCTGAGTGCGATGCTGCGCCATCAGAGTTTTCGAGCGGATGCCGTGCCGGATTGGATCTGGGCTGTGGGGGGATGCGAGCAAGCATGGGGCTCGGCTGCAGTAGAGAAGTCGGTGATGCCGTGGAAGCCCCTGCCAAGGAGCACCCTGCTTGCCTTCAGGATGCCCCGGGCTTCTTTGGTGTCGATGGTTCTGGTGTGGAAGGCGTGGCGTTCCCACACCAAACATCAATGGACTTCCTGGGGCCTCGGGGTCGGCTCTCTTGTGAAAGGCTTCTTGTGGTCGAGCTCCTATTGTATACATATATATATACACATACGAGACGTGAAAACGACCACAGCCACTGCTTTTCTTTTGTTGCCGCCTTCCAGCCAGCAGAAACAAAGCAGTGGCTGTGGTCAATTTCGTTAAGCTTGGCACCAGGGAAATGACCACAACCACTGCTTCTTTTTCGGCTGGCTGGAAGGCGGCAACAAACAAGAAGCAGTGGCTGTGGTCATGTTCCCGTCCCGCAGTATAGAGAAGTCGGTGATATGGCATTCCACTTCATGGTCGCTGCGCGCGGATTTCTTGGATCCGCGCTGGGCCCCCTCGGCGGCACCTCCCTTGTGCCGCCCTTGCGCCGCCCTTGGCGCGCTTCGCGCGCCAGGGAGGGGGGTCCAGCGCGGATCCGAGAAATCCGCGCGGAGTGCCAAAAGTTTGTGTTTACGCCGTCGTTCCTTCCATGGTCGGGACGTTGGCCACTCTCGCTGGCCGCGCCCCGTTCGAACAGCTTCGAAGCAGCCTCCCAAGGCCCTTGCATCCTCATCGTGCCTCTTTCTGACAGGGGCAGACTGCAGCGCGTTCGACCTCACGGTCGAGGCGTTGGCAGAGCGCCCGCCTCCCCGCCGAGCGAGGCGCTCCTGCGGGTGCCTGGGGTGGCCGAGCGGCTGCGGGACCCGGCGGGCGGCGCGGGGGCGGCGGCGGCGGGCGCGCCCGGGGCGCGGGGGCGCGCCGGCGGCCGCGGGCGCCAGGCGGCGGGCTGCCTCCGCTGATGGGCAGATGTCCCACCACCGCTGCCACAGGTAGGACGGTGGAGAAGGGAGGATGGGGAGCTCCTTCTCCCCCTCTCCCATCCCCCTCCTCCTCCTCCTCCTCCCTCGTCCTCCACCTCCTTCTCCTCCTCCTCCTCCTCCTCCTCCTCCTCCTCCTCCTCCTCCTCCTCCTCCTCCTCCTCGCCTCCTCCTCCTCCTCCTCCTCCTCCTCCTCCTCCTCCTCCTCTCCCTCCTCCTCCTCCCCCTCGCCTCCTCCTCCTCCTCCTCCTCCTCCTCCTCCGCCCTCGCCTCCTCCTCCTCCTCCTCCTCCCTCGCCTACCTATGGCAGCGGTGGCGGAAAATCGGCGCGTCATCCGCCTCGTCGCGGAGGCCCAGAGGTCGACGCCAACATTGAAGCACAAGCATAAACTATTGGCGGTCCGCGCGGATCTCTTGGGATCTGCCCTGGAGCGCCCTGGCGCGCTCCGCGCGCCGGGGGTGGTGGTCAGCTCAGATCCAAGAACTCCGCACGGACCGCCAAAAGCTCATTGTTGTGTCGTTTCTGAGTCCTCTACTGCACCTATCTATATCGGCGGTGTGCCTCCACCGGGGCAACCTGCTCCCGATCTCGGTGGTGGTGGGCTACTCTCCGGGCTTCCCAGGTGGCCGAAAGATCACCACCAGCACCACAAACGGGGCCTATTCCCTCCCGGTGGACGCACCCCCCTGTTTTGGTGCTGGTGCCCATTTCCAGGCCTCCGCCTCGTCGTCCTCCTCCGCCGGGGCTCTGCAGAGTCTGAGGCGGCCAGCAGAAAGGGGGGGCAGGCTCGAGGTTCTGGGCTCGAGAAGGCCGTTTGCCGCTTTCGGCCTTTGGGGGGCTGTTTCGGAGCCCTGATTTGTGCCAAAGGGGTCCAGGTAGAAAAACCACACCGGAGGGACCGCAGGCGGGGCCCATTTCGACTCCTCCGACTCGAATCGATTCGAGGTCGATCCGACTTCGGAATCCGATCCGGTCCAACCTTCGGCTCCGATTTGGACTTCGATCTCTCCACGGAAGCTGTACTGTAGCTTGCCGGGTTCCGCCGATTCAACTTCTCCTGGTATGTCTGCCGATGTCCGCCGAGCCGATTCGTTTCGATCGCCGATCCCACCTGCCGATTCGAGCCTGGGCTATCTTGGCCAGGCGGCCGGCTCTCTCTCTCCGTCTCGTCGTCCGCCTCCGCGGGGGCCCAGTGGAGTCCAGCAAGGCATGTGGGCGCATTCGGCAGTAGGCCACGGGAGTTTTGTAAATACACTTTAGGCGATACTTAAGAAAACTTAAGTTTTCGGCCATAGTCTCGATTATTCTTAACGTCTCAATGTAAATCTTAAGATTTGAATGGAAATGTTGGGTTTTTATTCAAGTTCTGAGACTATGAATTTCTTAACCCATGATTTCTTAAGCATTTCGCAGGGTGTACTTTCGTGATTCCGCCTCTGGGATAAGACTGGCGTCGATCAACGTCTGGGAGCCTATGAGAGAGCGCCGATGGGGCGTCGGTTTGGCGTCGATCAGCGTCGGTGCGCCCCTTCGCAAGAGCCAAGAAGGTGGTATGGGAGGCTCCCGTGAGTTGCCACCGAAGATGCGCACCCGACTTGTCTGGCGGATGCTCTGGGTGGGGGGGGCCTGTGCTCAGGGGATTAGATCCGCACGCTAAAATCACTCTTGCCTGGGCTCACTCTTGCGTGTAGCCGAGTTCTTCGGGGAACACATATTTTGGGGGCCGAAATGGGTACGGAAACAGTGGGTAAATACAGCGTCCAAGAACAGTTCTTGCGCACTCTGGGCAGGATTTGCCGTCGGCGTCGCCGCGGCCGTGGGCCGTCTGAGGCACAAATGTGCCTGCCCAACCGCGGCCGCGGTCGATTTGGGACGCCATTTGTCAGGAGAGGAAAAAACACACAGACACAATTAATCGTCGGGTCCCAGGAAAATATGGGAAAATATGGGAATTGGGGGGGAAGACAAAAACCCAGAAAATATGGGGAATAGTTTTATTTGTGTGTATTTATTTGTGTGTCCCAATTTCCCTTTAATTTGTTATTGGACATCGTCCCCATTTTTGTGTACACATTTCGGGCGTCCAAACATATTACAAACAGACATACGTTCCGGAGGTCCGCGCGGATTTCTTGGATCTGCGCCAGCGCCGCCCCCGGCACGTTCCTCACCGCCCACCAAACCACCCCAACCCAACCCGAAGGCTCAGATTTACCCTCGATTTCCAGTGGGGGGGGTCGGGAAACATAGAAAAAACACATGTGGAACCCTTACCCCCCCCAACCCGAAATTCCAGTCTTCGGGTTGGGTTGGGGTGGTCTGGTAGGTAGTCAGTTCCGCGCGCCACGGAGGGCGGTCCAGCGTAAAGTCGGGCCGAGAAGACCCGCGGAGGCCCCCCCCGAAAAGGCGGCAGCACCACTCAGAAGCCGCCGAAGGACCTTCGAGCCTCGAAGCTCGAGGGCCGACCTCGGCAGCCCCCCTGTGTTTCACCACCCACCAAACCACCCCAACCCAACCCGAAGGCTCAGATTTACCCTCGAT
>CAUYUJ010016407.1:203368-220868 GCA_963575745.1 Prorocentrum cordatum | reverse complement strand
GCGACAGTTTCACAGATCGCAGCCCCCCCATGGATGGCGAGGTTTAATTTGGGTCTGCCCGTGGCGTCACTGCGCCGGGCCCCCCAGCAGGCCTCGAAAGTGGCGACACTTTCACAGATCGCAGCCCCCCGCAGGCAAGACAGGAGGAGGCAAGAGGGAGGCGGGACGGGAAGCGGGAAGGAGGAAAGGAGGAAGTGGAGACCACACTGCTCTATTCAAAACGAATACCCAACCAAGGAGGGTTGGGAACAACATCGGAGGGTTGGGTCCCTCCACCCCCTCTTGCACCTGCCTTTTTCCCCCCTAATGCAGCCCTCCCCCTTGCGGGGTCGCGCGCGGAGGAGGGGAGAAGGAGAAGGAGGAGGAGGAGGAGGAGGAGGAGGAGGAGGTGGGTGTGAGGGACCAGAGGCGGTGAAGGATGACGAGGCGGAAGAGGAGGACCTCTTCCTCCTCCCCCACCTCTTTAATCGAGGTCCTCCTCGGCCTCATCCCTCTCATCAGCATCCAGCTCATTATCATCCTCCTCATCACCCTCCTTCCTCTTCCAGGTCCTCTGCGCTCCTCGACGGCATCGTCCCATTCCTTCTCGCTCCTCCGTGCTGTCCGTGCTCCCTCATCTCCCTCAACCTCCTCCTCCTCTCCCTCCTCCCTGCTGTCACAGCTCCTGCGTCTTCCTATTCCTCCCGCTCACCATCTTCGTCCTCATCATCATCATCATCATCATCAGCAGCAGCAGCATCACCAGCACCAGCACCATCACCATCAGCATCATCATCATATTCATACTAAAAACAATCATCACCAGCATCGTCGTCATCATCAACATCATCATCACCATCCGCATCCACCTCATCCTCATCATCAGCAGCAGCATCATCAGTAGGGTCACAGTATCCATATGCATCTTCATACTCAGCATCAGCATCGTCATCATAATCATCATCAGCATCATCATCATCATCATCATCATCATCATCATTACCAGACTCAGCATCACAACCAGCATCCTCACCATCATCACATTCCTCCACATCCGCATCAACGTTGTCCTCTTCCTTCCCCCTCCATCCCCCCCTCGTCCGCCTCCTCCTCCTGTTCCTCCTTTTGGATGCCTGCCGGATGCCTGATGCCGGGGAAGGCTTGGAGAACGTCTCGGGAGGCCACGCCGACATTCGCGCGCAAGCTCCCCACCGAAGGTCGCGCGCCAGCGCCCTCCTCTCCGGGGCAGCGTGCCGCTCGGGTCGCCCGCGTAAGCCACCGCGCAAGCTCGCCACGTCATCTCGCGCAGGACCCGTTTTCGGATCCCCGCTCCAGGAGGCACCCCGGAGTGCAGAGGCCCCCGGTGTGCAAAAGCCCTTCCCGAGGAGGGCCCCGCCCCCCCCCCCCCCCCCATTGGGCCGCGCACGTTCCGCCGGCCATGACTTGCGCCCTCCCTCTTGGACGCCCCCCTCTCGGCCGCCCCCGACGGGGGGGCCCCCGATTTGGGGCCGAGGGATCGGCCAGGCCGGCATCGGCGTCGCAATGGTATCCCCACCAGCCCATCGAGAGACGGTTCCCCTGCACAAGGGATGGGGGGAGCCACTTCGGACCCCTCCCGCGTGCGGGCCCCAAATGCGGAGAGGGGGGGGCGCGCGACTCTCTCCCCGGCCGCCTTCGGGGGGTCCCAGGGCCCCTTTTCTGGAAGGGGGAGGGGGGGGATGAGAATGGGGAGGGCCTTGGCCGCTGACCCTGCGAGGAGGAGGAGGGCAGAGGTAGAGCGGCCAGCCCGTTTCGCCTGCGAAGAGGAGGAGGGGGGAGCAGGAGAGGATTGGCAGCATGTTGGAGATGGTGGAAACGTAACTGAAGCATTCGGAAGCAAGTGGAGCACATGATCAAGGCGAACAACATGTTGATGCAATCGTAACGCGAGCATGTTGCATCGTGGAAGCATTGGGGCATGGAATGATAATACTGAACAGAACGAAACCATCGGACACGCGGTAACGTTGACGCACTTACACCATAAACCATAACACAGCCTCCCTACAGCTTCACTACTGGCGCACTACGCCACCCTCATATGGGTAACATATCAGTGAAGGGTACCCTATAGCCCCCAGCGTTATAGGCATCCGATCCTATCATGGAGGCGTTTCGACTATACGACCACCGCTGAAGATCTATAGACCGTGAATGCATCGAAGTTGAAGGGAGGGCGAGGACAGCGAAGAGAGGGGAGAGGATGGGACAGCCGCGAGGGAAGGGGAGAGGGGGGGGGGCTCTCCCCCACATCCCTCCTTCCCTCTTGCTCCCCCCCCCTTCCCCTCCCCTGCCCAACCCCTCCCCTCCCTTCCCTCCATTCCCCTCCCCCCCCGTCCCTCCCCCTCCCCCCCCATCACCTCCCTCCCCTGCCCTCCCCTCACCTCCCTTCCCTCCATTCCCCTCCCTTCCCTTCCCCTCCCCTCCCCTCCCTCCCCTCCCCTCCCCTCCCCATCCCCAGCTGCCCGCGGCCGACGAGACACCCCGAGCGCGGGGCGGCAGCAAAGAGACGCGCGAGGGGGCGGCCCGCAGCTCTGCCCGCCCCCGCCGCCCCGTCCCTCCCCGCCGCCCCGCCGCCGCTCCCGCCCCATCGGCCACTGGCCTCCGCTCCCCTCGGGTGCGGCAGAGATCGGGATCCGGCCCTGGCATGTGTGAGAGTGTGTGTGAGACTGTGTGTGAATGTGTGTGTGAATGTGTGTGAATGTGTGTGAATGTGTGTGTGTGTGTGTCTGTGTCTGTGTCTGTGTCTGTGTCTGTGTCCGTGTCTGTGTCTGTGGGTGTGTCTGTGTGTGAGTCCGATGGGCTTTTGCACCGGACCGCCCAAAACAGATGCCTCCTAGCCGCCAGCAGCTCCCGACAGTTGCCGACAGGTGGGGGCATGCGGGGGCACCTGTTTGCGGCAGGTCAGTGCACCAGCGGATCGAAATCGTGCCCAACCTTCAGGTTCACCCCTCCCTTTTGGTGGATCCCGAAAAGGAGGGAGAAGGTAACTAACGGGGTTGGATATCATGGCGTGGGCCATGATATTTCTTCAGAAGTCATGGCGCCTCTTCTTATTTCGTTACGACCCGCGCACATGCCGCCGGCCATGAATCGCGCCCCCCCCTCTTGGACGCCACCCTCTTGGTCGCCCCCAATGACCGGGGGGCCCTGGACTCGTCGAGAATACGGTCGGACCGAGGTAGTCAGAAGATCGAGGTCGGTTCAGGGAGGAAACCTTGGTGTTCTTCGTGTCTGCTGGGTGTTCTTGTGCATACTGGGGCGGTACCCTTGGAAGTTCTGTTTGGTTTGGCCGGCGAAAAGTCTCGTGTTCTTGAGGGACGGTCTTCTGGCCTAGGTCCAGTCGTAAAAGCCCCCCTAATTCGAAGAACGCGATGAAGACGTGGCCTGACTGCGGTCTCAGTCTCCGCATTCGGGATCAGAAGTCTGTGTGGTGTGCTACCCCTACCGTGTTTGGCACCTCAAGCCCCCTCCCAAAAAAGGCTGGGGGCACTTTCACTGCTCATAGTGGACGGTGCGGTGCGCTTGCCGGCCCGTGTGCTGGTGGTGCGCACACGGGGCACGCGCGAGGGCGGCGGCCTCCAAAGAAGGCAGCGGGGATCCAGGTTTTTGTCCGAGTTCTCGTCGGTTCCCTTCGCAGGCGATTTCTCTCCCCCAATCCCCGACTTCCGCCAGAAAAGTTTGGTCGTTCAGAAAAGGGGAGGAATCTTGGGATACATCCCGAGGGGGCTATTCGGACGCACCCCTGTCGAGGATGGACGCCCCCCCCTCGTATATCCCAGGGTTGGGCCCCAAATTGTTGATCCTCTCGAAAACCTCACGGATGTTCCTGCCGCGGGATCCGTTCCAGCAGCTGGCGCCCCGCCGAGAGCGTCTTCCGGGGGGTGCCCAGCTCGCCCCTGAGCGGCCGTGGGAGACCCCGAGCCACGGCCACTGGAAGCCAAGCATGCGGAGGAGGGCTGGTGCGGTGAGTCGGTGGGGATGCGGGGGCACCGCACGTCACCACCCACCAAACCACCCCAACCCAACCCGAAGGCTCAGATTTGCCCTCCATTTCCAGTGGGGGGGGGTCGCAGAACATCGAAAAAACACGTATGGAACCCTTACCCCCCCCAACCCGAAATTCGGGCCTTCGGGTAGGGTTGGGGTGGTCTGGTAGGTAGTCAGCACGGTTTGGCACTCGGGTCGTTCTCCGAGGGTGCCTCGTGCGATGGGGGCCTCCAGGGTGCCAACAAAAAACCGTGAGGCGATGGACCGAGCGGCGAGGCCTCTGCACGTCGAGGGGTCGCCGCACAGTCTGTCGTTGCACCTTCTTTGGGTCACTGCGTGTAGTCTTGAGGTTCCATGTTCCCATCTATTTCAGGCGCCTTCCTACTGCAACCATCGAGCGTGCTGGTCCTTATCTTTCCTCTCCAGGGGGGCAGGGCAGAAAGCCGATTTACCTTAGCCGTATTCCTACATCATGTCTCTACCACCTTGTTTTTCTGACCGACGGGTAGACATCGAATAAACGGAGAACAATCCACGAAGGCATAAGCATGTTCGACTACGCACTTCGAAGACACATGTGAATGACATGAATTTTAGAATCGCAAGTATTTGACCAGGAAAACGTGATACTCGAATTTTCCAGATTTCGGGCTTGCCGATTTTTGATTGACGGGCCCGTCCTGAATTTTGACGGTCCAGTGTTCCTGGGATGATCGCAGCGGGAGTTCTTGTGAGATTTCAGATTGGGTCTCGTACTCTTCTTGACCGCCCCGCCAGGCCAACCCAAGCCCCCCGAACCCGTGCATTACGTTTGCCCGATCTTCCTTCGAGGACGACACAATGCGACATACAGTCGGGCTGCTGAAAGAAGGAACGATACACAAGGAACGAGGCCCCGTGTTGGCCCCGCAAGCGCCTGCGTGCACGAGGAAGTCTATAGAGGAACACCCATAAAAAAAAACCTAAAAAACATCCAGCCCCTTTCTTACGCAAACTGTTCCTTATTGCGAAGGCCTTACAGTCAGTGCTGCCGACCCTGAACGGCGACAACGACGACGACGAGCGCTCCCGGGGGCCTCTTCGGGGTAGTTTGGGGGCCTCTTGGGAAGCTCGGGGGGGCCGCTTGGACGCCTCGTGCGGGCCTCTTGGGGTCTCGGGGGGTCTCTTGGGGGCTTCTCGGGGCCTCTTGCGGCGCTTCTTGGGGACATCTGGGGGCCCCCTGAGAGCTTCTCGGGCCGAGGGCTCGAAATGTCAGCTCGGGTCCTACGCAAACTGCCCCTTCGCTCAGCGCCTTGGCTGTGCCTGCACACCGCCTGCCGGAGATCCGCGCGGACCTCTCGGCGCGGCGCCCGGCCCCCTTGGCGAGCGAGAAGCGCCCTCCGGCGCCGCCCCGGGCGCGCTGCGCGCTCCGGAGAGGATCGGGTCGGGCGAAAGGGGGGGATTGGGAAAGGGGGGGTTACGAAATCTGCTGCATGCAGCTGGTTTCGGCCTCACCGAGGGGCCCATTCCTCGATACATGGCCGCCTCCGGCGCCGGGAGGCGCCGGGGAAATCAGCTACGTGAGCTGATTCTCAAACCCCCCCTTTGCTATCCCCCCCTTTCGCCCGACCCGAGAGGAGGGGGGGCCCAGCGCAGGCCCAAGAAATAGTTCCCGGCATCGCTCGGGCGTGTGCATTATTTTTCGGGGGTGGACAGAACCCCCAGCAGCGACACGTCGATGAGCGACTTGTCCGTGCTCGGTTCTCTCGAGGGCGCCGTGGCCGTGATTTTCCAGGCCTGCGCCCGCCAGGTCGTTTTCACGAAATCACGTTTTGCTAAGGGGGGGTCTGTCCATCCCCGAGAAATATCCTGGCATCGCTCGGATGTGTGCATTTTTCCTTCGGCGAGGACCATCGAGGAGCATCCTTGATCCTTTGAGGAAAACAATCCACGCACGAGACCGACAAAAGCACAGGGAATGGACGTCCGAGCGATGGCGAGCGTATGTTTGCAAGGTGTGACCCCCTAGTTCTTATTTCGGCGGCGAGCGAGGGGGGCAGGTGAGAAGGGGCGGGCCTTCTCAGAAGCCTCGGAAGTTTCCTGGCTTTCCGAGAAGTTGTTTGAGCCTTCCCTGGAGACAGAAACTACCTCTCAGAAGGCGCGAAGGTTTCTTAGAAGTCTTGCCGCCTTCTGAGAAGACCTTCTCCTTCTCACTTCCCCCCCCCGCTCGCCGCCAATTTATGATGTTCCAACCTACTTCAGCCTTGAGTACCAGAAAGAATGTCGACCGCCACGGAAGTACCAAAACTAGAGGATTGTCACGTGTCGGGCCTTGGGGGTCGATATTCGTTCGACATTTTGCTTGCGCGTCGGGCTGGCATTGTTTCGATATTATTCTGGTTGCTCAAACTCATTTCTGGGATGCGGTTTTGAAGTACGATGGGAACGACATAGCCCCAGTTGTGTCGGTGTTCTTTCCTGTAGGCCCTTCCCGTTGTGGCCGCCTCGCCCGCGCTGCCCACGTCGCGTTCGAGCCCCCTGTCGGCAGTGAAGCTGGACTACACGTACACCGACGAGGATTTGGCCTTCCTCGCCGCGTACGACACCGACTCATTCAACAGGCGAGGGGCCATGCCCCGAACAGTTCACCACCCCGCGAGTGCTTGAGCACGTTTTGACGTGACTCTGGAGGTGAATCCGGCCATGGCGAGGGGAGCCACCTGGGACAAGCCCGCAAAGAGTGCGGACATGTCAGCATCGTTTGTTCCCCGTCCACCCTGTCCTCAACAGGCGAGCGACGCAGAAACACGGGGTCGTCTTCGCCGACATTGGCCCACAATCGGCGGCGAGCGAGGGGGGGAAAGTGAGAAGGAGAAGGCCTTCTCGGAAGGCGGCGGGACTTCGCAGAAGCCATCGCGCCTTCGGAGAAGCTGTTCTGCGCCTCCGGGGACCGCTCGGGACGCGTCCCGGCAGGCTGGGGCAGTTACCTCCGAGCCTTCTGAGAAGGCCCGTCCCCTTTCCTCTTCCCCCCTGGGCTCGCCGCCGACTATGGGGCCGCTTCTTGTTCGTCGCCCAGGTGGGAGGCCACGCAGAGAAAAATAGAGAACAATATCAAAAACAAAAAAAACAAGGTGGGAGGCCACGCAGAGCCTCGGCCTGAAGGCGGTGAAGGACAGCGGGGGGTCAGGGCGAGGCGCTCCGCGCGGGGGACGGAGGAGAGGAGCAGCGGCGTCGGTGCGGCGCCGCGCGGGCGGGAGCGAGAGAGAGCGGGAGGCGAGGGCAGCGACGAGGATGGACGGGGAGGCGGGGGACGAGGACAGCGACGTGGATTGTGACTCATCCTGCTCCTCCTCCTCCCACACCTGCTCGTGGCTGGAGTCGTAATCGTAGTCGTCGTAGTCGTCGTCGTCGTCGTCGTCGTCGTCTTTGTTGTGTGGCGGGTGCCGCAGAGAAACTGCTAGTTTCCAGTATTGGTGGGGCCCCAGTCCGTCCAGGAGTTCGCCGAAAAGATAGTATATTTTGCAGCTGGTTCTGAAGACCTATCACGGTTACGTATGTCGGAGGTGAGGGGGTGAGATCGAAGTGGAACGGAGAGCCCCCCTACAGGGAAATCGATTTCGGTTTCGTGTTCGTGCGTGCCGTGCGTGCGAGGTGAAGTTGCGTGGGCGGGCGAGAGAAAGTCTCCTGTGGCTGAGGCGCGGCCGGACCAAATGATTCCCTTCCGGGCGGCCGGGGCCCCGCGGTGTCCCGCTGGTGTCCTGCTGGTGTCCCGTGTGGCTGAGGCGCGGCCGGACCAAATGATTCCCTTCCGGGCGGCCGGGGCCCCGCGGTGTCCCGCCGGTGTCCAACGGTGTCCCGCGGTGTCCCGCCGGTGTCCCGCGGTGTCCCGCGAGGATGATGATGATGAGATGATGATTATGATGATGATGATTATGATGATGATGATGATGATGGTGCCCCGATGAAGATGATGATGATGATGTTGATTATGGTGTCGATGATGATGATAGTGTCCCGATGATGAGGATGATGATGCTCATGATGATTATGTTGATGATAATGACGATGATGGTGTCCCGATGATGATGATGATGATGATGATGATGATGATGATGATGATGATGATGATGATGATTCCGATGATGTTGGTGATGAGAATATTGATGGAAATGGTGTCCCGGCGATAATGATGTTGATGATGATGTTGATGATGATTATGGTGTCCCGATGATGATGTTGATGATGATGATGGTGATGATGATGGTGATGCTGATGGTGTCCCGATGATGTTAATAATGAGAATGACGATGTTGATGATGATGTTGCTCATGGTGATGATGGTGCCCCAATGATGATGATGTTGTTGATGATGATGCGATGATCATGATGATGGTGCCCCGAGGATGATGACGATGTTGATGATAATGTTGATGATGAGAACGATGGTGATCATGATGGTGTCCCGGTTATGATGATGATTCTGATGATGTTGCTGATGATGATGACGATGACTGTGTCCCGATGATGAAAATGATGTTAATGATGAGATGATAATGGTGATGATGATGTTGTCCCGATGATGATGCTGACGTTGATGATGATGTTTATGATGATGATGATGATGACGGTACCCTCATGATGATGACGATGTTGGTGATGATGTTGATGTAGATGATGTTGATGATGATGATGATGATGACGTTGATTGTGAGAGCGATTGTGATATCGATACTGAGATCGATATTGAGACCGAATGTGAGATCGATTGTGTGATCGATTGTGAGATCGATTGTGAGATCAATTGTGAGATCGATCGAATGAGATAGATCGAGTGAGATCGATTGTGAGATCGATCGAGTGAGATCGATCGAGCGAGACCGTTAGTGAGATCGATACTGAGATCGATAGTGAGACTGATCGAGTGAGACGTTGGTTCCCCCCCCCGAACCTCCTTATCACCCGAAGGGTGGTCGTATAGGTATAGTGAAGAGGAGGTTGTGGGGGGGATAGGGGGGGAACCAACATCAGACTCAATCGATCTCACTATCGACCTCACACCACGGGACACCTCGGGACACTTGTCGATCTCCCTATCGATCTCGCTATCGATCTCACTCAATGGGACACCACGGGACACCTGTCGATATCTTCATTGATCTCACTATCGATTTCACTTTTTGGGACACCACGGGACACCTCGGAGCACCGCATCGATCTCAGCATCGATCTCACGATCGATCTCATTATCGATCTCACTATCGATCTCACTCAACGGGACACCACGGGACACCGTGGGACACCTGTCGATCTCACTATCGATCTCACTATCGATCTCACTTTTTGGGACACCACTGGACACCTCGGGGCACCACATCGATCTCAGTACCGATCTCACGATCGATCGGGGCACCACAACGATCTCAGTATCGATCTCACCATCGATCTCACCATCGATCTCACTATCGATCTCACTCAACGGGGCACCACGGGACACCACGGGACACCGCGGGACACCGCGAGCCACCGCCGGACGGACGAACGGACGGGCGGGCGGGGGAGAATCATTTGTCTTGACCTCGCCCTAGCAACGGCGGACACCACGGGACACCACGGGACACCACGGGACACCACGGGACACCGCGGGACACCGCGGGCCACCGCGGGCCACCGCCAGACGGACGGACGAACGGGTGATAATCATTTGTCTTGATTTCGCCCTAACAACGGCGGACACCGCGGGACACCGCTAGGGCCACCGCCGGACGGACGGACGGACGCACGGGTGATTATCAGTTGTCTTGATTTCGCCCCAGCTACGGCGGGTTCATGTCTTTCGCGCGCCCACGCAGCTTCGCCTCGCCCGCACGCACGACACGCACGACACGAAACGAGTTCCCGCTTGTGGGTCTCCGTTCCACTGCGATCTCACCCCCCAGCTTCCGATATATACTCATTCACGAACACATGTGTATATATATATATATATGCATAACATGTACACGACCACGCAGAGCATTTGAGAGCAGAGGTTCGGCGTGCAGGAGGTGTGCATCGAGAAGTTGGCGCGGCGCGCATGGCCAGAGGCCAGCGGCCGCCCGTACCCCCGCGGAAGCTGACGAGGCTCGCGAGGCGCGGCGTGCGCAGGGGGCTCGGGCGGCGAGCGGAGCGGCGAGCAGAGCCCCGCCGCGTCGCTGCCGCAGCCCCCCACCCGCTCTTGGCAGCGCTCGGACGTGCGGATCTCTCTTTTGGCGAGGACCATCGAGGAGCATCCTGGATCATCTGGCGAACAAGACGTCCGAGCGCAGGGACTGGGCGTCCGAGCGAGGGCCAGGGACTGGGCGTCCGAGCGAGGGCCAGCGTCGGATGCTCTGCACAGGGACTGGGCGTCCGAGCGAGGGCCAGCGTCGGATGCTGGTAGAGGTGCCGCCCGTGGGTGCACCCTCGCCGCGGCCCGGCTGCTGCCACCGCCCCCGCTGCCACGGTTGGCCGCGCCGGCCCTTTCGACGAGGAAGTCTTCCGCGTCTGAGCGCCCTCCTTCTCATCCGGCCCTCCGCGCGGCCGCCCTTGCCCTCTTTCCCCGCTTGCACGCCGGCCAATTCGCCCGTCGGTCGCCCCGAGTCGCCACCCGCTGGAGTGCCTCGCCGCCGACGGAAGAAGTTGGTAGAAGATTCCCAAGGAGCCCCCGGCTGCCTTCAGGCACCCCATCACGAGGACCAGGAGGCCCAGGTGCTCCACAATGGAGCGAGAAGATGGGTGCAGCGGGAGCTCGCATGAAATTCCAGGCCTGGGTCTCGTTAGTTTCATAATGGCCCCGTCAGGCCAACCCGCGTGGAGCTCGCGTCCAGTTTCAGACTGGGTACCATCGTTTTCATGGTGGCCCCCTCAGGCCAGCCCGAGTCCCCCAGACTCGAGTCTTGCGTCTCCCCGATAGAAGGATAAGGAGGAGTGAAGAGAGAGGGAGTCGGGCGGGGCTAGGACGAGGATAAATCCGTTCCAGTCCAGCACGTTCTCAGAGCGTTCCTCTGGAGCGCTCTGAGAAGGCCGCGGCACCCGAGATATCCTCCAGAGCCGCTGGATCTCAGAGATTCCCGATTCATCCTCACCAACTGTTATCCTTGTCCTGGCTTCGTCCCAGGGAGGGAGGGATCATCACATGATGGGGAGTAGGAGGAGGAGGAGGAGGAGGAGGAGGAGGAGGAGGAAAGATGTGGGCAGGCAGATGGCGGGCAGCGAAGAGGGAAGGGCACAGCGGCACCCGGGCAGGCAGGATGGACGGAGAGGGGGTGCAGACGAGATCCCTCCTCTTCCTCCTTCCCCTCCTCCTTCTCCTCCTCTGCCTCCTCCTCCTCCTCCTCCTCCTTCTCCTCCTCCTCCTTCTCCTCCTCCTCCTGAAATCCAGACCCTCTGGCGTTCTGACGAACGTCACGACGGGAGGTTTTTCACAATTTTCGACCTCCGGGGACCCTGACTGGGCCCAGAGACCATAAAAACGACTAAGGATGAGAAACCGGTCCCGTGGAAGGGGTCCAGACTTGCGGTGTTCGACGCTTTGAAACGTACGATTTCGGAGGTCTGGAGAGGGCACTAGCAGTTGGGAGGGTAGAGGAATGATGGTGCGGAGGGAAGGCTCGAGAGGGCCGCAACGGGTACGAAACGAACGAGGACGATGACTGACACCCCGCCTGGTTCGTTTGGAGCGGGCCGCGCTGTCGACTTGGGAGCGACCGCCGTCGGTTCGAATCATAGATGCCGCCTGGGCAATAGCATACACCGTCGACTAAGGACGGCTCCTGTTGATGGGCATATTCCCGACTGCCGTTGTCCCCAACGGCGTCCCATGGTTTGAAATCGAAGCCAAGCGTCGATGAAGGGTACGGGCAGGCAAAGCAGAACCAGTGCGGGGAACTGACGGCCCCCCCTCTCTCGCTCCGCTCCCCCTTCCCGCCAGTCCTCATCCCCATACGAGTTCCAGCCGCACCCCCCCATCCTTTTCGCCTCCCCGCTCCCCCTCCTCTGCCTCCCCTCCCTTGACCTTCCCACCCCTCCCCTTTACTCCCCTCCCTCCCTTGCCCTCACCCTCCCTTGCTCACTGCACCCCATCCCCTTCCCCTACCTGGCACTCCTTTCCCCGCTGCCCTCCCCTCAACCTTGCCGGAGCTGGGAGGACCAGTACGCTGCTGGCGAGGATGCTCCATGCGAGTTGTCACCAGGACCCGTGCTTAGCATTCCCTGCATATTCCTCCTCCTCGTCCTCTTCCTCCTCTTCTTCCCCCTCCTCCTCCTCCTCCTCCTCCTCCTCCTCCTCCTCCTCCTCCTCCTCCTCCTCCTCCTCCTCCTCCTCTTCGTCCGCATCCTTCTCCCATTCCTCCTCCCTCGGGCGGCGAGCGCGGGTCTCTCCCGCGGCCAGAGATTGTTGAACGGGAGCCGGCAGACACCTCGGCCGTCCTTTCAAGAGGGCGGCTCCCTTGGGTTTGGCCGGCTGTATAGGACAGCGGCCATTCCCGGGGGGGAGGGGTCTGCCGGCCGGAGGGGGAGAGGGGGGGGGGGAAACGTGCTAGTCGCACCCTGGGGGCCTCAGGGGGCCCCCAAACCGGCCAAGGGGGCCCATAAAGTCTCCCCCGGACGGACCAAGAGGGCCACGAGTCGCCGAAAGATCGCTCCAAGACGCCCAAGATTGTCTCCAGACGGCCCCCGACGCCCCCGAGGCCCACAACGGCCCAAGAAGCCTTCAATATCGACCCAAGATAGCCCAAGAGTTCCCCAAGAAGGCTCCAAGACGGCCCAAGAGGGCCCCAATACGGCCCAAAAAGCTTCCAAAACGGCCAGGAGGGCCCCAGGACGGCCCCAGAGGAGGCCCAGAGGGGGGAACCCGAATGGACATTTCGAGCACTTGGCCCCGAAAAAACCTGAGGCGCCAAGAGGCCCCCAGGAGGCTCCCACGAGGCCCCCAAGAGGCCCCAAAAGGATTACTAGAGGCCTCAACGCGGCTCCCAAGACCAAGAGGCCTCAAACGTGCTGCTAGGAGAGCCAGGAGAAGCCCGAGAGCAGAGCCGCGATCCGCCAACCGCCCCCGACGAAATCCCAAGAAACTGGAACCCCAATATTCCGCAGAAGCCGCACGCGTTCCTCAAATTTCGCTTTTCACTCGGTGTCGGCGGTGCGGCGTCAGACAATGAACAGCGCAGGCACGCTTTACGGATCCCATCCCGTATAGCACATACATCCGCCACTGTGCCGTAGCACTGACTAGAATGTCTTCAAGACCCTGTACAATCTCTGCTGGATGAACACGAATACCTGTTCAGGGGACCAGACCCTGGATGTTCGGGCATGCTTGGGCGCTATCGGGGCGGATCGGGGTGACTTTGTCAAACGACTCGAGACCGTGGCTGGGATTTCGCATTTCCCAACCGCCATCGCCATCCTGTACCCACTAAAAAAGCAGGCTCGTATTATGCGCATCGGGATAGGGTAGCTGCGTATACAGGAGGATGTGGCGGGTGAGCAGGAGGAAATGATGATGCGGAATGAGGAGGACGAAGACGAACAACAGCAGGAACTGAAACACCTGCCCAACAGAGCCAGGGAAGAGAGGAGAATAGTACTTATTCATATGAAGTGCTTGTGGAGTGGGAGGGATAGGAGGAAGAGGAGGAGCAGGAGGAGAAGGTGGAGGAGGGGGAGGAAGAGGACCATTGTAAACCCAAGAGCCATCAACGATGTTGGAGTAAAGCCTCCCTCCAAGCTCCCTCATCCTAGGCCCATCCAAAGGTTAATTTCCATTGAAGGAACTGCCTCGTTGGAAGACACCCGTTTGAAGACCATGAAGCATGCCAAAACATCGTTCTCGGGATTCCAACGCCACGGATCCGACTCACTGTTGCGTCTTGACGATCCTGAATCGCGCCAGAACGCCATTCCCTTCACCACAAAGAACCAACGTTGCACCCGCGTGGTCCTGAATCCTTCCAAAACGCCATTTCTGGTACGCTGATGATGGGAATCCGAGAAGCTCTTGCAATTATTGGGCCCGCCGCTTGTGCTACCAGAACTGTTCCACCTATTCCTCTTGCCGATAATCCCAACAATTTCCTGGAAATGATTTTCCCACTAATTCCCCTGGTTCCCGCTAATTCCCCTGGTTCCCCTCTAACCGTTCCCGTTAATTCCCAATAATTCCAGCTAATTCCCGCTAATTCCCTGTTCCCTAGTTCCCGCTAATTCTTACATGGCTGGCCTACAATACTGCAATATTGCACGTAGAACATGATATGAGCATGAGACGTAGACTATGATGCTATGGTGACGGTATGATGGCACGACACATCGAACGAGTCGAAAGAGCGATACGCGAAGGAAGGATGCAGGTGAGGGGAAGACGACGGGAGGGGACGACGACCAGGAAGCGACGGAGGGAACAAGAGGGGAAAAGGAGCCGAACAATGAGGGGAGCAGCAGGAGGGGAGCAGCAAGAGGGGGAGGGAGAGGGGCAGCAGGAGGGGTTCGCTTGAGCCCGCCGCTTGTGCTACCAGCGGCGCGGTTCGCCTCTTCCCTTCCCCTAATTTCCCTTTAATGTTTCCCGATAGTTGTCTTCTAATTGTTTTATTCTCCCTCTAATTGTCTTGCATTCCCGATAATTGTCTGGTATTTTCGATCATCGGCCATATGGTATACACCATACACGCGACACAAACGCATGGTATCAAGGAGGAAGGAGGAAGGAGGAGGCCTCAGACCCTCCCTGACCAGTAACATGCCCACCCTCATCCCTGCCCCCTCCTCGCCTTCCCCCTTCCTTCCTCATCGTCCTCTTCACTTCTATTTTACTCGAGATGGCTAAGCGGCGGACTTCCCGACACCCCGGGGAGCCTCCCTGCAGGCCTCTGGAGGCCTTCGAGAGGCGCTTCTCCTCCCCCTGCTGGTCTTCGTGCCGCTCCCTCGTCCCACCTTTCCTCCTTTTTCCTCCTTGGCATTGCTCGGGCGTGTGCGTTTTTTCCTCTGCGAGGACCATCGAGGAGCATCCTGGACCACGTAGCAAACCAAACACGCGCGAAACCGACACATGCACGGGGAATGGACGTCCGAGCGATAGCAAGCCTCCTGCCCGCGCTGGGCGATAGCAGGCCTCCTGCCGCGAGGGCTGGGCACGGGAATTACCGTCCAGGCACTAGAGGGAAAAAATCCCCGGGAGGTCCCGGGAGGTGGGGCCCCGGGAGGTGGGGGCCTTCCCGCTAATTCGTCCCTGTGTTTTTACAGGGTTTCATTCTCGGGAAAACATCGGGAAGGGTCCCCGGGAGGTGGGGCCCCGGGAGGTGCCCGGGAGGTCCGTTAATTCTGGACGGTAATCCCCGAACCCTTGGACGGTAATCCCCAGCAGTGAAAATCATGCGGGGCGAGGGGTTGGGGAGCTCGGGTTGCTCTCTTGCAGTTGCGCCTCGCCGAGAGCCTTCCAGAGCCTCCGTCTTCTCCTCCTCCTCCCTCTCGGTGACGTGGTGACGGCCCTCCCTTCTCTCCTCACCCTCCTGCTGCCCCTCTCCCTCCCCCTCTTGCTGCTCCCCTCCTGCTGCTCCCCTCATTGTTCGGCTCCTTTTCCCCACTTGTTCCCTCCGTCGCTTCCTGGTCGTCGTCCCCTCTCGTCGTCTTCCCCTCACCTGCATCCTTCCTCCGCGTCTCGCTCTTTTGACTCGTTCGATGTGTCGTGCCATCATACCGTCACCATAGCATCATAGTGTACGTCTTATGTTCATATCATGTTCTACGTGCAATAGTGTAGGCCAACCATGTAAGACCGAGTATGGCTGACGCCCATAAGCATTCATTGGAACAAGGGAACTAGCGGGAATTTGCGGGAACGGTTAGAGGGGAACCAGGGGAATTAGCGGGAACCAGGGGGATTAGCGGTAATTAATTTCCAGGAAATTGTTGGGATTATCGACAAGAGGAATAGGCGGAACAGCTCTGGTAGCACACGCTGATTGCAGTCCGACCAACTCAACAAAGGAGAGGGACGAGGAGGAGGAGCAGGAGGAGGAGGAGCAGCAGCAGGAGCAGGAGGAGCAGGAGGAGGAGGAGCAGGAGGAGCAGGAGGAGGAGGAGGAGCAGGACAAGGCTGGCTTGCGGCGGGGTCTCTTCGGGGGGCGCAGGCGTTGGCGCTGCTTCATTCCTCATTCCTCCTTGATGCCATGCGTTTGTGTCGCTTGTATGGTGTATACCATGATCGGAAATACAAGACAATTATCGGGAATGCAAGGCAATTAGAGGGAACATGATACAATTAAAGACAATTAAAAGACAACTATCGGGAAACATTAAAGGGAAATTAAGGGACGGGAAGAGGCTTGCCCCGCCGCTGGTAGCACAAGCGGCGGGCCCAATGCAATTCTATAAGACAAGTGTGCGCCGCGTTGAAACGATAACCACATTTTGAAAAAGAACCGCCCTCACTACGTGAAGCTCTTGCAAATGTTAAAAACGCGTGTACGCCGCGCTAAAACGAGAGCCACATTTTGAAAACGGCACGCCCTCAATACGTGAAGCTGTTGCATGCTTGTACAACGAACGTGCGCCGTACTAAAACGAGAACGACATGTTTTGAAGACGGCACGCCCTCAATCCGTGAAACGGCCGCATGGTTGTACAACGAATGTGCGCCGCGCTAAAGCAAGAACCACCTTTTGAAAACCACCCGCCCTCAATCCGTAAAACTCTTGCAGGTTGTTGAAACGAATGTGCGCAACGCTAAAACGAGAACCACACTTTGAAAACCACCCGCTCTCAATCCGTGACACCCTGGCATGTTTGTACAACGAGTGCGCGCCGCACTAAGGCGAGAACCACATTTTGAAGACGACCCGCCCTCAATCCGTGAAATTCCTGCACATGTTTAACAAGACGAATATGCACCGCGCTAAAGCGAAAACCACATTTTGAAAACGTCCCGCCTTCAATCCGTGAAACTCTTGCCATTTTTCCCCAACCATCCTGTGGTGTCGGGTCCTTGTTTTGAAGAGACGTCGCCCCGCGTTTTCCTCTCCTCTCCTCCTCCCCCCTCCTCCTCCCACTCCTCCCTCCTCCTCCCTCCACCCTTTTTTCCTGCGTTTCATCCACCCAATACAACGTTTCGTGGCCCCACATTAGGGAGCCCCACCTACGGTCCCAAAGCTACCGTCCGCATGCGTCTCGCACACCCAGTACTGCGTTTCCTGGCCCTCCTCCCCTTCCTCCATTCATTTCACCCACCCACTACAACGTTTCGTGGCCCCATAGGGAGCCCCACCGAAGGTCCCAGTGCTACCGTCCGCATGCGTCCTGCGCACCCAATACAGCGTTTCGTGGCCCCATAGGGGGCCCCACCGAAGGTCCCAGTGCTACCGTCCGCATGCGTCCCGCACACCCAGTACAGCGTTTCGTGGCCTTCCTCCCCCTCCTCCCTGCGGTTCACCCACCCAGTACAGCGTTTCGTGGCCCCATAGGGAGCCCCACCGAAAGTCCCAGTGCTGACGTCCGCATGCGT